>RZGM01000012.1:83999-590699 GCA_027886205.1 Fusarium piperis | reverse complement strand
GCGTTGAGGGGCCCGGGCCGGCCTAATCGGGTTAGCCGGGGCCTTACGGTACGTGAGGGTGGGCAAATACTTATTGCCTCCCACTGTATGTTAGTGGGGGAGGAGCCTACCTTTCGGACTGGCCGTTCCCCACTCACATCCTGTAGCTCTGAACCTTGAACCGTCACCGTTGGCTTGGATTTGCCTCCGGCCTGGAATAAACATCACGCTAGGACGCCCGCAAGCACGAGGGAGCATGATCCGCTCCCGACGCTGTTGCTTGTGTTTTGTCCCACTGTTAGATCGTCCCGCCTACCGGCTCGACGGTCCTCAAATCTGCCGAAGCCTATATGGAAGGAGGAGGACGGTGTAGAGAGGGCTCCGGAAACTCAAGCGCCAACGTCGACTAGCATATGACTCCGTCGACATGTCAGACCTCTACTCCTCTGGTTGGGGGCAGAGCTGCCCAGAAACCCGATCCCAAGACAAGCAACCATTGGGCCGTGGCTGGGGAACCACGGATACTGTAAGCAGGTTGTGCGATCGTCAATGCGCAGAAGCTTGACGGCGGCCGTGGTTCGTCAGCTTGTGTCTGAGGGCTACGTCGAGGCATGTCACTCCGCATATGCGTGCCGCTGAACGTCAGAGCCCTCGCAGCTCAGGCGAGTGCCTCCCTCTCAACTCCCTCCTCCTTCTCACCTCCAAAGATCCCCTCTCGTGTTTGGACGCCCTCTACTAATCAACATGCTCCTCTGACGTGCAACCTACCATCTTCCCCCCAAACTTCCTTCTGGTCTTGTTCCATCCACGTGCATCATGCCCCCATTCCGCTGCTCCGGAGATCTTAGCGGAGATGCCTGCAGATGACGTTCAAGCCCAGCAGCTTGCCGTGGCATCCCAGATTCGTCGCCTGTCTCTCCTCTCACAGCCTTCACCGACCAGAAACCCAGAGCTGCAGCCCTGTCTCACCTCGTCACCACCCCGGAACCAACGCCCGTTTCCCCCCAAAGCTTACTTGACCGTACCTTGCCCCTGTTTCTCTCCTACTGACACACGAACGCCCAATATCCCGGCAGGCATCTCCAGAGAGAGGACAAGCTCTGAAACAGACCAGTAATGCGACACTCGAAGACTGAAGCTGCGTGGAATACAGATCTTAACCTGTGATCCCTAACGCCTCCAGATTCCCCCCGCGTCTCCCATACCGAAAGCCACAGAACCATTTTCACCGGCCTGCCTGCGTACCAGAGCAGGTTTGACAGCGTGCATATCTAAACGGTCAAAGCTATGCAGCATCTCTGAAGGCGTCAAGCACCAGCTGCACTCTATTGCCTCGACAGCCGTGGACGATCTGCGGGATACCTGCTTCTCTGCACGTCAAGACCAGAAAAGAAGAGAAACGAAAGAAAAAGGCCTCATCTACAAGCAACCATGATACCTTCAACCGTCCCGCACGGTTCCCTTGGGGCGGAACCTCCGCTGCCTACTCCAAATCATCTCGCACGAAACTATTGATCGCCGCTGACGGGTGGGAAGCTGTTGGCATGTCGATCACCAAGAAGCCGGTCCTGCGCTGGCGCAACCTTTTTTTTTTTTTCTTTCGATTTACATACGCAATTCGGTGCACAATCGACGATTTTCACCATGGCTGACTCGAGTTGATAGATGATGGACCCTGGGCTGGCAAATGTGAGGTTAGGCCCTGGCAGCCCAAATGCGCATCGCTCGAAATGGGTTTGTTGTATCCCCATCGTCATTGCGTGCCATGTCACACGCCATTCCCTCTCTTTGCCATGATATTGACCTTTGGGTTGTCGAGTCAATGTCGGCATTGACCACAACGGCACTTCTCGATGGCGATATACCTGATGTCATCCATGGTCGCCCATATGAGGGCGCCGCGTAAGTGTATATCATTCGAGTGATGGTGTGTATGCTACACTGTGTTTTTCATACCAGATTCCAGCTTTGACCGTCAATCATGATGCTTGAGATCGCCACTCGGCCGAGTGCAAACCCTCATTTCGTGTATCCCCTTGTAACGCCATGCCATGCTTGCCAAATTGTCCAATCCAGAATCAAGATCATTCACCCCCCTGCCCATCCCGACGCCGAACCTAAAGTGTTTCTCTGAGCCGTGGTCGCTTGCTTGAACATCCCTTCCCCATGGAAACCTGAGGCTTCCCGTTTTCATTGTCGATCATCCACGAGCAGCACGTTCCAGTCACGTTTCTTGGGCGTGGCTATCCGTGGCCACGCGATCAGATCCCCTCACTCGGCATGCTGCATCTCCGAGTGCATCCTGACCCCTTCAGGGCATCATCTCTGGCTATCACGATCCTCACCGGCTTGGGCGCGAGTGCGGATGCGGAATCTCTCCTTTAGCTTGGTTGCGAATCGTGCGCTTTGGCCTCGAGACTCGCCATCTACGGCTTCTGCTGTCTGCTGCCGCTCAACTTCATTCGTCTCGGCCCGCATCTGCCGTAGTGCGTCGATCTGCTCTTCCACTGTCCCCTCTCGAAGCCGGTTAATGTCAAAGATCCGTGATAACCGGTTGCGATGGGATGCAAGAGGGGCATCGTTCTCTGCACCCTCAAGGGCAAGCGGCGGGGGTAGTGCGCTGGTGTCCCCAGTAGCTACGTTTTGATCTTCATGGCCCTTGCCGGGGCGCAGATCATAACGGCTGTGGAATGGGTCAGCATCTAGGGGAATGGTTCAGGATATTACAAAGGTTAGAACTTACCAGAGCGGGCACGTGCCGGACACGTTGATCAGCCAAGGATCGATGCAAGCAGGATGGAACTGGTGCTGGCAGGGCAATACTCTAACGTCTTCGCCAACCTTGAAGTCTTCTGTACAGATGGAGCACCCCAGATGATCGTCATCATTGCCTTGGGCATCTTCGGGTGATGATGAGGCTCTAGCCCCGGCCGCGACAGGCTCCCTATCAGCGCCTACTACTGGTGCTGCATCAGATCGCCGAGCCTCACTTGGGTGTGAAGCAGTCCGCTGTGTTGCTCCATCGTTTCCTTCAGTATGTTCCAGCTCTAGTTCAGGATCCGGCTTTGCTGGTGTCTGGTTCCCAAATTTCACAATGGGGATGGTGTCGAGGACAGCCCTGGCGAGTCCCTTGGCTCGGCTCTGACGGGGTCGGCCACCAAGCGCTCCTCGCGGGCCATATCTTTCAGGGTATCGATGGGCTCTTATTGCGCCCGTCGCGATGATGGCGAGAAACAAGACAGTAATGAGGCCTGTAATGCTGTACAGGACACTCATGGCAACCGCATTGTCGTTCTTGCCCGAGTCCTCATCCGCCTGGGCATTGTCATCGGTGGTGTTGCCCGTGATGGAAACTCTAACGCGCTCACCGCGGCCGGTGCGGTTGAGATAGTTTAGCGCCTGCATAGCCTCTCCGCCGTCGGCCATTGACAGGATGCTAGTGTATTCGAGGTCACCGGTATGGCTGATTGAACACCAGGTGTAACTTGTCGAGTACAGGACGATGGCTCTGATGTGAGGCTTGGTGGTCATTAATTGAACCAGCATCTTTTCGGGTTGGATGTATGAATCGTCTTTGGGTTCGTCGCAGGATAGGTACGCCACGTTGGAGGTCTCGTTGATCTTGTTATAGTTGGACTGGTCTGCCGCAACCATGTCGCCGTTGATCCGGATGACCTTGATTCCTGTCAGTACCATTCTTTGATTTGAGTCGTTGACGACGTTGTCGTCATGGTCATGTCGGCCGGGGTAAATGGCGTACATCAATAACCACACCGGTTGTATCGTTCAAGCCCAGGTTCGGGGTGAGGGGAATAACGGCGAACTGGAGTCCTGGATTCGTCGACAGGGACAGCTGCATGCCGCGAGGCTTTGCCCATTCGGGAACCTCGCTCTCGGCGGTGGTGGTGACATCTTGCTGGGCGGAGGCGGCGGTAAAGGCGAGGAAGAGGAAGGATAGTTTCCTGGCGATGCCAGAGACCATGAAGGGTCTCATGGTGGGTGGTCGGGTTGGCGATGTCGATGTTGAAAACGAGACAACTGGTGATGGTGGTGGTGGTAGCTGAGGATGAGGCTAAAAGCGGGAACCGGGATCGGGGAGTGAGGCGACTTCGGAAGTCGAAGAATAGACCAGGATGCGCTATCAGATAGCCAGAGACAGCATCTCGATGGGGTGAGTAGGAGAGCGCAATGGGCTCTGGCGTTGGATTGGGTTGATAGCGAGCGAGCGGCAGCAGATGTTTGCGCGTTTGGTTTGGTCTGGCTTGGTCGTCGGGCGTTGGAGGATAGCTACAGAGCAGATGGAGAAGAGAGAGAGAGAGAATATTCGGTCATGAATGGACCCAGTCCAGACCGTCGTCGTCACTCACTCACCCGTTCACACTCCATCCTTTCAAACATGGCCCTCCCCTTCCCTTGATGGGCATGGCTGGTTCCAAGTTGCGGGCGCTGACGGAAGGTCCGGGAGGGCAAGGCTCCGCTCCGACTTGCAGTCAGTCACAAACCAGCCAGTAACAGGAGAGGGCAGTCACGGTACGAACCAACCTTGGAAGGACGCGCCAGCAAAGGCGACGCAGTGAACGCTTGGCACGCAGGGAGCTGGCTGCCAAGCCAGGCCTAGACCTTAACCACTGCACGGATAGAGGCTATTGATTGATGAAGCTGTAAAATTTGTCTTTCTTTTTTTCTTTTTTTTTTTGCGTAAACTGTAAATAAATGCATTCATCTCCTCTATATCCCCATTCACCGTCTACCCCCGCCAAGACCTCATTGTCTCAGCGCGAGGAGAAGCAACTTTCAAAGTGTCAGCCAAGGTCTGGGCGGATAGTCGGCAGCCAATTGCTCGGGTCGCGTGAGCGCTTGGACTCTGGTACGCTGATGATTTGCCAGCGCCAAGTCTGGGCTCTGCAACGCAACACGAGCTGAGCTACCCTGCACCTGATGTTGATGACAAGGTCTGGCTGGCATTGGTACATTGTGTTTGGTATGCTGTGTCTTTGGTTTCTAGAGCATTCGTCCCTTGGAAAATCTATCGGATGGAAATGTCGGAATGTTGGCCAGGGATAATAGCATCACCAAATGTACCTAACCTTGACTAACATGTCTTGAGCAAAGTCAAGCAAGGAAACATATGTAACTAGAGGCTCGCATAACCACGAATAGTCATACCCAAAAAACTTCAGCAACACGGTTCTCGCAGCAGCTACACCATAAACCTCTATATCACATAGTACATGACATAGATAAGTTCAGCCTGGTAAAGCACAGCCTATTTTCAGTTAACCCAGCTGCACCTTGGCTCGGATAATGACGGTTTAGCAACGTGATCCCAATTCTCCCAGGTCAGCATAAAGAATATATCAACACTTGCATTCAACATGATCAATCGGCTCCAGATCTGTCCTCCGCTTCATACCCACCGGCGGCCCGGATATAGCTTAAACACTGAATGCCAACACACTCAACATCGTCGGGAAAAGCACCAGGTGCCTCTCCCGCCAATGCGGATATGAGCAATGGCTGGCATTGATCTATCAAAGCAGTATCCCGAGATGGACCAATAGCTGCATTTATACTCCAGGCGGGAGCACCGTCATCTCGTAGATTACACAAAAACTCATAAATAACATAAAGGGACCTCCTTTGCCGTTGAAACCACTCATACAGTCTTCGGTAACTCCTCCATTGACCTATACCAAAACCAAGTTGAGATAGTCTCCAACACCCCCCGAAGCCAGTCAACTCGACCCAAGCTCGAAAAGGCATCCCGTTCTATAATATACCTTCAGTTCCAGATCGTCCATTTCCGAGGAAACTCCCATAGCCGGCAAAGCGAGTCGCCAAGCAACCCCAGGATGTCTGATAAGCCTCAGCACCTATCGCCAGCATTATGAAAGACGTTGGCTGACCCCAACCTCAGGTCCATGATCAACAATGCCGCCACAAAGTCACCCGTAAGAATAGAAGAAGCAATCTCGATGTCATCTTCCACGTCTTAACCCTTTCCAGGTCCAACCTGTCGTCAATATGGGACAGGGCTTCTTGTGTGTTGCCTCATGTCACTAATACCTAGGTACGAGACTTTGCTGACTTGAACTGATAGCGGCTACAACCCCCCCGAATTCATACTAGATGCCGCCAAGAATGCCCTCGATCAAGTGGATGCCAACCAATACTCCCAGGCCAAGGGACGACAAAGCCTCAGGAGCGCACTCGCCTCGCACTGCTCCAAGAGTCTAGAGCGAGAGTTCAACCCAGACACCGAGGTGGTCATCACTACTGGCGCAAACGAAGGTATACTCAGCGCCTTTATGTAATTCGTAGAAGAAGGGGACGATGTGGTTGTGTTTGAACCATATTTCGACCAGTACATCAGCAATATCTACATGGCTGGCGGTGTCGTTCGATATGTACCCCTGAGCCCCCCGGCGGACGGAGACACGGCGACCTCGTCTTCGGGAGATTGGACACTGGACGTGGGCAAGTTGAAGAGTACATTCAACTCAATGACACGAATGCTAGTGCTCAACTCTTCCCATAATCCTGTGGGAAAGGTCTTCTCGGCCGTCGAGCACAACACCATCATCATTGCCGACGACGTTTACGACAGCCTAACGTATGTGCCTATAAAGCGAATGGCAACGGTCTCCCCCGAGACTTGGAACCTCACCCTCACGGTGGGTTCCGCGGGCAAGACCTTTTACACCACGGGTTGGAGGATAGGACTCCTCATCGGTCCGGAGCGCCTCGTAAAGTACGTCGCAGCAGCACACATGCGGATCTGCTACTCGAGCCCGAGCCCGCTACAGGAGGCCTGCGCATCGGGTTATCAGCTGGACGAGGAGATGGGGTTCTGGGAAAGGTCGCGGGACGAGATGCAGGGCAAAATAAGACGCTTCGTCCAAGTATTCGACGAGCTAGGCCTGCCATACACAGACCCTCAAGGGGGGCTATTTTGTCCTTGCCAACTTTTCAAGACTAGAGTTCCCAGAGGGCTATGCTTCCCAGCAGTGTCACCTCTCGGCCGAGGGATTTTAAGTTGATCTGGTTCCTCATCACGGAGCTCGGTCTGGCAGCGATCCCGCCGAGCGAGTGATACCTCCCAGAGAACTCACATGTAGCCGAGAACTTTTTGAGGTTTGCGGCCTGCAAGGAGGATAGTGTCCTTGAGGATGCCAAGGAGAGACTAAGAGGGTTGAAGAAGTATCTTGAATGAGTTCTAGTTAAGTGTATTCTACAATCGCTCTTGATATTCAGCCGGAACCAATTCCATTACTTACTGTTGATGGCTGTACTCTATGAGTGTCTTGTTCCGGGTGCTCATCATAGTTTTCTCACTCTATATACCAGTAGCAGATGGAAAGCTCAGAAACCACTTCCTAGTTGCCTCGGGAGCGAAATCTTTCGGTCCTTATGTTGAGAGAACTAACGTCGGTGGAATTCCAGATCATGACAATAAAGTTGCGCCACACCTCGTGGGCTCCCGTCGCCTAAAATGACCAGGAAGAGTTAAGAAGGCAAGTAATACGAGTTAACCATGGCTAATACTTATACTAGACACCCCTGGACGAGCCCAAACTTGTAATCTTGACTCGTGTCAGCGACATGGAGTCTCCTCTTTGAGTCACGTCTTGTTGCGAGGTCAGCAAAGCATGTCAGTATCTTTATGAGCAGCTATTGAAACTGTAATTATCCTTTTGGCTCTCGAGTGTGAGAGCAAGTTACGCTATGAAGCAAAAACTGCCTTGGAGCTGTAGGCTTGTCCTTAGTTAGGATCGCTGGTTGTTGGGAGTGATGGCACCTGTTGGCGTTGAAGCCTGCTAACGAGACACGGCTGAGCAACTGACCATGTTCACAACCCCCAGCCAACACAGCCCTTTCATGTCAGCTCACCATCGAGTCCAAATCATCAACAACCCGACTAGCCGTCCAACGCTAGATTTCCCTGTTGTCCGGATGGCTTATACCTCCAGAACAGAGCCTCGGCTCCGGCCGAATGACTGCAGCAAACAGCCTCCCAGTTTGACTGGATGCAGCAACAGAAACGCCCACATTGTTCCGGCTTGAACGGCTGGGGGGATGGCGGTGGCATGTCATTGACGCATGCTTCCTCGGGCCGTTTTGTGCACTTTCGCCCCGGCGTGTACTTGTACACCCGACGAAGGAAATAAAAAAAAAAGAAGGGCAAAGGTTCCTGCAATGAACTGCTGACGAAAACTGCATAGCCAGCGCAGCTCACACACACGCACACGCTATCTGACTGTGTCCTGAGTCTTGTGCTGGATATATCTCGCAGTAGCATGCAAGGCGACACACACACATACTCACCCCCTCCTTATCTGCAAGCCTTCCCCCTCGGGTAACCATGCATCTCCCGTTTCCCCAGAGTCTCAGCAGCCGGGCGTCCAGTTTTCCATGCCTCGGCAATCCCTGAGACCTTTTTACCCCGAGAAACAAATGCGGAGTTGCCCGAGAAGCCTCGGAGGGCAAGGTAGACAAGGGGGGACTTTTTTGCTCGCGAAGCCCATGATGACGCAACTCGACAACCGTAATGCCAAACACGACGGCGTAAATTCGACCACGGTCTACATCCCCCTTATGAACAATTACTGGTGCCCCAGTGAAGCCTCGCTGTTGTTGAAATAAAGTTGCCAGGGCTTCTCCGTCCCCTGAAGCCGTTGCTGCAAGAATTCACGGATCGGGAATCATGACCCCAGGATGCTTTACCAAGATGGGAAAAAGGTGCAGGAAAAAAAAGGGCCCTGGGGGAAAAGGGAGAGGCAAGAGGTAGAGAGAATAAACGCATGACAGATCTCTCGCAGGGGGCAAAAGATCTATTTCTAACAAGTCTAGAAGCTCGGGGCATGTGTTTCACAAGGAAAGATCCGATATGTGAAACTCGAGTCCATCGATCGTGTTTGTTTGCCTCGGGGTGTTGAAGATCGTGGGGTATTGGTGGTGAGTGGAGCTGAACTGGAATCGCCAGTAGCTCAGGTCAACGATGGTCGACGACACAGCAAATAGATCAAGGTTACTACGAATAAACCACTGGTAATAAACCACTGGCACCATGGCGATCAACAGGCATCATTGTCTAGTCTATTTTTATTGGCCATACGCCACTGCCCTGAGCCTTGACCTGAACTTCATGTAGTCGCACCCAAGTTGTTGATGGACGCCGTGTGAGCAAGTTTCGCAACGCACAAATGCCAACTGCAGAAAACATCTCGACATGTCCATCCTCTCATACCTCCCGTCCCACACCATCTAGATCTCCTCCATGTCCTCCAAGTCATCCAGAGCCGGGAAATCACCAACCTCTACCCTCTCCGGCCTCACAAACACACCATGCTTCAGCTCCGACGGCTCACCCCAGTAGCGAGTTCCCCCGATGCTACCGTCGTTCTTGCCCACGGGCTCGTCCAGCTTGACAGCGACCCAGGATCCGAGACCGCCGGGGATCTCCTTGACCTCGCCCACGTACTTGATGACGCCGCGCCGGGTGTCCTCACCGCCCACGCGGCAGCGTCGGCCCACCGCGATGCCGCGGGTGGCAATCTCGCGGTCGAGCGAGTCCAGCTTGGCCTGCTCGTGACTGGGGGCGCTGGGGTCGAATCGTCCCAGCTTCTGGTTCTTCTTCCACGCCAGGACAGAGTCCGTCTTCTTCTCGTACTCCTCCTCGGGCATGACATACTTGTCGACGCCCGTGGTGTCGTTCAAGTTGATCCGGGCGGCCGCAGGACGTGTGTCAATCACCTGCCAGGTAAATCCCTGTCAGCCCTATCTTGAACTACTTGAAAAGATGCTGTCATGGCATCATCACGGGCCTCTCCTTTTCCTGTGTAGGTAGCTAGACGGGGGCTGAGGATGGGGAACTCGTCAGGTATGCCAGGTCCCCGAGCAGACACGCACGCACGCAGCTCAACTCCCACCGCCTCTCTCGCTCTGCCGCGCCGTCATGGCTTGCTCGCTCGCTCACCGTCCTCAGCCGCCCACTTCACTTGCACGCCCCCCCTCCTCCACCCCTGGAAGGGCCAGCACAGCGCAGCGCGTTGACCCGGAGTGGAAGCCGTCGGAATCCGAGGGAGGCGGCGATCAAGTCAAGGGGAGCGAGAAATTTTCGGGCAGCAGCCAGCAAGCGGGTTCTGTAGTTCGCGCATGACATCCTATCCCGAAAACAAAAAGGAAAAAAAAACAGAGACAGAGGGCGAAGGAGGCTGCGAAGAGAGTGCGGCTGACAAATGAGGGCCGTGCTTTTGACTTACATGAAGTTCGGCATATGGGGCCAAGGGAAAGTTGGACAGGTGGGTGTCGTCCTCGTTAGGCGCCTCGACGGCGATGGCCTCTGCGCCGGCTGTAGGCTTGAGGGATAGACGCTGGCACGACGGCGGGATGCCCGTCACAGTCTCGAGCTTGGTCTTGAGCTGCGAGATGGACCAAGATGGTGTAATACGGCGCTCCGATTGCGCGTACTCGGAGATGACAACCAGCGGAACGTCGGCCATGGTTGCTGAGACTGACTGACCGAGGGAAGGATGGATGGATGGATGATGAGTGACTCTGGCGGTCAAGGGCCCGATTATCGCGAGACGCCTGCGCCGCAGAAAAATAAAATAAAAATAAAACAATCCCCTACACAAGCCTGCAAGGTAGGGTATGTGCTTGCCGGGGCAGATGAGACTAGGGCGGTGCGATGCGAGACTCGTGTCGTGTCGTGTCAAGTGTCTCTTTGGTGGCAGATGGAGTTTCCAGGTAGAAAAGGCTGGCAAGAGTTGGAGCCTCGCTGGTGTTGTTGGATGAGGACAACCAGATTGATCGAGTGTGGTGGGGTTGCGATTATGCAGTCCAGGGTTTTCCAGCAGCAGAGCCCAGCCTAGCTACAAGGCTAAAGCGAAACGTGGAGGCATCATGGGAAAAGAAGCAATTCGACTTCAAACCCGCACAAATGGGGTCGAGACCTCGCGGCTTACGTATGGCAGATGCAGACGCAGACGCACGCATGCACGCACACATCCATTCGCATCTTAGGTCTGGCTTATTATGCATCATTTTTTTCCCTGGGGGTGAACTCGAGGCGTTGTCGATAGTGCCAACATGCATCCTTGGCTATGGAGCATCAAGACCCAGCAACTAGCGCGAACCGGATCACCCGCATGCTGAACACGTCTCTCAGCCGAGCATAGCGCCTGTTGATAGGTTCAGGTTGAAGTTTGCCCTGCCGCCTGTCTTTAGTCCTGTCATGCCCTGCCCTGTCCTGTGTTGTATCGTCAGCAGCAAAAGCAACAATACAAGATTTGTTGCGGCCCCTTGTCGGTTGTTCTCGTCCATATCCATGGCGAGCTGCCATCTCAGCCTTGGCAAGGCCCTGAAAACTCGTCGAGATCTGCCGTCGACTGCAATCTCCCGGACATTGTCAGGACCGAATCCTAAGAGGATGCAGTCCCATTTCCCGAAGACCATCTATTGCTACCATCAACCTGCTGCCAGCTGCCGGTGCAGGCATGTTGCCCTTCGCCTTGCTTGCCTCGCCTTGCCTTGCCTCGCCTCGCCATCAAGCCTTGTTTGACAGTGACCCTTGGCCAACTGCCGTCCCCGTTCCTTTTGCCTGGTCACCAGTGTGGGGAATGATCAACTCTGCATCTCAAGCCACTGACAGAGTTGCATTGATCGCTCGCCATCTCGGTCGTTTACTGGGGCCAATTCCAAAAGCCGCATCCCAGCCGCCTCTGTTGCTTGCCGTCATGCCTCATTCGCTAGCCCGCCCGGCAGCAGCATCGCAAACGACCCTTCCGTGCCACAGTGGCTATTTGAAACAGAAAGAGGATGCTTCCATCATAGGATTCCCCTGTCTTGTCTGATCCGGAAGTCCTGTCGCCAAGGGGGCCCCCGAAACGTGGAGAGCCACCCGCTGTAAGTATTACACAGATGTCTCGGGAGCGTGCTCCGCAACGGGCGGGATCGATCTAGACTAAAGTGTCAGGCCGACTGAAAAATACTCATCCCTGGCCGCAACACGCGTTTGTAATCCTCTGGTTGGCATCAAGTCAAACCCAAGACCAGGCTGAGTTGTCAGGCCTTGCTTAGTTTTGTTGTCGACTCGTTCAGTCATGTTTCGTTCGCTGCCGAGGGTCCTCCCTCTCTCGTTCGCCTGTTCGAGTCCGTTCCTTGCATTCCACCCTGCCATATCCGTGTATGGACCAATCCGAGCTCCATCAACTCCAGTCCTATACAATCCCATCGCCCTTGACCGGCCCGGTCAAGTTTCACGCCGGCGATTGGCCCGGATGGCGTTTGTCTGTCTGTCTGCCTCTCCGTCTCGTCGCGCGCGGACCCGTCCGCCTGGGAGTACGAAAGGGGAACCACCATATCGAAATGCAGCCTCTTGGCGACCGACGCCAGATTTCGCGCATCATGTATGTTGCGCTGGGCATGCCAACCATAACTTATTTAGTACACAACACACATACGCACCTAGTCGTCTGGAAATAGTCGGCCGACGGGGTTCCACCACCGCTGCTGCAAGTTGCCCGTCTGCCCGCCGCTCGCCTCTTTCTGCTGCTCTCCCGCGGCCCCGCAGCGACTCACTTACATGCCATGTCTCCATATCAATGCTGCGCAGGAGCAGCAATGGTAACCGCTGCTGCATCAGATCAGTCAAGCCAAGCAACAACAAGCAGGCACATACCTGGTGTCACAAGAAAAGGTGGGTGCGCGGCTCGCGGCCATCGGGAAAACGTGGGTTGGGCGGTAGTCCTCACCATCCTGGTCGACATGATCCCTGGTCTGCCCTCCAGTCCCTTGATTCCCCGGCTCCGGGTCCGGTTCAACCTCTGATGGCCTTTCTCCCGTCAACAGAGACAGACACCAAGTGCTGAGTGGGTAGAGACGGGACAACACAGCGCTCTCTCGGTCCCATTGTTGATGCAACGATGTAATCGTCCTCCTGCAATTCTGGGTCAAGGCACCGGCTGTCTCTCCTTTTCGCTCTAGTCGATCGAACCGGTTGCTGCTCGCAGCTGTCTTAAGCTTATTGCCAAGCAATCTAATGCTCCATGTCGACTACTGCTGTGCATGCTCTCCTATAGCTTCGATGCCCGTTCCGTTACGAGAGGGGACTCAGATTCCATGCCAGATAGGGCTGACAGTGCCTTACGGAAACAAACGCGGTAACAACAAGCCTCGGGCGAGATGCCCCATGAGTTGCACTAGGATCTGTTTCCCGACCGGAATAGGAAGCCAAGGCTACTTGTGCAAACAGATGGGGGTTGACGGGATGAAACGCCTTGGCCGGCATCCTCTGCAGGCCCCTCATGACACGTCACAAACCATCCGCTGGGGGGTTCGCAGCAAGCCCCCAAAGCCAACGGGGGATGTTTGATTTTTCCTCTCTGTGCTTGTCTTTGCTCCTTTGTCCGCCATTGATCTTGCCAACTTGCTTCAAGTCAAGGCCGGCCCGGTTGCAACGTGTGTCTGCATGTCGCTGCACTCTGTCTTGGGGGGCCCGTAGGAGTGTCTGTCCATCTTGTAAGTTGAGCGAATTCCGAATCACCGGCCAAAGCATAATACCAGGGACCTGTGGAAGGCGCCTGATGTGATTCGGCTCTCAGCTCAGTTCGCCCACTCCAACAACCGACGACTTGCCCATATGTGACACAATGTGAGCAACCACTCGCAGCCATTTATCACGCTTCACGTGCTTGACCTGTGCTATAGGTCCAGGGAACGAGTACGATGCCATCTGATTCGCTTCGCTGTGTGGTTGGCTTGTCTGACGTCAAGTGAGATCCTGGCAAAGGAATAATATTCTCAATGTCATTTTCGTTGGAGGTTTCGATCCCCGAGGTGGCATGGTCATTCACCGAGGATACTCACCGCTCCATTGGAAACAGGATAGTTGACGGGGAACCGCAGACTGGCTCATGGGAACAGGGCTGGATAAAAGGCAAATTATGTTGAAACCCGCACTCTGTTTTGCTTTGCCTAGAATCCTTCTGACAAAACAGGTTGGCAACGTGGAGCCGCGAGCCCTCGATCTGTGGAGGAGTTTTTCCAGCTCGTCAACCTAAGTGCCCAGTGCACTTTAGCGTGCAATCTCACTGACCCCTGTTTCTTGTGTGAGCACCACTTGAACGGGTACCTCAGACTTGGATGTGCTTATGAATTCCTCCATAATAGCAACAATCGACTGCAGAGGGATGTGATAGATTAGGTAATTCTTGAGATATCACCTCACAAAACTCGTCTCCGGTTGTTCATACCGGCAACACGGTCAAAGATCGGGTTCCTTTGAGGCCTCGGTGATGGGTGTATGCCTATCGGGCCCTGCACTCGCAGCATGAAACATGACGCTCAGCGGCAGGCTGTCCTATGTAGATCTCCACATGCTTGGCGTTGACCGACTTCAGGGTGGCTTGACGTGAGAATGGACTCGTGGCAGATTAGAAGATTGCCTGTTGTCAGCCGTTCTGCTAATGATGCACCCTGGTCCCCTTGCCTCGATAATGCGACAGATGGTCGTGAATCGGCTCATGACGTCGTTGGCAGAAATTGCTTTCCTTGGGGAAAGGATATGGGGTGCGAAGATATTCCCGGCATCGAGCAGGGGTTTCGGATGCTTGCATCACAGTCAACACAGTCATGCCATGTACCTTGGTCCTTGGTTGAGGCAGCGGTGACCAAGATGTATCCGCACTCTCGTCAATGTTAGATGTGGGATGGATGGCCAAGATAGACGCAAGTCCCGTTTCCGAGACACCCCTGTTCAATCTCTCCGTTTACCGACTCCGACTCCGCCTCCGTCCCAAGTCCCCGCAGGAACCTGGCAGCCCATTCCCGCACTCTGCCAATCCAGTCAAGTAGAGAGGAATCCTTAGTCTTTCACCGTCAAATGAATCCAACGATACGGAGCAGCCTTCTGTGCCTTGCTGGCTGCGCCCTCTCTCCAGCCAGCTTGTCGTTAGTAGAAAGATGACCCGGCCCACCTGTGGGCTGGACAATGGCTGGAGGAACGACATACGCACATGCGCCGCAGCTCACTTGACACACGATCCGCAGCTTGGTTCGTCGAGAATAGTTCGTGAGTGGACTTCAGGGCCTGTTCCAACGACATTTGCAATGCCACATTTTTGAATCTAAGAACGTGGATGGAAGAGATCCGGGTGCCCATGGGGCTCAAGATGCACCATTATAGGACATCCAGACTATGATCCAACGACGGACGCTGTGACGTGAACCAGGAACGCACACCCACACAGTCTAGATCGTTCCTCAGGCGTCCATGTATCAAACTGCGCTGCCGTGACTGACGATGAGGGCGTGAGGCCAAGAACAGCGCTGAGAACCGCGACAAACGGATATGGGAAAATCTGGCGACTTTGCTTTGTTCGGGCACCAACAGCCAAATCTGTGTTGGGGTGATCAGCTGGCTAGACGTAGTATCCCGTCATCGACTCTGCTGGGCAAATCTCGGCCAAAGAAACCACCGTCTTGGCTCGACTTTGTTGCAAGTTCAACGGGTCTCGGCTTCGACTTCATCCAGCCAAAATGATTGTGTCGACAGCCACGCCCCAATGCTGCAATCTGGAAGAATATACGCGCCCATCCTCAGCCCTCTACCGGTTTGTGCTGCGATGCTATATTGAGCCATGCCAGCGAAGTCATGCTCTGCTGCTCCCTCCGTTCTGCCCTGATCCCTGACTGCAGATCCAGCTCCCTCCACCTCATCCTCGCAGTTCAAGGAGGGGCCGGTGAAGCACTCACACTGGGCGAGTTAGGCCTAAAGGAAACTTCACTTAACCCAATAGAGGTGGGTGAGTGCCCAAGTTAAGACGCAGAAAGAAGCAAGGAAAAAAAAATCTCTTCATCGGTGTGGAGGCGGTCACCTTGCCAGCGCGGTGGAAACCCATCCATCCATGCTGGAGATGCCGGGCTGCGGGCGACCATAACGTGGCGTTCTCAGAAGGGCCCGAGGGTCAAGCCCTATCACGGAAGTAGGGCTCGTGAAGTGAGGGGCTGAAGTGGAAGATGCCTCAAGTTCAAGAGAAATTCGAGGAACAATGCCGAAGCCCAATCTTAAAGGGCGCGGGGCGGCGGTTCGCTGCTGTTGCATCATGTAGACAGGGTAGCATCAGCAACGGCTCCCGCTCGACGCCATCTCTCCACTCTTTGGTACACTCCGAGGGCGAGAAGAATGTGCTAATAAGATCAAGCTTTGCAATGATTACCGACCAACCGGCCGGCTGAGCGCTTGAACGGAAGGCCAAGAGAGTTCTTTGCAAGAAGGTCGTCGGCCAAGCAAAGTGGGTGGGTGCCAAGCGAGACAACCATGTCCAAGGTTCGTATGTACGTAGCTGCCAGAGGTTTTTGCGGATGGAGCCTGGCTTATCGCCGCAAAATGTGTTCATAATAGTGCGCAGTCCACATCAACCAGATCGTATGCCTTGCCGTGCCGTGCATGCTTGACCGAGCTTCAGTACGACTTTGAGGGCGGTGCTCGGACTCGACAACGCATAAATAACATCAAGTCGTCGCATGATCCGTGTTCGAGCGACCCATAAGCAACGAGCCATGATCCATGGAGCAAGCAGAACTGGCCCTCGGTCACTCGCGATACCAGCTTTGCCAACCACCAGCACCAACTGTCCAGGGGGAGCGGGTGTTTTGCTGTTTGCCTATCCATCTGCCGCAAGGCCTTCATTCTTTGATGAATCAGTTCTCTGACCGCCAGTTCATCAGCGGAACCAAGCACCGCCCCAGGGTATTCCCGGCAAGCCAACGAATAGCGGAAGCGGCGTGGAGCAAACGAAGAGCCGTGGAGGAACACGGAGCGGAGCATCGTGAAGGCAAGCCCGCAGAATTTTGGCATCAAGCAAAGAGCCTTGCTTCTCGTGGAGTACCGCACCCTCTTGACCTAACTATTCAGGGTTCTCGGCTCAGATAGCGTGCTTGTTTCCAATTCTATAGCCGCGAGGAGGTTGGCTGGCTCGAGCTGGTAAGCTCCGCTTGATAGGCACGGCTCCTTGTTTCGGCTGCCCATGTCGACAGCTCGGGCCGGGCCTTCTTGTGTTGGCCTTAAGGTTCCAAGCGCCCAAAGTGAGGAGGACGTCGAGGCCGCCATCGACCTCAAGAACAAAGCCCCAGCCGAACAGAAAACCAAACGTGCAAGAGGCGTGTACCTATGTGCAAGTGATCTGTGAGTGTGTCTGGGGCTAGGCAGCGCACAGACGGACGTTAGGCTCGTGCTCCAAGCTCGCGCCGTTATCCAAGTCGGGCAAGGCTCCAGGTGGTGATGAAGAACAAGGTGTGGTGCTCCATGCCGAAACCGATGTCAATTGTGCTCTGTCAATCATGGCTGGCTAAATGTGAGTGGTGTTAGTGCCAGTTGCAAGGGGTTTGGCAGATGCCAGCGGGTTAAGCCACTCATGACGGATTCCGCGCTTGCGCCTCTCTGCCAACCGCCGCTGGCGTTGTGCGCCGCAATTTCTTGAGGGTTCGTGAGCGGGCGGTTTCAAGTGGGAACTCGTCACATTGGATGGAGATGGATGCATCCTGTGCGAGTTGGTCGTGTCCAATTCGTTCTAGAGTCTTGCGTGGAATAACATGATCATGTACGGAGTAAAATGGAATGTCAAGGTCGGTACTACGTACCTCTGTCTTGGGCATCTGCCCGTGCCTTCCATCGTGAGAGCCCAGCATGAGGCTGGTTCTTTCCGTGTAAGAGGTGCTGTGGTTCAGGGAAGGTACTACCCAGTAGGTACGGGAGTACGTCTGGTTAAGCCCAACCACAGACAGCCAACCCATTTGCTCATCCCGACTCAACGTTGTCCATCCTCCCAGCACCTCCCTAGCAAGCCAGGTCCCCGCGGACGATCCCACCCCATCGATCACCGCGCGCTGACGCTGACTGACGCTGACGCTGACGCTGATCGATTGTTGGCGCCTGTGCCTGGCGGCCTGGCTGGGCTGGGTAGGCTGGCATCTCTCCGGGATGATCAATGCGATGATGCAGTCGTCGGCCCTGGCCTACATGCTATCCCTGCTTTGTTCTCCAAATCGATATCAAGATTATTAGTCTTCTTGTCAAATCTATCAAAGAATGCGAACGAGAGACCCTGGCCTAGCGTGCCCAGCCTTGTCACGTCTAGAGCAACAATCATCTCTGCTCTTCGCAACGCGCAAGCCAACAGCAGCCAGCAGCCAGCAGCCAAATCTTCTCCACTGCACATCATGACATCTCTTCTCCACGCTTGCCGCCGGGTGATCTCGTCTCCCGGGGCGTTCCTGGCCCTGCTAGCGCACCTGTACGAGAGATTGGGGTTAAGCCTCTTGTTCCCCTTCGCCTCACACCTCACACCACGCTGTTGCAGAATCGCACCTCCGCATCTCGTTGGGCGTGGTGCCTCGGGGACAGGGCACGCCAGTTCGAGGTGGAGATGCCCAATGGCAGCGCCGTTCCCCGCCGCCTGGGGTTCTTGTCCGCTGTTGCGAGCTCCAGCTCAGGTATCGACCAACCTCTGGCGGCGAACTCGAGCCAAGCCTCAGGCCCGACGAGGGTGATCCTGGCACCAGTTGTTTTACAGCGCGTCGTGACTGACTTAGCAACCTGGCTCGAACTAGGCAGTTCGTGCGAACGCCCCTCGGCTGTCGTCGCGCTGGAGCGTGCCGGAATGGAGTAGCCCCAATCCAACGGTCTCGAAGTCACAGTCAACAAGTCGCATGTGCGCTATTATTTTACGCGGTCGCTCTCTTAGCCAGCTCCCACCTTGTCCTTGCCGGGAGCCCGAGATGGGAGCATCGATGGCGACTGGGGGCGTAGGGCGCGTATACTTCCCTCTTACATCTCAGACGTCCCTGAAATAAAGATGAGTCGCGAGCCGTGGGTCTGAGCTAAGGACTGATACGATTCGAGCCTTGAAAGCTGAGACGTTCCCGCCTCAAGTGGCTCAAGACACGGAAGGCCTCACGACATCGAACTACTACGCTACGTCGAGCAGCCAGTTCGCAAGTCGGTCAGGCTGACGGCGAGCCAGCTTCGCCATGCCTGGAGGATGGATCGCCTGGTCAAGCCCGTATTGACGAGTCTTTATGCAATGCTTCGTGGCATTGCCTCAACGCCGGATGCTGGAGATTGGATGCTGGTTGGGAACCGGCGGCGAGCGACTTTGAACAACGCCCATTCATTCCAGCCCATTGTCTCCCTCGCCTCGGCACCTCGAGGTGCTCGAGGCCTGCATAGTCCTCCACATCCCACGCGCGCAAGCTCTCTCTGCAGAGGCCCGTCGAGCCTTGAGGACCTGTCCTCGCGGCCCCAGCTGTCAAAAGGCGAGGATGAAGAAAAAAACCGGAGCCGGGAAGCAGATGGTCCCCCATGCGAAGATCGCATCGCTCAACCTAGACCAGAGGGCGTCCATGATGAGTTGGTATGGAACCTGGACAGGGGGGGTGTGCGGCGGCCTCGACCCTAGCCTCCTAAACCACGATAGACGCCAACGCCCCCTCAAGGCCAAGCAAGGCAGGGCAAGACCGCGGCTGTACGAGGCGATGAGG
This sequence comes from Fusarium piperis, assembly GCA_027886205.1. Lineage (NCBI taxonomy): Eukaryota > Fungi > Ascomycota > Sordariomycetes > Hypocreales > Nectriaceae > Fusarium > Fusarium piperis. The sequence goes on along the minus strand of RZGM01000012.1, from coordinate 571,178 downwards.
TGCAAAGCGTTGCGGTGTACGCCGTTGCACAACAGTACCTGCCTACATGCACACACACAAAAAGTCGGACATGGTTGTTGGTTGCTGCCATGGTACTGACAGGTGCCAAACTAGCAGTCTCCTGGCAGTTTTTGGACCTGTGCCTTGGGCGATGCTGAGGCCATAGTCGCATGGCGGTTGGTCGATAAGCTGAGGTGTTTGGGGCGAACAAAGATCATCGGGAATCTGGCCGAGACTCGGACAAGTCGGGATAACCTCTCTTGGAGCAGAGCAGGGCCAAGCCATTGGGCATTGATTCGCGCTGGCCGCCGTGCCGCATCGGTTTTGAGTGTGTCGTTTCTTTTTCCTTTACGCATCCTCACGCATCCTTTGCTATCACGGGAAATTTTTCACCTGCTCGCTCAGCGGGAGATCCATGGAGCCCAGGCCAGGCAAGTTGCAAGGCACCACAATCAATGGATGGATGGCCAGCAGGGCCCTCTCCAGAGTCTCCATCCATCTATCCCCGGCCTGGCCTGTCGATGCCTCTGCCTTATTGCCAAACAATCGACTCCACCTCCACCCACTTTCATCCTCGCAGGCTATTGTCGCTCCTGACACGCCCATCTCCGGCCCCCAAAACCCACACCCTCCCCCTGTCCATGCTTGCTCATTGACCATGCCGTTCGCTCTCGACTGCTCGTGCTGCTCTTGTGTTGTTTCCTGACATTATAGCCCGGGCCTCTTGCTAAGACACCATATCTGGGCTTGTCACAGCGCTTTCCGAGGGTCTTGGATGTAATCAGACCCTGGCTTGCACTCTGCATCATCGTCTCCCCACACCGTTAAGTCGCTGCCGCCGCCTCCTTTCGACCCGAGAACTTGTTGGACTTCCATCTAAAACCAGTTCTCCCGGGTGAACTTATTTCTTTTTCCTTTGCCCCTCAAGTGCACCCCCTAGCTCCATCTAGCTCCCCATCTAGTTCTGGCTCATCGTGTCTCGACTCCAGCCAAGACCAAAGAGAAGCGAGGCAATCCTAGCGTGGACCCTTTTCTTCTGCGCATATAGCAGCTCCTCGAGGTCATACTAGTAGGGCTTGACGGAACGCCTGACCGACGCTTTCTCTTTCTTCAATACAAGACTACCCTCGACCATCTTCCCTTGCCCTCCTGAACACCCTCTGCCCCAATATCGAACCAGTCTGCTGCCTCCTGGGTCGACAGATAGCTGCCTACAGGACAACAAGCCTTGCCTTGGCTTTGCTCACCTCGATTGGCGCTCCGCGATTTGCTCTGCCTCACCATATCATCCTGTTTCCGTCCATTGGCTCAGCGCACCCTGGGCATCACCAATCACAGGGGCTCTCACTTCGTCAAGGCCTCGAGCCACGCTTCTGATCTGAACAGCCATCGCTGCGGCCTCCCGAGACAGTTCTTCTCCTTTTCACATCTTCTGGAGGCAACTGGTACCTGACCGAGCCCAACTGTGCCGACACCTAACCCAGCTGCCCACCACTACGCAGCACTCATTACGACGCGGCTTTCGCCTTGACACATCTAATCAGGAACCCTTTATTACCGGAGTGCTTCGGAGCTCCTAGTGTGTTCGGCCTTCACGACCATCCTTCTTCGGGTTGACTTGTAACGACAACAGACTTGGAGTTCCGTCACGCCTCGATAACGGAGCTCCCTCAACAACAACGCCAGGCTTTTCGGAGCCACCGCAACAGCATAACTTAGACGAACCCAGGAAAGTCGCCGAGCTGGCCCAACTCAAGAGCGAGTCTCCGCTCTGCCTCCTGCGGGCAGAGTTGCCATCCATCGCGGGTGTGGAGGACCGTCTCTCTCTGGGACGCACTCCGCGATCTTATTCCAACGGTCCCCACGCGGGCAGATTGGGATTCTCAGCTGCCACGGTGGATATCGTGTCTCTCCTCAAGGGCCCCGACTCGCATGAGTCTTCTGTCTCTCCGCCTCGCCAAGTCCAGCCAGTTACTCAACCACCTTCGATCAAGGCCTCAACCGTCCAGCCCCGGCCTGCTGCGCCTGTTGCGCCGCTGCCTGTAGCTCCAACACAGATGCCGGCTGGTAGGCGAAGCATGCCTGCGCACGCCACGGACCAGCAGCCCGTCAAGAAGCAGAGCAAGTGGTCACCGGAGGAAGATGCACTCATCATCGAGCTTCGAGGGAGTGGTATGAAGTGGGAGGACATCTCCAAACGCCTGCCAGGCCGGAGCGCCATCAGCTGCCGCCTACACTACCAGAACTACCTCGAACGACGGAGCGAATGGGACGAAGAGCGCAAGAACAAGCTTGCCCGGTTGTACGAGAGGTAAGCATGCCACGCCGGACCACTGGATGAAGCGAGCCTACCTCGAGTGGCCCTCGCGTTCCAAGACAGAGCTAACTTGAAGCCAGATTCAAGCCAGAAATGTGGGCCAAGGTCGCGGAAGAGATGGCAGTTCCCTGGCGAGCAGCCGAGGCCATGCACTGGCAACTCGGTGAAGCGGACATGGCTCGACGAGCAGGTGTCATCCCCTTCTCCCTAGCCGCCGTCAACGTCGACAGCAACAACAGCCACCGAAGCTCTCCCTCACGCAGCCACGTCCACTCCCAGTCCCAGGGCAGCATGCCTCGTGACATCGGAGCTCCTTCGCCTCGAGCAATGTATAGCAGAGCACCCCCGATGCCAGTTGCCAGCAGCCGAACCATCGTCCGCCGAGAATCTATCCCGCCGCCGCCTCCTCCTCCAATGGCCATGGGCCCGGACCACCCCAAGGAAGTCCACTACGTGCCAGGACCAGGGCTGGCCCCGATCCAGAACCAACCACCACCTAGGAGTGCGGGTATGCTTCCCGGTGTTGCTGAACTCACTACTGGTGTCAGCCCATACAGCACTCCCGCCGGAGCTCCCAATGTGGGATCCATCGCGGCAGCGAGTCAAGGACCCCTCTTCTCCAGCCTCGCCAGTTATTCGATGGAATCTGCTGGATCAAAGCGACGGGCTTCAAGCCCGGACCGACTTCAACACGAGGCGAACCACCGACGACGCATGGCATAAGGCATTTCAGTCTGTTCATATTGACTGACAATGGGACGAGCGGGCGAACTCTGGAGTTGGAATTCTTGATCTTTATCGGCATTTCCTTTGCGGGTTGATTTTGCAAAGGACGGTGTTTCTGGCCACTGCGAGCGAGGATGGCGATGTATGGGTTTCACTACGATGGGTCGGATAAGAGGGACTGCATGGGCTGCATCGGCATGGAACGACTCGAGAGGACCTTGTCTCTGTCTTCCGGGAGTGTTGCTTCTTGATTTATTCTCTTTATTGGATTTGGTTGACTGGAAAGAATGAGTGGGCTTGGGCATAAAGATGAATACCTATTCACTCTACTTACACAACAGCATATCTATGGATGGATGGCATGGACCGACGACGGGATGAGATGGAACGAGGAAGGATGATTTGATGCGATAAAAAATCCCGAAAAAAACGTCGGACCTTTTTTTCTTTTTTCAAGTTTTTTTTTTTCGATTCTTTGACTTGTCTTTTTTACTAGCTACGGCCTTGTTTTATTCTGTTCTTTATCGTTTGTTAGTTCTTCTGCATGGGTCAGAGGCGTCTTGAGAAGAAGCGAAGGATGGATGGACGGGTTGGTTGGAAAGCATCTAGGGTCAGGGGGACTCGGCCAGGGGGTGGCCCTTGGAAAAATGGAGTTGAAAATGCAAGGTTGTTTCTTTCTTTTGTTGCACACAGCACAGCATCTGTCTTGAGTTGAGAGGGAGGTCTTGACAAAGAGGGAGGGGAAGAGCCTGTTGTTTTTATTATCTTGATAGATCATGTTGAGGATAGAGGGAGACTAGTGGATATCTCGGTGTTGTACAGTTACTCATGTTACGTATTACCTTTAAAAGAAAGCTCTTGGATAAGAATGGTCGAGTCACGGAGGGCTACAGTTTCTTACTCTATGCGTGTGTATGGCAAGCATCCGTCTGCGGGAGCGAGCTCGCTTCGGCTCGGGGAGAATAGACTTCAAGTCGGCAAGTAGGTATCCGGATATCAAACGCCTACGAGTCTACCTTTGTATGGATGCTCGACTCGATCTGGATTCCCATTGTAGCACGTCTGGCACTGCGGTGCCCATCTCAGGACGCCGCCGGCCGACTACATACCACCCACCAGTTGTCCCTCTCGTAGCCGCTCTCCTCAACCTTGCCCCCAGCCGCCACGACGTCCTCCTCGAGCTCGCCCTCGCGGTACAGGTGGTAGTAGCGCTGGTACGTGCCGCCCGGCTCCTCACCCTTTGGCTTGCGCATCACCCACGAGACGAGCCTGTCCTGGTCGCAGCCCGCGTCCCACCCGCGGCGGCTCGACGCCTGCTCCAGCGCCCAAACGTAGACGAGCACGCGGCCGGCCTTGGGGGTCACGCAGTCCAGCAGCGCGGCGACGGCCTCTTGCCGGCGGGCGCGGGTGGACATGTGGTGCACGACAGCGATGCAGATGACAAAGTCGGCGGCAGCCCGGCGGTAGGGGAGGGCGAAGCCATCAGCGACGGCAACATCGACGTCCGAGATGGCTGGGTCGTCGTGCTTGCCATCAGCACGAGGCCGGCGCAGCTCGGTCCGGGCGAGCTTGACGAGTGCAGGGCTCCGGTCGGAGCCCAGCAGGTGCACGGCCGGGTTGACTCGCAGGTACTTGCCGTTGCCACAGCCGACATCAAGGCCGATACTGCCGGGCGGCTGGGCTTGAAGGAAGCTGGCTACACGAGGCCAGGGCTTGTGGCGGGTAGCTGAGAAGTGCGGCGCGATGGCCTCGTAGACGGCGTGAACGTGGGTTGCCTCGTACGTTTCCGGGGCCTCTTCCGCCTCGGAGGGTGAGAATATCTCTGTTACTGCTGTTGATGGTGGTTCCTGAGGTTGGGCGCCCTCTTGTTGAGGGTTGGGTTGCTCGAGTGGCCCGTCCCCTTGATCGCCAGCCGGCGTCGCCGGCGAACCACTCGCCATTATTCCTGGGGGGGATTATCTTCACAAGGGCCCTTGTTTATCAGAAGCCTGGGGAGGGGGGCGTGTGAGAGCTGAAGAACAGCTGGAGTCTGATATGGTTGTTGGTGGTGTTGAGATGGGGTTTAATTTCTTGCAACTTACAGGCGTGGTGGTGGTGGTGGTTTTTTTCTTAGTGGAGGTGTGAGTGTGGCCCGCCGATTAGTGGAGTAAATACTCTGGGGCGGCTCCGTGTGGCTGATGGAAAGAACATGGGTTCTGTTGAAGATCCGGCCCTGCCCTGCCTGCTCATAATGGAGCGACTCTGTGACATGGACATTGATAGAGTTTCATGATTCAAGACTCTCGAGGGCTGAGGTCCTCTAGATGAACCGTGCGAGAAGAGCGGTTATTGCAACTTGGTGGTTGGTTGCCGAGCTGAACGATGGACGTCTACATGGTCAAGGCTCTTTCTTCTCTTTTGTGTGATGAGATGAACAAGAGACAGTCAATATCAAAGTTGCATCAACGTCTCTTCACCCCCTGTTGCATGATGGTCCGTCCCCTTTTTCACGAGGTCCCCCAGTCACGAACACCTCGGATCCGCCTCCGCTCTTGGGCATCTATCTTCTTTTTTTACACGCACTTGCCTTTTTCAGGGTCCTTGGCTCAGGACATGATGATTCTTTGAAGCAAGGGGGGTCGATATTAATATCCACTCCACAATCTCTCATCTCTATTGCTCATCACATCACCATTGGCATCACATCACCCCATTCGCAGGAAAGGGGACAAAGCACGGGGATCGTCAGCCACTCCGCCAGCCATCCATCAAAGTGAACCATGGATGGATGGAACTCTTCTCCCGTGCTTCTACGCCCGCCCCCCTCCATCGCGCGCGCACGCACAGGATGAAACCCTTCTCGACCTCCCTTGTTGAGGCCAGCTGCTCTTGACAAGGGGTCTGAGCGAGGATGGATGTGGATATGGGCATGGGCACTCCCGCTCGCAAGAACATGCACGTCATCTCCGATCCGCCGGGCTGAGACTGGAGCCTCGACTTTTCGCCCTCACCAAAAGAAGCGAACCGAAGCGAACCGTCTCTCGCTGACTCGAGAACTGACTGCGGAATGGTTCCCCGGTCCGGGCCACGAGGGAGCCACGCGGACGTTGCGCATCCTTGCGCTGAAAGACAGGGTCAATGCAACGTGGGAATCTACGCACAGGCTTGAAACGAGTAATGATTCAACACAACGCACATGGCTAGCCAGCCTTGTTTTTCTGCGAAGCTAGGAAGGGGGGGCCGCTTTGATGAACACATCATGGTCAGATGCCTGCCCTGTCGCCGTTCTGTTCTCGAAGAGTCCTTCTTCTTCTTTTAACCCTGTCAACCTAGTCATGGATATTTGACATGAACCATCCATCTCGGCCATCCGCTCGTAGCGCCGGCATAGCCCAACCCCGGGCTGTTCATCTTGTGCAAGATGCCTGGGTTGTATTGTTCATGCTGATAGCCCAAAGTAATATCCAATGCCTCGCTCATTACAGGCTCACTACACCCCCCAAGCGTATCCCTACTCCAAACTTTTTTTTTACGTTTCGTCATTAAAGCATGGGCCTCATATCTTCATCTCTAACTCCTGCCCTTGTTGAGGGGGCTGTTGGCGTCAAAGACGTCGGTCGTGATCACATCGGGATACGTCACGCCGCCCTGCTTGAGAGCGCTCTCCATCGTTTCCATGATGATGATGCTCTCAGACCAAGGGATTGAGGGGCTCTCCTTCTTGCCGTCGCGCAGGCACCGTGCACACTCGTCGGCCTCCCAGAACATGCCGTGTCCCCAGTTGTCCCGCTTTGGGTCCTGAGGGATCGGGCAGTCGACCACCTCGATCTTGCCGTTGCCGTCCGTCTTGATCACCTTGTACTCTGTCGGCCGGAACGCGGGGCCCGTCACTTGGATCTCGCCCTTGGATCCCTGGATGCGAATCGCGGGGCCGCCGGTGTACTTGCCGTCGAGGTCGGTGCTCACGCGAAGACTCGTGGTGGCGATGCCCATGGTCTTGTGCTTGGGGAACTGGCAGATGATGCTCGTCGTCTCATCGGCACCGGTGTGGTACTTGTTAATGGCGGCCACGACGTTGGGGGCCTCCTTTTCGGCCTCTGGCTGTACGTGGTATAGAGACTGGAAGACCCAGGTCAAGGAGTAGATACCGAGGTCGAGTAGGGCACCACCAGCGAGGTCGGGGTTGACCATTCGGTGAGAGTCGTCAAAGTCGACCTTGCCGTTGCCGAGGTCCTTGCCGGACGAGAGATCGGCTGGAAACATATGTTAGCTGCATCTAACCAAGCTATTGATAAGAATGTTCAAAGCGAGGGTAGCCTACCAAAGGTTCTGTAGACAGTGCCGATGGCACCAGACTGGATCAGCTCTCGCACCTTGATGCTGAGGGGAAAGTATCGCGTCCACACGGCCTCCATGAGGAAGACGTTCTTCTCCCTCGCGGCCTCGACGAGCTTCTTGGTCTGGGATGCGGTCACGGTGAAAGCCTTCTCGCAGAGGACGTTCTTGCCAGCCTGGATGGCTAGCATGGCATTCTGGAAGTGGTGGCTGTGAGGCGTAGCGACGTAGATGATGTCGACATTGGGGTCGGCGACGAGCTCAGCGTACGATCCGTAGAGGGTGGCAGAGGTAGGGCCGTCAATCCTCTTGATAAAGTCGCCGGCCCGGGCGGCCGAGGAGGACGAAGCGACGGCGACGATCTCGTGGCGCACGTCGTTGACATCTCGAACAGCAGGATCAGTGAGGAGATCCTTGCAAAAGTCTGTCGTAGAGGGTTAGCAGGTTGACGGTGTTATCGAAGGAGCAGTGGTGTTGGCTCACACTCAGCGATTCCGCCGGTGGCCAGGATGCCCCATCGGATGGTATAGGGAGCGGAGGTCATTGTTACGAGATATGGTATTGACAGTGTTTCTAGCAGGAGGAGTAGAAGTGGAGGCACGTATAAAGTGACGTGACTGAAGAGGGCTTTATTTATCCTGAACGCGGGGTAACAGATGGATCAATTGTCCAGTAGCTTCCCGTAGCTGTGATGGTGGGTGGAGGAGGGGCATGTCTTCCTGTGGAGGAGGAGTCGGAATTGCTTCACTGAGCATGTCCGACCAGTGGCTTCGCACACCCGTTTAGGCTAGTATCACCGGAAAACCAGCCCCGACTATCGAGTCTGCTTACTAAATCAGCAGAATATTTACCCGGGTCGGTGTGACTCTTCAAGCTGGTTAATTTTTGCAATTACGGGTTTCCCTTGGACGCTCGCTGTGTTGTCTGCCCCGCGAAGAACCCCGCGCCAGCTCTTCCGAGGTGGGGGTTCTTATGGACGGGCATCACCCCGCATCGCCGACGTTATCTTGGTGCTGTGACTAGAAAAGGTGGGCAGCCCAGCTCAGCTCGCTGCTAGCTTTCCCGAGCTATTTTTCACTTGGAATTGCCCGAGTTCGTTGTTGTGAAGGAGCAAGCGTAGAACAGGAATCATCCTTTAGAACAACTCTGTCTCGGCTGGAACAGATATGGAAGACATGAAAGCCTTGGTGTTCAAATCTATGACCTTATGGTGATCAACTGGGCGTTTAATATGTGGCTTGTGATTAGATATGTGATTGGCTACTCTTTGTGATTGTGCAACGCCGGCAACCGTATTGGGCTGAGGCTCAAGGCGTTGGAACTAACACTCTCAACTCTGACAACCTCACTCGCCCTGAGACATATCTTGAACACAGTTCACACGAACGAAACAGATCTGATAACTGCCATCTGACGCCTCTGCTAGGACAGTAGTTTAAACGTTCATCCACAATGGCCGCCAAGCTAGCAAAGGACCTCAGCCTCAAAGGCTCCTCTACCACCTTGCCGAAGCTCGTCTACGGGACCGCCTGGAAAAAAGACCGCAGCGCAGATCTCGTCTATACGGCTCTCAAGAATGGATTCAGGGGAGTTGACACAGCTGGACAGCCCAAGCACTATAATGAAAAGGGTGTGGGCCAAGGCGTTCAGAGAGCCATTGGCGATGGCATCATCACTCGTGATGCCCTCTTCGTATGTCATGTTCGTCAAGACTTGACGTAAGCCCAATCTCTAATACAATTTATAGATACAGACCAAGTTTTCTCCACCGGGGAACCAAGGCGAAGATGCTCCCTATGATCTCAACGCGCCGCTGGTCGACAAGGTTCACCAGTCGGTCCAGTCATCGCTCGCCTTCTTCACCATTGAAGGTCAGGAGCCGTACCTCGACAGTGTACTCTTGCACAGTCCTCTTCAAACCATCGAAGAAACCGTCACTGCATGGAAGACGCTTGAATCCTACGTCCCCCACAAGATCCGCAATCTGGGAATCTCCAACACCAGCCTTCCCGTCCTCCAGGCTCTCAACGATGGGGTCACCATTAAGCCGAGTGTCGTTCAGAACCGCTTCTATCGAGATACGGGGTTTGAGATAGAGCTTCGAGCTTATTGTAGGCAGCAAAGTATCGCCTTCCAGTCATTCTGGACCCTGAGCGCCAACCCACGGCTCTCAGCATCCAAGCCAGTCAAGACAGTTGCTGAAGGGGCGGGAGTCCCTCAAGTACCGGCATACTACGCCTTGGTACTTGGTCTTGAAGGGGTCACGATATTGGATGGAACAACGACTGAAGATCACATGAAGGACGACCTGGATGGCATTACGCGGGTGGCCTCTTGGGCGGAGGGGGACGGCGCAGCAACCTGGGCATCTGCACTGGCTGAATTCAAACAGACTATCGGGGATAATTGAGTACTGTTGTTGTTGATTGTAAACAGACTGAAAACTCTATAGAGATCCGATAAGGAGACGGCACTATCTAATAAAGTTGAAGTCAACTGCAGATGAAAAGCTTCATTACCCAACAGCTCCCATAGCAACCAACGCGACATTGTTTACCTTGATGCTCGTAGCAGGCTTTAATACCCTCTTTGAGCCTTCATCTTGTTCTGATCCAATCTTCCGTTTACACACACGTTATTGTTCATCTCGAGTTCACGAACATCTGCCGGCCGTCTCGCACTCTGACAACTATTTGACACTGACAGACCACCACTGCCAACAACTCTAGAAAGGGACATTTGTTTGACCTCAAAATTTCCCTTTTGGTCAATAGGAATAGATTCCTATTATCACCCACACGCACTGACTGCCTGCGCTGTCTGCCCTGGCACCTTTCCATCCTCACAACATCACTTCATCTCGCGACTCTGCATCATCGTCTCTACCTTTTCCCCATCATCTTCATCGCTCACACGAATCAATATCTGGCATCGAACTGCTTTTATCATTCGCGAAAGCGACGATTCTTTGGTGTTTATCGTTACCCTCATCATCCCCTCGATATCGTCAACCTCAACACTTGAGTTGACTTTGCATCGACAAGCCTGCTATCGCGATACGCAGCTCCCAACGACCTGCCCTTTGAAGAAAAAGCCACTGCTATCTTCTGCCTTTCCACTGATCGAAATGGCCGGCAACAACGATATCGCTGCCGCCCAGGGCAGCAACGACCGCCCCAGAATTCGTAAGTCTCCCGCTCTCACCCATCATGACTATCGCTCACTATTCTTCTTAGGCATCAAGCTTCTACCTCGCGGCTCTAGATCATCATCCACGTCGAGCTCCAAGTCACCCACAGATGCTCAAAAGGCCCTTGAGACCGCTTCTGTTTTGGCGGCCATGAAGAACAATCAGACGATTCCGGAGGAAAGCTCCCTGACTGTTTCTCCCGTCAGCGCAAACAACTCCTCCTCTTCCCCCGAGGAGAAGCCCTCCAAGAACCCTTCCCCAAACAACTCTTCCGACAAGAAGAAGAAGAAGAAGATCGTGATCGCCAAGAACAAGTCCAACAAGCGACGAAACAGCGACGAGACCCGCCGAACCACCAAGACCACTGCCGCGATGTCTGAAAACTGGCCCCCATGCCCCATCACCAACCCCGATCCCTCCGGCATCGCCCTCTGGCGTGAGGGCTGCGAGGCCGTCCAGCGTCCTGACGGCTCCGTCGACGGCCTCGATGTCGTCAACTGGATGATGACCAGACGGGGAGGTGTCGCCAACCCCTGGCCTCGCCTCGAAGAAAACCAGGCCGCCGTCAGAGCCATGGGCCGCCAGCGAATCGACCCCCGCAAGATTCTCCAGCAGCAGGAGGAAGAGGCCGAGATCGCCAGACTCAAAGAAGAGCGCCGCCAGGCCAACAAGCGCCGATACCGCCCACGAGGTCAGATTGCCAAAGAAAAGGCTGAACGAGCTGCCGCTGCCGCTGCTGCTGCCGAGCAGGCCAAGGAGAAGGCCCAAGAGGAGATCTCTGGCACCAACAAGCGATCTCTGGATGACGAGACTGAGGCCGACAAGGATGAGCCTCAGGCGAAGAAGACAAAGCTCGATGCCGTCGTCTAGACGCATCTTGCACCTCATGACTACTGGATGGATAGACTTAGACTGAAGCGATTCGGGATATGACGACGGATTAACGAATGGATGCATGGGCTTATTGTTTGTTGTTTACTACAAGTAGACCAAGTAGCAAACCTAGGAATAGCTTTGAGAATAGTATCAGAATAACATCAAGTTGCACAAACCCCCTCTATTTTGTCTTGGTGATGTGCCATTTTGCGCTTCTATCACACCAGTAGTCTACCTCTAAACACCGTTTTCTTTTAGTCGTCCATGTAACGTTCAATTCTCTGTAGATTTGCCAATATCCTTGGCAAAGGTATTGGCTACGATGAAGGGGAAACACGCCGTCGCCTCCATGTAAACCTAGTAGCAAGCAGTCAGTATTTGGCGATCAAGACATTACTACAAAAGCAAACCAGTTTCTACTGACCTTGACGTTATCGGCACCGATCTTGATTTTGCCCCATGAAACAGCCTCGTCTGGTCTCGCACCAGCATCGCTACCGTCAAACTCCTGCGCAGTGTTGATATACACAGCCGACTCGGCGCCATTACGCATCAGGCACGCGTTGGCAATGTGGTGCTTGACGACACCGCCGCCGAGGATGATCATGCCGGCCCGCTTCGCGCGGACAGAGATAGTGTTGATGCGGCGGATGTCCTCAACAAGATCGATCTTGAGCTGCAGGGGTGAGGACTTGAAGGTGTGGAAGTAGAGCATGTCGCCAAGGCTGCCGTCGGTGATGGCCGGGCAGAATACGGGAATGTTGTTCTTGTACGCCCAGTAGTAGACGGATCTTTCATCGTTGATCTCCTTACCCAAGCGGTGGATGACCTTGGACGGCGTCCAGTTGATCTCGTCGTCGGTTCCCTTGCTAGCCTCTTGCTCCTCGAGCATCTTGTCGAGGATAGGCACGACCCAGTCTTCAAAGGCACAGTAGTTTGCGTTGGGCACTACCAGGTTGCCGATTCGGTTGAGTCCCTTCCTGCGGAGGTCGGCGCCAGGTGTGCTGAAGGAGCCGACGTAGGTGTCGCCTAGGCACTTGATAAAGTCCTCCTCGATGCCACCGGCGGTGGTGACAATGCACGATACGTGGTTGTGCTCGACGAGCCAGCGGAGGACGCCGCGTAGGCCGGATGAGATGAGGTTCGACGTGTAGCCCAGGAAGATGGTGGTCTTGTCACCCGTCTCTGGGTCTCGCCAGGCACGCTGGAGTTATATGAGCAGTCAGTCAACGGGCCTCCTTCTCCTCCCCCCCTAGAGCCTAGAGTGTGGTGTATTCTTCTCTCGCAAGACCACAAAAGGTGGAGCTAACCATGTCGTTGATGATCCTCACTGCCTCGCACATGGACGAAGCCTGAAAACCCATGTGACGCATCCCCTCGAAGAGATCCTCGGCCGTGATGGGACCCTTGAGCTTGTTGAAGTCGAGCTCCTCGACCTTTTGGGCGTCCTTGGGCATCTCCTCCGACTTTACCAGGACGGCATCGGTGGCCGCTGCCGGGGGCGCATGATCGTTGGAGGCCATGATAAGTTGAGTGAGGGGGGTGTTTGTGAGTCGTAAAGTCGTGAGCCGTGATCGTGAGGATGAGTGAGAGCACAAGAAAAGTTTAAAGGAGCGTTAAATTATCGCAGCCGGTCAAAGAGAATGTGAGCCGGTTCATAAAATGGGTCGTCGGCCGTTTTTCCTTCATTTTTCATGACTCCTCTCCGTCCCGGCTCCGCATACAACCGGCGGGGTCCCACCGGCCGACAGTCAATGGGCGGGCGTGCATGTAACGCGCTCCGCTCGGCGAGACATTTGGGCACGTCCGCTTTAGGACTAGTCCCTCGCGGCAGTTTTGGTTCAGACTTGCCATTTCAAGGTCCCCCTACCCCCCAGTCTGGGTCCCTTCGGCTAAGCGCCACGCGCGACGCTGTCCATTTTGCAGCAGGTGCAGGCTTGGGCTGAGGCTGCGACCCATCTTCAATCTTGCAACCTTCAAAACGCCATTTGCTCGAGCATCTCCATCCGTGCCCTGCGCCTTTCATGTCGCTTTCTTCTGCCGTATTGAGCTCAGATATTCGGCCGACGACCTAGAGGCAACTGTGCCACACGTTTTTAGCTGCTCCGAAACTCCCCGTTTGTGGCTGACGCGCCCTTCTGACAGACCCTCGAGGCTTCAAGGTTCCACCAGAGCCTGTCGTGTTCAGAGAGGCAGAAACACCTCTCGACCACGTTTCAACCTCGGCGGCCCGTCTCATCAGCATACTTTGGCCACCTCATTCTGCTCGTGCCGACTTCTCTTTGGGTGCATGGGCTGACCATCTGTCCTCTGACCTTTTAATTCGGGTCTCCGCGACCCGGTCGCTGCGCAATGTTTGTACCCTCGCCGTCTTCGTTTGCACCATTCAACGGCTTCCTCGACCTCATCAGCGAAAAGCGTTCCGCGTCTTGTACAGATGCCTCGGAGGCGCTTTGTTGATGCTGGGAATCGGGGCTTTAGTCGTTCATTGTCACCCCGACCATACAAAACTAATGATTCTTTTAGGACTTCAAGATACTCTAGGTACGAGCGATCGCGGTCGCCACGCGACCGCTCACCCGAACGTTTCGACAGGACCTCGCAGTACGGCGATGGCGACAGGCGACGCCCTTCCGAGGCTCGCCCCAACAATGGCGGCTTCCCTCCCAATCGCGACTCATTCGGTGACCCTCTGAGGAGGGAGCCTCCTCGTGGCCCCAAAGCTCTAATCGATGCGCCTAGTGGTCCTCGTGGTGGAGGGTTTGGGGGTGATTTCCGAGGAGGCCGTGGGCGTGGTAGAGGACGTGGGTGGTCAGCGCGAGACGAGAGTAGGGACCGTGGACGGGATCGGGACATGGATTTCCGGGATCGCTACCGTGATGACAGAAGCCGTGAGCGTGATCGCGACCGTGAAAGGGACAGAGATTGGCGCGATACCAGGGATTTCAGGTCACGCCGCTCCCCCATTGGCCGTGCGAGGTCACCAAACCGAGATTTCCGGGATCGAGATCGAGATGGACCGCTTGGAGTCGATGCTGATAGGTCTCGGAGAGGTTCTCGCGATGGTGGACCTCCTTCAGCAGGATCGTCTTCGTCCGACCCTCAGTTTGGCATGTCGCCGTATCCCCGTGGCGGTGGATTTCATCGTGGACGCGGCAGAGGAAGAGGTGACTGGTCCGCGGACCGAGGGAGGGGCAGAGGACCTTATATGGACGACAGAGGGGATCGCTATCCACGAAGCAGGTCTCAAGAGGGCCGCTGGGGTCGGGATCGCGATGAAAGGGACCGCATGGATCGAATGGACCGATATGCCGACCCGGAAACCAGACGCGATATTCGAGATGAACGCGATCCTCGAGAACGTGAACTCTTTCGAAACAAGCTGGAAGCACGCGCGAATGCTGGCCACGACTCGGGCCCTCCTAGTAAAGAGGTTTCGCCACCACCCGTTGCACCTTCAGCTCCCGCTTTTGGTTCCGTTCCGAGTCGCGCTCTGAGTGTGGGCGAGGGCTACGTCCCAGCGAGTGCTGCGGTCAAGGTTCCCCCCACCGCCCCTCGAGCTTTCAACGATCGACCTCCCTCGGCTGGACATGAACCACCAATGCCACCAGTTGGACCAGCCAAGTCACTTCACGATAGCCCTCCGATCCCAGTTGGACCTCGAGCTCAGCAACCGCCGCCGCCAAGGCCGTCCAGCAAGCAATGGATCAACCCGAATCTTAAAAAGGCCCCCGACTCCCCGAAGATGATGAGATCCCCGAGCTTTGTCCAGCAACGACCACCACTACGACGCGATAGCTCACAGTATGACCATTACCACGATGACGACAGGCGGCCGCGTAGTAGTGATGCCAAGTCTGACTCGCATTATTCGGTCATAGACAACCGAGCACGATCAAATTACAGCGCGGAACCAGGAGAGATTACGGTCCGGTCTGAGCGAGAGTCTCAATCTGCGAGAACTTCGATGGACAGGGATGCTCGGCCTGCTAATGCCCCTAGTGCTCCCCGGGATTCTTATCGTGGCGGGCCTGGCCCATCGCCGACAACCGACAGTGTTCCTAGGTTTGGTCAACCTACCGAGCAGCGCATGAGAGAGTCGAGAGAACCGCCCAGGCAAGCATCCAAGCGAAAGCGCAAGCCCCCCGTCGTTCCAGTTGTGAGATTCGCCTTGCCACCGAAAACAGCACCTCCAGAACAAAACTCCGAGTCCGACGATGACGAAGACATGGCTGATTATTTCGCCATGGAGATTGCAAAGACAGAGGCTGAGCTGAGCAAGTTGGAAAAACCCAAGCTTCCCACGCAGATTATGGCCCGGTTTGCGGCCTTGTCACATGGGGCAATGGTGAAAATAGTTAGCGAGGGTGAAGGACTGATAAAGATGGTAGAGGAATTACCAGAAACAGTGAATCAGCCTGTTGCTGAGAAGATGGAGGAACCCACACCCGTTGATCAGCAACCAGGACAGGACACAGAGATGACCGACGCTGCCGATGCGTCAAAGGCTACCCCGGAACCACCAACACAGCTAGAACCTGAGCCTGAAGCCCCTGCCAGCATGGAAAAGCCCGAAGAACCGCCTGCGGAAGCCGTGGATATTCCCATGGCAGAGAGCGACCCCACGCCCCTGGCGCCTGAACCTGCCAAAGAGACCAGCGAAGATCCCATCGAAAAGCCCATCGAGAAGCCTGGCGAAAGGCCCAGTGAACAACTGGACGAAAAACCAAGCGAAAGGACCATTGAGGAGGAACCTGTGGAGAAACCTGACGAGATGATCATCGAGAAGATAACTGAGAAACCCACCGAAGATGCTGTCGAGAAATCTATCGACAAGACGACTGAAGAGCCGCATGAAGAGGCTCCCGAACAGCTCGTAAGGGAACCCACGCCGCCTGAGCCCCAGCCTGAGCCTGAAACTCAAGCCGAACCCCAACCTGAGCTCGAACCGAAGATGGAAGACACGACCAAGCCAACTGCTGAAGTGGCTCCGGCGGCTCCTGAGATAGCCCTGCCTACTGTGGAAGAAGCTGCGAAGGAAGATGAGGCCACTAAACCGGTGGATGTGCCCGCACCTGAGCCCGAGAAGCCGAGCGAGACCTTCCGCGAGACCCCCCGCGAAGAACCGGTTGAAGTAGCCGCCGAGATGTCCGTGGACAGCAAGCCAAGTGAGCCTCCTATCGAGAAGGCGGCCGAGGCCCAACCCCAAAAACCGGGCGATGAAGTTGCAGAAAAACCCAGCGAAGCGCCCATCGAGAAGCCCGAGACAACCTCCAACGAGCATCTAGCGCCTGAACCTGTGTCTATGGCCGTTCCCTCTCCCAACGCTGTTCTCCAAACAACTGAGGCGGGATCGAAACCTCCTAGTACGCCATCCCAAGTTGACGACGACGAGACAGAATCCGAAGATGATTCATTCATGAACGTCGGCACTATCCCCCATCGTATGAGCACGCCCCCGATTGACAGCCTTCCCGACTTTGGGTGCCAGCCATGGCACGAAGACCGAGAATTCATGCGCTCTTTGGACTCGGACCCTGGCATTTATGATTTCGTCATGGAACACCTGGACAGACTGCACCTGGAAAAGACTGCCGAGCAAGAACGCGACCGCAAGATTTACGCAGATAATTACGTGCGGTATCTGGATTTCACAACGTCGAATGATCCAGCTGCGGTAAAGAGTCGCGGAAAATTCTCAACATCGACTGCTGATGGGACTGGCGCGGTGACTCCGGAGCCCAAGCACGAAGGCAGCGGGCGTGGCCGTCGTTTTGCAACGGAACGAGACCTAGAGCGGGTTCTGCAGGCATCTATGAGAGAGGACGAGGAGAGAAAAGAACGGGAGCTCCGCATGCAGCAGGAAAAGTATCGCACTGATAAGGACGCTGTTATACCTGACATGATTTGGACTCAAGAGGAGAAAAACAACATCAAATACCTTGACCATTCCGGATTCACACCTGTCGACAGGCTCGTGGCATCATGGCGGGTACTTCCGCCTGTCAACAACTTTTCCGAAGAGGAGGCCGGGCTCTTTGAGAAGCGGTACTTGGAGGCACCCAAGCAATGGGGCAGAGTGGCGGATGGTATCCCCCATCGCAACTTTTCCTCTTGTATCCAGTATTACTATATGAACAAGAAGGACCTGAATCTGAAGGAGAAGCTGAAGAAGCAACCTAGGAGGCGCAAGAAGGGTGGCCGGGGGAAGCAACGATCTAGTGCACTCGTGTCGGAACTCGGTAATGGCGAGGGCGAGACGGAGGAGAACCACGAGACTGGGGAAAACGGAGAGCGAAGACGACCAAGGAGAGCCGCTGCACCAACATGGGGCTTCGAACAACCAGCCGTGGACACAGACAACTCGACGCCCTCTGCCACGCCTGGCAGACGTGGAGCATCAGCTAAGGGCGATCATCCAGAGAAGGTGGACGGGAGGAAGCGAGGACGCAAAGCTAAGGACAAAGATGCGAAAGCGCACAAGACGAATCAAACGCTGGCCGCAGCTCCGGCTCCCGGAAAGGGCCGCTCGAGGTCCAACTCGAGAGCGCTCAACACCGAGACACAACCGCCTACGCCAGCCGAGATTCATCGCCTCCCAACTCAATTCGAGCAACACCCGTCGGGTATACAACCGCCATTCCCTGTTCAACAGCAACCTATGCAGCCCATGGATCGGCCTCAGCCTATCGCTGCCTCCTCTTCCATCTCGGAGGTCATGGCAGCGCCTTCGCTTCGGCCGGAGCCTCCACCACAACCGGCCATTACCACATTCAACCTGGCTCAGCCTCAGCCAGAGCGCAAGGCGCCGACCCAAGCATCGAGTTACTGGAGTGTGTCTGAATCTAATGACTTCCCACACCTACTGCGCTCATTTGGATCTGACTGGACTGGGATCGCGGCCCACATGGGGTCCAAGACCGCTGTCATGGTGAGTTCCCACATGTTTGAGTCACACTTGTTGATGTTTGTTAATATTTGAAACAGGTCAAAAACTACTTTGTCCGTCAGAAGGATCAAGGCAAGTCTGAATGGGAGGCGATCGTCCAAGAGGCCGACAGGAAGAGGTCGCGTGGCGAGAAAATGCCTGACCCTCCTCAACCATCACAGGGAGGCCGGGGGAGAAGATACGACAACTCAGCTGCCGCGTCTCGACCTCTTGCCGTTGCTCCTGGAATCGAGCTTCATAACGAAGCAGCCCAAGCCGCCAAGATGGAGGCAGCAGCCCAAGCAGCTCGTGGCCAGCCGTTCTCCAACTACGGCGTGCCTATCGCTCAGGCTCCGGTGCAGCAGCCTCTTGTTCAGCCACCGGCACAACCCTTGGCTATACAACAACACCCCGTTGCCCAGCCCCAGCCTGTCTCTCAGGCAATGTCACCTAGCGCCCGACCTTTGCGAGCACCTGTCCGACAATTTGGATTCCCCGAGCGAGAGCGTGAACAGGGTCAGCGAGTGCCGCTTCCTCCGAAGGCACCGTCTGGTCCCCCCATGGTGGAGCCACGAGAGCGGCCCCTGGCAGCGGCACAGCCGCCTCTACAGCCGGCACGGGACGCCATGTTTGAACAGCACAACGCTCAAGTTGAGCGGCAGAAGGCGGAAATGCAGATGCGTGAGCGTGAGCGGCAGGAGAGGGAACGAGAAAGAGAACGTGAACGGGAACGGGAGAGGGAGAGAGAAATGGCGCGCCAGTCGGAGCGGCAGACGATGCGGGTCAAGCAAGAACCGGAAGTCCCCCCTCCACCGCACCATTACGAGCAGTTTGGCCATCGGCAGCAAGGAAGCCTTGGTGGCCAGCCTCTCGCAAGACCACCTCCTCAGGAGACAGGCCGACCTCCGACGTATGCTCCTCCTCCGGTGCAGCAGCAACCACCCCAACAGCAGCCTCCTGCGCAGCCGGTGAGGAATTTGCTTAGCGAGCAGCCGCAGGTCCGGTCTCCTCAGATGGGAACGCCCACCAGCCGGCCTGTATCGTCACTTCAACATAGGCCGTCAACTGGCTCGCTGCAGGAGGGATATGGCTCAACGACGCCTCAGGCAGGGACACCAACTCCAGCGGCGGCACCTCCCCGTCCATCAGAGCCTCGCAAGGGAGGATTCAATATTTCTGCCTTGCTCAACGACGATCCTCCGCCACAGCCCAAGCGCATCAGTGATGTAGCCAGCACGCCTATGAGGCCTTCACCTACACCCCCGCCTCCAACCATGGGCCGCCCTCTTCCTGGGCCTGGGCCGGCGCCACCGTCGCAGATGCGTCGAGAGCCGGAGCCATATTCACCTTATGGACGAGCACCATCAGGAGGGGCCTCGGCAATGCCCTCACTCAAGCCCACATACACAGATTCTCCCCAGCCCCAGCACATGGTCGCTTCGAGGGCTTCAATCGGGGTCTCAGTTGATGCCACTGGGGCCGAGAGAGACTATTACAGACAAAACCCTTATCAGCCAACTTCTCAGAGTGGGACAAACTCGCCCCAGAGCGGGCATCGTTATCCTCCACCTGGACCCCCCAGCCAGATGTATCAGGGTCAGGGATATCCTACGTCATACGGTGCCGCAGCCCAACCCCCTCATGCTGCATCTCCAGGTGGACAATACGGTCTGCATCCGACGTCGTCTCGCTCGCGAGAGGTTCCCCAGAGCAGCCGTGACGGTGGATGGCCAACGCCAACTCACCAACAGCAGCCAGGCAGTCTCCAACAGGCGACAGGGTGGCCATCACAGCCCCCAAACACTTCCCAACCGCCGCCCTCGCAACAATCTTGGCCAACACAGCACCCAGCGTCCAAGCCTCAGACGCCTGCTCCATCATGGGCCCCATCACAGCCACCACCCCAACCGCCTCATCACATGCCCCTGAGGGACGATGGACGGGGCGGGCCATACTATAGCTCAGGAGGTGGACTTCCCCCACAGCAACACCAAATGCAAGGACGATACCCGCCGCCTGGCCGTGGACCGGAGCCAGTGCCACCACCCTCCTCGGCGTACCCGCGCTATGCTTCTACGCCAGGCCCTGCTCCGCCACGAGATCCTAGAGAGATGCCGGGTCGGAGCTACACGCCAGTGGGCGGGTATGATAACCGCGGACCCCCTCCAGGAGGTCCTGGTTACCCAGGCCACGAGGCGCAAAATGTACAGATGAGAGATGCCCGAGATCCTCGAGACCCACGAGATGGGCGAGATCCTCGTGATATGATGAGGGGATTGAGGCCACACGAGTATGATAGGCATCCGGATCAGTACCGGAGGTGAAGGACTTGAAGATTTTTGAGACATGGGAGAGTTTAGCAGCATGATTGTATGGGCAAGGTAGATATTATCCGCTAGCACAGCAAGGCGTGATTGATGTGTGATATTTGGCGTATAGCGAGTGTGGATTTGATTGATTGGATTGGTGGCCAAGGTTCTATCCTATGTGGAATTGCGTATGAATTCATTGTATGCATTTGAGTTGTAGGTGTATTTACTAGACATTGATAACATTATTTTATTATTGACATTATAATTGACTTTAACTTGTCATGATTGCTCTTATGAGTTGGGTCGGACCTTGGCATGAGCCGACCCCACCATTATCTTATCTCGAGAACCCCGCCAACCCCAGACGCGCTTCTCTTTGAATCATGCATGCATGCTTCGTACATGGACGCGACATCTTCAACGACACCTTTGATGATGGCTTCCAATCCTAGGTCTGCGTCTGCGATGGGCGGACATGAAAAGACGTACTTTGAGCAGCAGCGAGAGGCCCTCATCGGCGAGATTGCCATGGTATGCGCCTGGCCTCTGTTGACTTGGCTTCTCTTGTGACAAGACTAACCGTCGGGCAGAGCTTTGAGCATGTGCTCGCCAACATCAACAAGCTGAACCGATCCCTCGAGGCTGTCGTTGCGGTGAGTTGTCACAGATTTTGTGTTCTTTTTGAGGTTCGCTCAACTAACTAAGCGATTTCTGTACAGGTCGGCAACGAGTTCTCGTCGGTCGAGGCGCTGTGGTCGCAATTCGAAAACGTCATGGACAAAGAGGGCGAAGGTGACGGTGATGGAGAAACAAAGCAGAATCAAGAAGACTCGGAGGAGGAGCACGAGACAAAGAAGCAGCAAGAGGCGCGATGAGCACAGATTGTCATGATACCCCCGAATGAGCTGAGATGAACGATTACAATAAGGAATGATTACGACAGAGATGGTGTGATGATGAGAAATTCACAACAAAGAAAGACCTGTGATGCAAGTTGGAGAAGAAGACACAGTCATGTCACGAGAGAGGTCATCAAGAGATTGAGATGTATCGTCATCCATTTGTACTCTAATACAAGAGTCTCGATCGGGGTAATATCCTCCAGATCGGAAATCCATCCATACCATAACAAGAACAATGATAAAACCCTGACCCTTTTCCGGGGCGCCTTTTATTCCCTGGCTGCCCTATTGATAAAACCGTTCCCTGAATGTCCCTTTCCCCTCCCTGTAAAAAACAATGCCCATCGCCGGGGTCATGATAAAACAACAATGCCAAATAAAACAATAACAAATCCGTTCCCTATTCCGTGTGCCATGATCCCTGAATCCTTATAAAACCCTCAAAGTCCGTTGCCGTCGGAGAAAGCAGAAGAAAAAACAAAATCGCGATGCAATATCCCTAGCCTGAAAGAAGAAAAACAAAACATTCCCTCCCTTTCTGATGTTGCAGTGTAGCCTGCCCAGGTCATGTTGTGACCGAAACTCTTGGTAGAGTGTAGATGAGTAAGGGTGAGATGATGAAAGAACTCGCAGTGAAAAATCAGAAAAGAAGAAGAAAAAAATACAAGGTTGTTGATTCCAACGCCTGTGCTCAAGCTGTCCGTTCAGCGAGCAATGCAATGCGTGGTTCGTGACCATGATGTTGATGTAGTAGTAGGTTGCGTGTATGTGTCCCTCGTGGGGATCCCCTTTTCTCTGATGATGGAGATGGAAAGATGTTTGCGTGTGTATAAGGTACGAATCGAGGTGAAGAGGTAGTCGATATGCTGACTGCTGTTTGGTATGTCGATGATCTGCTGTCAAGGTGTCAGATCGGGAGGAGTTGCGTCGGTCGCTCATGTTTTTTTTGTTGTTTTGTGGTGATGATGTCCTGCATCTATAAGTTAAGCTTGACCGTCGTGTCACAAGTAAACCTCTCAGAAGCAGCAGTTGAGACTCTCCTCGACGTATTCGAGGCTGTCACCAGCAAGCATCTGCTCGACCGCCCACTCGAGCTCGTTGGGTGTGTGATCACCAAGACCAATGAGTCGCGCCTCTTCCTTGAGTGCGTCGACAAGAGCCTTTTCTCGGTTGAGAAGCTGTCGAAAGCCAAGACGCTTCTCGTCGATTCGGGCCTGCAGCTCGGCCGCCTCCTTGGCGGTGGTCTTGAGGTTTTGGGAGATCTGGCGGTAGATCACATTGCGTCGGTAGGAAGCCCGGGCCTTGATCTCTTGGGCAGCGGCACAGAATCGTTCAAGTTGGGCGCAGCGGGCGTCGATTCTCTGCCGAACACCTTCGAGGTCTCCATCGACTCCCTGTTCGACTCGAGTCTTGTCAGCGACGTAAACTCGGAGCTTTCCAAGAAAGCCCTCGGCCTGGTTAGTGGGGAAGCCACCGATCATTCGAGGGGCGTCAGGATGACGGAGGGCTTCATCGATTTCATCCTGTGAAACAAGACGGTTAGTTGTGGTCCATCGAGGGGAGGGGGTTGAGGAAGACTTGCCCTCGAAAACTCTGGGACATCATAGTAATCGTAATCACTAAAGTCGTCGTTTTCACAAGCAACGTTGTTGGCCTCGAGGAGAGGAAGGGTAGGCTTGTAGGAAGCGTCCATGGGCTTGGCCCCAGTCAAGCGATCCAAGACATCTTGGACCCATCCGTCGACGAAGCAAGGCGTTTCAAAGTCTGTCACCAGTTAGAAACATGTCACGACACTTGGCAGGTTGTGCTTACACTGAGGAACATCAAGATGGGGCGAGACGTCGGTGGTCTTGCCATCAGCAACTCGGTTGCGCTCAATGATTCTCAGATGTTCATCAAAGTTCTGCAAGCTCATGTGTTAGCAATCTGATCAAAGGGGGTTCAGTTGGAAGGGCATCTCTCACCTCTCGGAGAGTGTTAGGGCCGATGTTAGGATCGCCCCAGTGAGGAGCCAACTGGGCCCAGGTCTCGATACCCTCCTTCTCCTCGGCGTAATCGGACTCTTGGGGTCCGTAGCGGGTCTCTCCACGGCTCATTGCTGCAAGACGTTAGCCAATGTGCATGTGTTGAGGTCATGGCAGGTACTCACCGATCGCGGAGGGAAAGTCTTCGATGACCTTCATTTGATCATGCTCGGGAAGATCATCATCAGTGTTGTTGTCGGCGGCATTCATGTCGTGTTCAGCCGAGTTGTTATGAGTAGACTCGTCGCCTTGAGTAGACTCGTCGTCGTGAGTCTCCGTGATCTCATCAGAAGCCTTCTCTTGGGAGGATGCCTCGTCGGTATGAGGCTGGCTCGTGGTGGCCAGGTCGGCATCGTGGTTGCTGATGATATCTTGGTCATCGTGCTGAGACTCAGGAATAGTAATGCTGTTGTCAAGTGTTAGCTTCACTTCATTTGACCCAAGTGGATATCATCCAAGGTGGGGAAGGGGACTTACCTCTCAGGTGTAGGGAGCACATTGTCGCGCTCGCCATCAACATCAGGAGTAGCTTCAATGGCGCTGTTGTTGGTTTCGACGAAGAAGAGTCGGCGGGCACCGTGCTGAGTCTTTCTGATCTTCTTGTATCCCGATAGTCCTTGCTTTCGACGAAGCTCCTTGAGAGGGCGAAGAATCAGGTTCTTCTTGATACGACCTTCAACAACCTTGGACACGACCCGACCGATGTGGTTCATGGAAGTGGGTTGCGCGAAACGCGTCTGAATGTTGTTGTCGTGGTCTCCCATGACGTTATTGTTGGTGGTAGACGTCTGCTGGACGGGGTCAGTGGGCTCGTTGTCATGAGCGTCATTGTTGAGAATCATGTTGTCCTCGACAGGAATCGCAGGTTCGTCCTCAAGGACATCCTCGTCAACTGTAGCAACAGCTCCAGACATCTGAACATTGGCATTCTAAGCCTCGGCTTGCTCAGTCTGGGTGTTATCCAAGGACAAGGACTGTTCTTTGTTAGTGGCTCCAACGAGCTCGTCGTAGGTGGCAGCGCCATCTTCGGGGTTGCACTCAGCGACCATGAATGATCCCTCAGCTTCAGCCTCGGGGGTTTCGGGCTCTTCATAGATGGTATGGTTAGTAGAAGAGGTGTTTGGTGAGGAAGAACGGGTAGGATGGAATCCCGCCCGTCGGCGGATCAAGACAGTGCCGTGATCTGAAATAGACCACTCGTCAACATCATCGTAAGAAGAATCATAGGACCTGCTACTGCAGCTGTAAAACTCCCGTGAGCTGGTCGAAGCATCATAGACCGCGTCAAGGGCCTGGTTCGCTCCAACGCTGAAGATGGCGGCATCCTCGTAGGGTCTAAGGGCAAGCGCGAGCTCTGGGAGCTGCTCAGTGCAATCAATCTGGGGGGTTGGGTCGGAGCGGGATCTCTTGTGAAGCTTTCTTCCACTCTTGGTATCGAAAAGTGTGGTTAGGAGGGATCTCTTGCTGGCAGACTTCTTGGAAGTCGTGCCGTCAGAGCTGATCAAAGGCTCCGAGTCTGTTGCAAACGAGGTTAGGGGTGCCAAGCGGGCATGGGCGAGATGAAGCTACTTACCAGAAGGTCGAGTCCACGGCTTGTTCTTTGAAAGAGTGAAGCGCTCTTGTCATCTAGGTCAGCGTGCCATCAAAGAGGTAAAAGCGCGTGCAGTTGGGGTCAATACTCACTTCGAAGATCCGCCTTGGCGGCCTTGAGAGTCTTCGACATCGTGTTGATGTTTTCGCTAGGCTCTTGATGACCTGTAAATGCGTAAGTGAGAAGATATATCTTGTGCGAAGGACTGCGAATGTAGATGACTTACGGGTGTCACTGCGATAATTGCGAAATAGGTCAGTGACCCGACTGCCGAGGGCAGCAGGAAACGACGCAGATTTCTGCATCGTTGCGATCGAGGATGAAAGTCACTATAGATAACTATGATGATAGAAGGATGGGATGATGGAGAGGAGATGTAGTGTTGATAAAAGGCGAGGTTGTGACGATGGAGTGTTGTTGTGATGATTCGCGAAAGCGTGGTGTTGACAGGAGAAGATTTGGGGGCCGTGTGTTGGAAGGGGAGTATAAATGCTTTTAGCGGGCCCTCACTTGCAGTTACTGATTTCACGTAGATTATTTTGCCTCGACACCCGCTACGGGCATGCTGGACGTGCTGGAAACTCATGCCTTAGGGGGGTGCCCTATGCTTGGGACAGCACACCCCTCGCTGTAGTCAACCAGCTGCACGCCCTCGAGTTGACAACTCGGCCACTGCGGCCGTGGACTTTGCTGCACGGTGGGCACCACGGCAACGAGCGGTTTGAACGGGTGCTCGACCTTGTTGTCATGTGTTGAGTAGTCGAGCCTCGTGCGTCGAGGCCTTCGTCGGCCACGGAGCCATAGCGGCGGGCATTTCGCCGTATTAGATAACTTCAAGGCATACAATAAGTGCCTCCATTGTTTCATCCGTCTGAACATGTTGACTAGAGGCATTGAGAACGTGATAAGGAACAAGTGTATTCGCCCCAAGTTCCCCTTTGTGTTCACTCCGCCGAACACCACCATTTTTCAGCCACTCGTGACGGTCCCTTCTACAGATCCGTTGCGTTAATCGACTGTAATAATCCTCTTGATCTAAACAACGATACACAGGTATGTCAATATGCCATGTTAAGCTCAGCTGGACATCAAGGGGCTGACCATCAGCTCGACGGCGTCACGACGGTTTCTCGAGGACTTGGCGATGAAAGGCTTCGAAACAACGATGATGATACTCGCAGATACTGAGAGCGCCGAAATCACCGAACTGTGCCTCTCAAAGTACGACGAGGCATCGACGCTACAGTACGACGCGGTCGACGAGTATAGCGAGTACGCCCACGCGCAGACGAGCACGACGGCACACCATTATAACCTCTCCAAAACCTCACTCAGACGTCCTAGAGACTTTCCTATCTGTTTTGGCGCCTCTAAAACTTCGATATCTCGCGTATATCCTCTTCGAGACCATACCACCCGGTGGTGTTCCCCTTCGTCAAAAGGGGGGACAACCAAGGTATCGACCAATAACAACACCAAGTTTACAACGGCCAGAGAACGTGTACGATAACTATGCATCACGATGCAGATACCAAGACTATCCTCTTCAAGACCAGATCACACCGTGTTCCCCTCGTCATACGGGGGAGGTATCGACCAACACCAACACCAAGTTTACAACTGTCAAAGAACGCGTACGATAACCATACAACACGATGTGGATACAGTGCATTAAAGAAACTTCTTTCATTACAATACATAGCCCGAGTCCTCGATGCCCTGGACTCCTTTTACCTATTCTCATCGTACAACGACAACAACAACTAGTCACGTGCCATCTCTAGTCATTATTGATTGGCCAGGCAACTCGCAACACCCGGCTCCATCTAGATTGATGTTCTCAGACATCACCACGTCAATAAAAGAAACCCGTCTAATTACCCCTTTACTTCTTTCCCTTGCCCTTGGTTCCTGTAGCTTTGGCCTTGGCCCGGCCTCGCTTCGGCTTCTCCTCCTCATCGTCGTCGGCAGCCGCCTTGGTGGCCTTCTTGGTGGCCTTTTTGGCCTTGGGCTGCTTGATGTACTTATCCTTCTTGAAATCGATCTCGTCATCATCCTCGTCAACCTCTGGTGCTTCAGCCATATCTGCGTCATCATCTTCGACTGCTTCCTCCAGGTCAGGAACCTCCTTGGGCTGAGCCTTGGGCGCGACGACGTTGCTAGCCTTCATGAATGGAACAGGATGGGACATTGCGTTGTAACTAAAGAGTCTGTGTTAGTCATGATCTGATTATCAGGTTATGTATGTTTACTTACGTTCGAGTGAAAGCGGCCTTGGTCTTGGTCTCAATCCTGACGCGCTCCTCATCCATTGGACCGACGCCCAACTCCTGAATCGCATCAAAGTCTTCTCGGGTTAAATAGTAACTGTCCATGAGGTCGATGACCTCCCCAACAGCATCGTTGCCCTCATGCTGCAGTCGGTTGACAAGCTGATCCCAGAGAACAGGCAAGTATTGCTGGCGAATCTCATGGTGATCGCCCGAAGACCTGAGCCGCATGTGAGAGTGGATTTCGCGGATGTATCTGCCCAACTTTCCAGACTTGCTATTGTTGCCAAGCCAAGATGTGAAGTTGGAGCCCATCAGCTGGCCCGCAATAAAGCTCGCCGGTCGAACTGTGCTGAAGACTGCATGCGTCGGCATCAGACTCCAATGTTGCTGAGAGCCGTGAATCATGCGGTCGACTAAATCTCCGTCGCTGATGCTCTCCGCGGCGTTGTCGAAAAGCTCTAGAGCCTTGAGGTTGTACTCTCGTTGGTTGTATCCCTTTCCGTTAAGAGCCAATGGCTTTGTTCGGAGGTAGTTCTCCTGAATCATGAGGAAGCTGAATTCGTGATCGTTGAAATACAGCTCAATCTTGTCGTTGAGGGTCGCCTTGCTGGCGGGCGTGAAGAGCCCACCGGCGAGCATCTTCTGGCAGATATCCCATGGCTTGAGGATGACATGCTTCTCCCAAGCCTTTGACATGGCCTTGCTCTGGTCGAAATCCATGCTGGTCTGGTCCAGCTTCGCTGTCGAAATCATGTTGATGATCTGTCGGATATCTTTGTTGCTGCCCTCAATAAGGGCATCCACCACAGCAGGGGGCAGCTTCAGGCCTTCTCGGTGGCAGATAGTCATGATACGAGATCGGACTTGATCCACGGTCGGGCGGTTGAATCGAATGTCAAAGGCCACATGATCGAAAGGCTTCATCTTTGGCAGCTTTCGTTCGTTGCAGATGAGAATCAAGGGAACCTCAGTCTTTTTGCAGAACTTGGCCAAAGCACCAACACCGCCACGATCACCCGCGGACATGCCGTCCACCTCGTCCATAATGAGAACAATCTTCTTCTTGGTAGCGTCGACATCCTTGCCATCACTGGCAAAGTAGCCGAGAAGTGACGTGTTGTTCATGACATCACTGACTCCGGCCTCAACGAGCTTCTTGCTGCGGGTGTCACTGGCGTTGCTCTCGAGGACGTCGTATCCTTCTAGTTTAGCCGCCAGGTGCGCAGCTGTCGTCTTACCGATTCCAGGAGGTCCAGAAATGATAATAGCACGCTCGCCTCCCATACCATCAGCGCCTCGTCGCTGGAAGTTGTACTTTTTCGACTTTGGCCAGTTCTTGAGCCAGTTTTGAATCTTCTCAACCTGGGCCTTGTTGCCACAGATGTGACCGAGCTGTGTTGGTGCGTACTTGGATGTCAGCAGCTGCACAGGAGGGGCGGCTGTTGGTGCCTTTCCAGCTGACGGTCCTCCAGCTGCTGCTGCTCTCTTTGCAGCCTTGGCAGCTTCGGCCTTTCGAGCTTTTTCCTCCGCCTCCATCTCCGCGACTTGCTTCTTCACCTTTTCCTCTTCGGCCTTCTTCTTTTCTTGGGCTTTCTGCGCTCCCTTGCCACTTCCTCCGTGGGCAGGAAGCTTGCGGATCAGGTCAAACAAGCCATTCTCATCGATCGTCTTGATGCCGTGAGACTTGATCTTTGCCAGTTTGCTGGGTCCTGCATCATCGCCCAGAACCACAAAGCTTGTTTTACTGCTGGGCTGACCGACCACCTTGCCACCATACCTCTTGACCAACGCCTGGCCTTCGTCACGACCGATGGTCTGCAAAACACCGGTGAAAACAAAGCTCAGACCAGAGAGACACTCATCTTCGCCCTCCGGAAGTTCGACCGATCCGTGCGTCGGTGCTGCAGCTGCATTGCCACCTCCAAAGGCGTTCTTTCGCCAATCAAACTTGGCATTAGGATCCTTGGGTGGCGGTGTAGGGGCTCGAACAGTAGCGACGCTGTTGAGAATGTCTTGAATTTCGACGTCCTCAGGTTCGTCCTTCTTCTTAGTTGTCCGAGGCGCTCGAGGCTTAGCAGGAGCTGCCTTCTTGCGTGGGATCTCCTCCTCGGACTCTTCAGAGTCGTCGACAGGAGACTTTCTCTTCTTGCTTGTTGGTGTAGCCTTGGTCACCTTCACGTCGTTGTCCTTGGCTGCAGATGGACGCCCCCGCGTAGCTACCCGCTTGGGCTTGGGGAGCTCCTCCTCCGATTCGTCCTCCTCATAGTCATCGTTCTTCCGCTTACTGCGGCCCTTGGCATCAGCAGCGAAGATATCTTCATCTTCTTCTTCACCATCATCCATGTAAGCGTCGGCATCATCAACCGCATGGCGGGAATAGGAGGTCGTTGTCTTTCGTTTAGCGGGGACTGTGCCATTCTTGGCAGGTGCTGCAGACTTCGAGATTGTAGGTTTGCCTCGAGGGCTCGAACGTATCGGGACGTCAGACTTGGCTACAGGCTTTTTGGGAGTCGTCGAACTCGAAGGTTGGCTGCTCTTTGTTGATGCAAAGTAATCGTCGGCGGAGATAGCTACCCCCTTTGGCTCATCGCTGAATTGGGTTAAAATAGAGGCAATTGAGGTTATCAGGAGGAATAACATACTTTGCCTTCTTCTTGGGTGCTGGCTTGGCTGGTTTCCTTACTCTAGTTCGGCGTCAGCAAAACGTAGCGCAAGAGGGCAGTAATACATACTCAACGACTTCATCTTCTTCATCCTCGCTATCCTCAACGACTCTACGGCCCTCTATTTATCGTCAGTATAATAACAAGAGATGAGGCACGTTGAAACCTACTGGTACGCTTATTCTTGGGCGGTTCCTCTGCCTTTTTGGCTGCAGGCTTCGGGGGCGCACCACCCTTAGGTGCAAAGAAGGATCGGATGTCAGAAGGCATTTTCGGTGATGAGTATTTTGCCTCAAATCTGACGATACGGGGGCAACGGCCCTCACTTATACCACGCGCGAGTGTTGCCTGGGGAAAGTGGTTGTCCGATAATCATAGGCAATCGAGGAGCAGCCTAGAAGTTCGAGTCTGGTGACGTGCACGTCCGCTCCTACCAAACGCGAAGCTGACGCGAGATCCGTGACTGCAGGCTAAAGTGGCCCTTCCATGTGGGCCTTGATTTTCAGGCCACAACCCCACTCCATCTTTGGCCGGGGAAGATTTTCTGGAGCTCGGTCATGCGAGGCAGCTTCAAGACGACAGCCCGATCGCCGCCATGAAGCCTGCCAACACATCGGCATTGCTCAATGCCTTTCAGGGACTGAGAATATGCGCTTCCTCGCCCCTGCGACAACTCCGCGCCCCTCTCCAGCAATCCTCCAAGACGCTTGATGCGACCCGACGGCTCCAAAATGTCCGGGCCTTCTCGACGACTTCCTCAATGCTGGGCAGCTGGCTCGAGCCTAATCTGAACCGAAAGAAGAAGATGGCCAAGGGACGCCCCCGTGTGGCCACTGGAGGTTCGACAAAGGGAACGACTGTGATCTGGGGCGACTATGGTCTGCGAATGACGGATCACCACCGCAGAATCAGCGCCAAGCAATTGAAGATGGCCGAGGATACCATCAAGGTGCGACTTCGAGGACAGAAATACCGACTTTACAAGCGGAAGTGCTGCAACGTTGGTGTCTACGTGAGCGGTAACGATGTGAGAATGACTTTCCCAATGTTGGGCGGGATATGAGCTCATAGCTTTGCAGATGCGTATGGGTAAGGGAAAGGGTTCATTCGATCACTGGGCGACCCGAATGGCCGTGAGCCAGATTCTCTTCGAGATTCGAGGACGACTTCACGAGCAGGTTGTGAGGGATGCATTCCGTTTGGCCGGCAACAAGCTGCCAGGTAAGGAAGACCCGACTTGCACCAATTAAACCCAACTAACGGGCTATAGGCCAATGGGAGTTTGTGAAGAAGGGTGAGGCACCTATGGTTGGAATTACCAAGCTTGATGGCGTAACTCTGGAGGAACTGAAGAGGCCGAGGAGAGAAATTGCCCCCGCTGAGCTGCTCAAGGCTTCTTCCCCAGCGACTGAGACCCAGGTTGGAAGCACTCCTGCGGCTTCTGCCTCCTCTTAGAGAGGAATTGATGAGACATAGACATTGCACATTAACGAAGTGTAAGGATGTTGATGTAAACATGTACGAATACAATATTCAAGGCCTGGTAACCCTGATTGAACGTAGAATTGACTCTTGTCCCTACATACCCTATATGTCTTAACCATTTTCATCTCTACTACTACTTTGCCAGAGCTGATTGACGGATATTGCGTATTTCATCATGGCTTCTGAGCCTCGTAGCGCCGTTGCCTGCTGAACGGCTCCAGCTATGTAAGTCAGACGCACGGGCCACATGTGATTCTAGAGACCATCCACTTTACGCGACGACGCGTCTTCCCGCAACCCAAAAAAGCTGTCTTTCCACGATTCTCAACACATCACCAAGCAGCTTCTACAATGGCTCTCATCGTCGACAAACACCGACCGCGGTCCCTAGACACTCTCACATATCACCATGAATTATCGGATCGACTCCAATCTCTTGTGAGGATCTCAACCCCACGCTGTGGGAGGAGCCAAGGGGATGACCACTAACTCAAGTATTCTCACAGGCCCAAAGCGGTGACTTTCCTCACCTCCTCGTGTACGGCCCCTCAGGCGCGGGAAAGAAGACGCGGATAGTAGCTACACTGAAGGAGCTTTACGGTCCAGGTGTGGAGAAGATCAAGATCGATGCCCGAGTATTCCAGACGTCTAGCAACCGAAAGCTCGAGTTCAACATTGTCGCCTCCATCTACCACCTCGAGATCACGCCCTCCGACGTCGGAAACTATGATAGAGTTGTCATTCAAGACCTGCTGAAGGAGGTGGCCCAAACACAACAGGTTGACCAGTCAGCAAAGCAGCGGTTCAAGGTCGTGGTTATCAACGAGGCAGACCACCTCACCAGAGACGCGCAGGCGGCTCTGCGACGAACAATGGAAAAGTACTCGCCAAACCTGCGGCTGATTCTCTTGGCAAACTCGACAGCCAACATCATCGCCCCGATCCGCTCGAGAACCCTTCTAGTCAGGGTGGCAGCGCCGACCCACGAGGAAATTTGTGGCGTGCTAGCCGTGTCAGCCAAGAAGGAGGGCTGGCCCGTCGTCAAGGGCTTGCACCAGCGAATAGCGGAGGAGAGCGGACGGAACCTACGGCGAGCGCTCCTCATGTACGAGGCCGTACATGCCCAAAAGTAGGTTACCCAACGGAGCTTTCGGCCGAAGCGTGTGAACAGGGACTGACCCGAGGTACAGTGAGAAAGTTACAGACAGCACGCCCATCCCGCCGGCAGACTGGGAGGCCCTCATCGGACAGATTGCGAAGGAGATTTTGGAGGAGCACACACCAGCCAGGATCCTGCAGGTGCGGTCAAAGCTGTACGATCTTTTGACACACTGCATTCCCCCCACCACCATCCTCAAGACCCTAGCGTTCAAGCTGATTGCTCTTATCGACGACGGCTTGAAGGGCGAGGTGATTCAGTGGGCGGCTTTCTACGAGCATCGGATCAAGACGGGAACCAAGGTCATCTTTCATCTGGAGGCGTTTGTGGCAAAGTTCATGAGAATCGTGGAGATGTATCTGATGAGCATGGACATGTAAACATGATAGAGTGTGTGGTCGGCGTTCGGGAAGGTCCACGTAGCACAACCCCCATGCCACGGGAGTTGACGGAAAACTACATCTAATTGTCCCCAAATCGTTCACTTGCACATCAGGCCCATGGTCGTTCCTCGCGTGGCCTCCTCTTTGGCCCCACCTTGACACATGATAAAAGAGCAAAAATCTTTCAGAGCCAAGAGCTGAAGATGGAGAATCAGAGTTGACGAGGGGTTGCCATTGAGGGGGGCCGACCTGTCAACCAATACTTGTCTCAAGCTGGTCCGTCGTGGAGCCCCGGAACTGAGGGGTTGACGAGGAGCGGGGAATGGGGAAATGGGGAAACGGAACCTTGTTTAGTTGCAAGAGCTTGCCCTGACTAGGACGCATGGAGAGACGGAAGTCTTGAGATTGGCCCTGGGAGGTTGGGTTCGTCCGGTCGTCTGGGAAGCATCCCATCTGTTGCTTACTGGCCGCCTCTACCAGGATGAACCGAGCGGTCGTTGAGCGTTCATATCCTACAGGGCGCCCAGGCCCAGGCTTGTGTATCCAAATCGGGGTTAACTGCCATCAAGGACAACCGGCGAATTCTTTTACATGCCGATGCCGAGGAGTTGGAAGAAGAAGCATCAACTGCCCGAAGCGGAAACAAAATCAACACTCCGGTTGATTTCGGTGCCAGAACCAGAACGACCAATGATCCCCCAGCATGGCAAAGTCGAGGGAGTCCATGGAGGGGCAATCTGAGGGGAAGGGTGTGGACGAGTTGACAAGGTGTGTGGGTTCGAGATGACGCAGAGAGGTGAGGAATAGCCGCGGATCTCGAGAGCTTCGGCTGGGTGAGAGGAGCAAACCAAAGCTGACCAAGACTAGGTGACGAGAGGGCATCCATCACATGTGGAAGGGAGAAGCAAAGACGGTACCGACATTTCAAATGGACAAGTTCCGTTCGTTGCATCACTGATGAACATCTCGGTCGAGTCCCGAAGGTACGGCCAGATGGCAGCAACCCATGTTCAAACGCCGTCACAGATGTGGCTTGAGCCAGCAACAAACGCCACAGCCATGATGTAGCTCCTGTGGCTTCGGCTCAAGAGCTGGGCTTTGGCCCGGCCGTTGGGGCAGGGATGGGCATGGAACAAGGGTCGACGGTGGATGGGCGCTCGAGCGGCCTGTGGAAGTGCCGATTAGGGATTAGCCACCACGAGGGAGAGCGAGCCCAGCCCGAGCTAGCGGCGAGACGGATACGTCAACAGTAGAGAGCTGCACGCATTCGCTCTAATCTCGGTATTGTAGGGTGCTGAAGGGGGTGTGAAGCGTTCAGCAAGAGAGTTGCCGTTTACTTGAAACGGACGGGAGACTCGGGACTTTAGCGAAACGGCACGATGAGCGGCTCAAGTACAAGTACTCCATAGTCGGTGGCTATATCTGGAAGTCAAGCCAGGGAGATGCTCAGTACCGAAAGATACCGCAGCAAGAGGAAATTGGTTGAGCAGCGACAGGCTTGAAGGATGGTGTTGAGATTGCAATCCTAATCTCGACCAGCACAAGCAATTCTCCCCGAAATAGCAACTGAGTGCTTCAGACATGGGCTGAGATGCATGTACCGGGTACCTAGCAATCTGCAGCGCTCTGGCGCAGCGCCGTCTCGAAAACGGAGTGAACTTTGTTGAGGAGCGTGGGATGAAAAATCGGAGGAGAATTAGGACCCTGACGGTCTAGCCTCTGGGATGTTGCCGTGGAGGGGCATCCCGGTCGACCAATCAGGGGCCTCGAAGACTAACCCCGAAGATTTCGAATGCGGGGGGAAGTTATGAGGGGCAGCTGCACCTGCCAACCTGCGCCTGCGCCATTGCACGGGCGGCGGGCATGCATCCCGTTTACCGGAAGTGGTTATAAGGCAAGGCAGACGAAACTGCGGCAGGAACGAATACGTGCCGAAAATTTCAAGCGTCGAGCTGTGATGACAGGCCTTTGCCATACTGGGGATACCTTCAATGATGCCTATCCAACGACTTCGGACGCGACGCTTAGACAACTCACAGTCTCTTCATGAGGGGCCGTTGCCGGCGTGCTCTCCTCCTGCATCCCTGAGACTCCACCGTCCCATGGATGTTAGAGCCGCGCCCTCTGCATACGGCCCAAGATGCTGGCTTCGAGCTCCAAAAGGGCTCCACTGATTACCACGGTCAATCACATAACACGTTTTTTTTATGGGCGGGAGATCCGGTGCCCGTTTCGGGCAAGGGACACCGCAGCTCTAGCTCGAGCCTCTTCCGCGTCCGGAGCCGTCACGGCTCCGTCACGACATCCTTTCCCCGGGCCGTGTGTCTCTCGATCTGTCTCGCCTCCTGGCTGGGGATTGATGATTCTCCAGTCTTGGCTCTTTAAAGTGGCAATACCAAATTCCTTCGGGTGGCCTATGTGCAGCATCAAGGCCCTGTCCTGGCTTGCAATGTCTGTCGTGGCCAGCAGGCATTCTCAATGGGACCGGGAATGGAGCCAGGGACGAACCTATAGTACTCAGTACTAAAAGTACCGCATGCAGGCCCGTAGCTGCACCATCAGCCACCGTGGGAGGTCTGCCGCACATAGCTCGGCATGGGGGCTCAAGGGTAAGGGATTCAGGAGGGAGACAGCAGGGAGAAAAAAGCCCATCATCCTGGAGGCGTGCCGGGGTTTAAGAATACGGTCAAGAGTGCCTAGAGTTTCTTCTTGATGAGCTAGGGCGCAAGGACCTCGGCTCCGCCAGGAACCCAAGCTCCAGTTTAAGGGACCACAGAGAGCTGCGGTGTATCTAGTCGTGGATAATCCACCGTCAGCATCCCAAATCGCAAGACGGTGGGTGGGTTTGAAAGCTGGCGCCCCTGGTGTTCGGGACCCCACCACACTCAGGAAAAGTCGCGATAGAATTACAGGCAGAGACGCAACCGAGACTGATTGATGATTACAGTTTTGGTTGAATAAGATTACAATATCAGATGAGTATAGACAACCCGTACATGATCCTTTAGAATACCCGCCACTTCAACGGAGGATGACGGCACGAAAGCAACGCTGCCATGGGGGTGTTAGGGTCCGTAAACATCAATGGACGATACGGGACTGGAGCAAGACTCAAAGGCCACCACCTCCAGCAGGCATGTACAGAGCAGGCATAGCCAAAGCAGCCATCCGTCCATATCACACCTCGGGCGTAGGGCAACGGGCTACCTCCGTTGCGCCCTGGATAGACATGGTGGGATGGGATGGCAGGGAAGGAGATACCGTAAACGCCATGATGGCGGCGTATGGTAAAAGCTCGAGTTGGAATAGGGCTAGGATTGCCGGAGTGGCAGCGCACGGGCAGCCCTGCGACGATATTGGACGTCAAGTCACCCCTGCTGTGTTCTGGGGTTACCCAGCATTTCGATGCTGGCCAAATGCTAGAGTGAGTGCCGGACCCGAGCGTGTGTGTGGGAGCGGCGAATGGCTGTCTTGCCCGATGACGATGCATGGGGGGCAGTCAAGAGCCTGGCTAGGCAATGAATGACTCTGGTAGTCTGTCTGGCCGACGGGAGTTGGGTGCTGGGCTGGGTTCTGGTTCTTCGGGACATGGTCTCGGGGGAAAGGATCACGGCGGTCCTGCTACGGCTCTGGGCTGGCAATGCCCCCCCGGTTCGCCGGCCGCCGCTCGCCGGTTGGTGCAGGTACCAGTGACAAGTTACCGGCCGGCCTACCAATGGCAATGTATTCAAATTACCATAAAGAATCAATGGTCCCCCAGCTCCCCCGCAGACCGGACCTTCTCATCAAACCTCTCGCTCCATCTCAACTATTTCTCACTCGTCCTCCCCTCCATCTTTGATCAACTTGGACTCTTCATCCATCTCTCCATCTTCTCCCGACTCCAACTGCGCATCCTCGGCCTCTCCCCCGAAGAGCAACACCGAAAGCTGTGAGCGCTGCCCCTACAAGCAGCTCTGACAAGCTCCACGGTCACGCTACCCCGCATCGACGTCGCATACGCATCTGCCCGCGTCCCTCAACGAAAAAAAAAAAATTCTTTTACAAACGTTCCCCAACCGTCACAATGGCAGCCGTCGAGAACCCCCAAGTCCCCGTTGAGCCGGCTGTGGCTCCCGTCCCCGCTGCCACTCCTGCTCCCGCTCCTGCAGCCAGCGAACCCGTCCCCGAGAAGCCTCAAGAGGCTCCTGTCCAGGAGACCAAGGCCCCTGTGGTCGCTGAGGCCCACCTTGTCGACACCTACCGTAAGCTCGCGTGTCCGGCCGGATTCGGCGTCTATTGGACTTGTTGCTAACGACTTGCATAGACCCCCCACAGCGGATGTTTGCCAGTATGCATTACCAATTGCCCCTTTTTCTTTTCCATCGAAACGAGATTACCGCGGCATTCATTGGCCCCTCGCTCGTCGCGCCTGTTGTTTTTGTTTTGTTTTCTTCTTTCGTCTTATTGCGCTCCGTTGACTCGGTCCTTGCTAACCCCGTTACCCGACAGAGCACCCCCACAGGCCCCACCTTGCCAGCAAGTTAATCCCGGATTCTGCACCGGAGCCTCAACAGTATCTGACCCACTCTCTAGACCTCGAGGAGTATAAGCGACTCTACAAGGAGTCCATCACCCAGCCCAACAAGTTCTGGGCTGAGCGCGCCCGTGAGCTCATCTCGTGGGACCGTGACTTCCAGACCACCCGCAGCGGCAGCCTCCAGAACGCCGACGTCTCGTGGTTCAACGAGGGTCGCCTCAACGCCTCTTACAACTGTGTCGACCGCCACGCCTTTGCTGATCCTGACCGTGTTGCCATCATCTACGAGGCTGATGACCCTAGCGAAGGCCGCAATGTCACCTACAGCGAGCTCCTCCGCGAGGTTTCCCGCACCGCCTGGGTCCTCAAGCAGATGGGCGTCCGCAAGGGCGACACCGTTGCCATCTACCTGCCCATGATTCCCGAGGCCATTGTTGCCCTCATGGCCTGTGTCCGTATTGGTGCTGTCCACTCCGTCATCTTTGCCGGTTTCTCTGCCGACTCTCTCCGCGACCGTGTTGTCGATGCCGGCTGCAAGGTTGTCATCACCACCGACGAGGGTAAGCGAGGTGGCAAGTTGATTGGCACCAAGAAGATTGTCGACGATGCTCTTAAGCAGTGCCCCGATGTCGAGCATGTCCTCGTCTATAAACGCACTGGATCCGAGATCCCCTGGACCACTGGCCGTGACTTCTGGTGGCACGAAGAGGTTGAGAAGTGGCCCAACTACTTCCCCCCTGAGCCCATGGCCTCTGAGGACCCTCTATTCCTCCTCTACACCTCCGGTTCCACTGGCAAGCCTAAGGGTGTTTTGCACACCACCGCCGGTTACCTGCTTGGTGCCGCTATGACCGGCAAGTATGTCTTCGATATCCACGAGGGTGACCGATACTTCTGCGGTGGTGACGTCGGCTGGATCACTGGCCACACCTATGTCGTCTACGCCCCCCTGATGCTTGGTGTCTCTACCGTTGTCTTTGAGGGTACCCCCGCCTTCCCCAACTTCTCGCGATACTGGGACATCATTGAGCGCCACAACGTCACCCAGTTCTACGTCGCCCCTACGGCCCTGCGACTGCTCAAGCGTGCCGGCGACGAGCACGTCCGAGGCAAGTTCGCTCACCTCCGAGTTCTGGGCTCTGTCGGTGAGCCCATTGCTGCTGAGATTTGGAAGTGGTACTTTGAGGTTATCGGAAAGGAGGAGTGCCACATTGTCGATGTAAGTAACAAACTGGAGCCGGTATCAGTTTTCACTTGCTAACGCTTTATACAGACCTACTGGCAGACCGAGTCTGGTTCTCACACACTCACCCCTCTTGCCGGTATCACCCCCACCAAGCCCGGCAGTTGCTCTCTGCCCTTCTTCGGCATCGAGCCCGCCCTCATCGACCCCGTGTCCGGTGAGGAGATCCACGGCAACGATGTTGAGGGTGTCTTGGCGTTCAAGCAGCCCTGGCCCAGCATGGCCCGCACAGTCTGGGGAGCCCACAAGCGATACAAGGAGACCTACCTTGATGTCTACAAGGGCTACTACGTAAGTGTGCTCGTATGATACTAAAAACCACGGACTGACTTGAGGATAGTTCACTGGTGACGGAGCTGCCCGTGACCACGAGGGCTTCTACTGGATCCGAGGACGTGTCGACGATGTCGTCAACGTCAGCGGTCACCGTCTGTCGACTGCCGAGATTGAGGCTGCCCTCCTCGAGCACCATGCCGTTGCCGATGCCGCCGTCGTTGGTATTGCCGACGAGCTCACCGGCCAGGCTGTCAACGCCTTTGTTGATCTCAAGGAGAACGTCGAGTCGACTGATGCTCTCCGCAAGGAGCTCGTTATCCAGGTGCGAAAGAGCATCGGACCCTTCGCCGCCCCCAAGGTGGTGTACATTGTCCCCGACATGCCCAAGACACGAAGTGGCAAGATTATGCGCCGTGTGTTGAGAAAGATTGTCGCGGGTGAGGAGGATCAGCTTGGTGATATCACTACTGTAAGTTGCCTTGGGTATTTGAGAGTTAGAGGCACAGTAACTAATATGATGTGCAGCTGTCCGATCCCTCTGTCGTGGAGAAGATTATTAAGAGCGTGCATGAGGCCAAGCGCAAGTAGGCCTTTGTTGAAATGACGAGATGAGCAAAGTAAAGAGAAGGAAAGAGATGGTGCATTTATCTAGTGGAGTTTATATACCATGGATACAAGGCAAACGGGATCTGGTCTGGATGAGAGGTCGAGAGGCGACCCGGAATTAAATGGACGTCCCGTGCGGTGTTTTGGGGTTGATGCTGGGATACAATACAGCCACGACACGACCTGAAAGAGGATTTTCTCGATGGCTTGGGAACCGTTTTATGAAGCTATTTTATGAGCATTGCGGTTTTGTTTTGTACACACAATATTATTTCAGGAAGACAAAAAGAAAAGTCTAGAAATGAGCCATATGAATCATGACTGAGGTGATGCATTTGTTGGGCCGAGAGGGCAAAGAAGGATTCAGATAAAAGCATTGGCTGGAACAACTGGCGTGGGCGGCTTGAAGGATTTGCTCTCACATCATGGCAAGGGACGCGTGTACTGTCATCGGAGGAGGAGTGGGATAGTGGGATAGATAGATTCGGAATGACTACGCGATATGCTTGTTTTTCTCGCTTCAAGGCAGAGAACGAGATGGGACATTATTTTCAAGGGTCCAGAACCGAAAAAAGCATCAATTGACCGAAAAATCAAGGCTGGGGATGCATGTTCCACCAAGATGCGGCCGGAGCTGAAAGGACTCGTCATGGTTGCGGTCAAAGAATGGATCTCTCGAGTCAACAAGTGGAGGTAGGGACTTCTTGGCTAACAAGATGATGGGTGCAGCAGCCAAGATGGGCACACCGACCCCAACCGCCGAACATGCATTCTACCTGATTGAGGCTGTGTGCCGAGGGGGAAGATGAGATTTCCTGTCAGCTTACGGAGCGGCCAGTCGTGTAAGAAGAGAACAGCAGGGGTGAGAGAGATGGACCACGGTAGCGGTAAAGACGAGATATTGTTGACATGCGTCGTCGAGAGCTGAAGTAGAAGAGAGTGTGTTGATGGGAGTGAATAGGCGCCGGGGAGTAGTATTAATAGCAGCTGGGCGCATATACTACGGAGTTGGGTAGGGTCCCCGTCGTAACCGGCATGGGCGTTTTCCGAGACGCTGCTGAAACTGGACCTGAGGTGAACCTGAATAGATTGACGAGGGGTGCTGCTACTGGGTGATAAAGATAAACCTCATGCGGGTTCGCCAAATGCAAGAAACCTCGAGTCTGCGAGGTGAGTGAGTTGTCTGCATCCCCATCTCCATGTCCAGCGCCATCGCCATGTCAACGTGGACGAGAGCTGATCTGAGGGGCTGGCGTCAAAAATAGAGAGAGCGGGATGCCATGTTTGGGGGCAAGCTGCGCGCTGGCGCGTGGGAATACGAGGGTTGAAACAAGCCTGCAAGTGTGTTAGTGCTCGGCGCTGCACGCACGACGCACGGGGAGGTCGAGGCTCGGATACGTCGGCGCACGGAGGGAGGAGGGTCCGGCTTGTCATTGGAGGCCGCCAGCGAACTATGAAGGTGAACAACAAAGCGTTCAGAACAAGAAACAGGCAAGGGAGGAGGATGTAATGCAGCTCAGGAGAAGGGAATGCTTTGATATTTGCCAAGCTGCTGGAGAAGAGAAGCCATTCACGGTCATCACTCGTGGTCTTGAGCAAGTCCATGACGGGTTCCAGCAAACCCGCCAAGGGGCTATGGTACCTATGCGCTACTACGGATATGCGTGCAGTCGGGTGTAGAGAGGCACCGCGCGGCCTCTGTGCCTCTATTCGCTGGGGGCGGGGCTTGGTTGTCCCCCGAGCATCCACATCCCAAGCCCTTGGAAGTTCTTGGCATAGGTTAGATTCCATATTCTCTGGGGGTCATTCATGGCCATCACCGGGCTACGGCACCTCAGTACATGTGCCTGTACCTTCTAGGGATAAGCCATGGCCCTCCGCCACACTCTGATTTTCCCTCTGATCTCCCGCCATCCTATCCCAACGCCTGCTGATCAATCTCAATCAAATCAATAATCTTGTTTGTTTTTCTTCCCACCCCCTCCTCTTTATTGCGGCCTCTTCCCTCTCGTTGTTTATCAGCCTCGTCTGGCAACTTCCGACTTGACCTTCAACAACAACGTCACATCTCCACTCCCTCCTCCTTTGTGTCGTGTCGTTCGTTGCAACCCGTCCGACTTATTATTAGCGTCCCCCAGCTTCGGCCTGTCCGTCTCACCGCGGCGAACGAAAACGTCTCGACAATCCGTCCCACGTTTATTGCTCCGACATCTGGCTCTCCCGCAAGAACAACCATATTGCCTCTGGATGGCCTGTCTGCTGTAGTACTGCTTCTACTCGGCGCGCCGCCTCTCTCTGCACAGGACCTCTCACGGTCCGACGAATAAAGAAAAATATGGTATCATTAAGGTCACTTGCGACTGCCGTTGCCGGCGTCGCCCTCTTGATAGAGTCCTCGCTAGGTATGTCAACTCTCCCCGCGATGCCCTCTGCGGACGTACTGATGTCTTTGGACTGCCAGCGTACTCGGTAAAGCGAAATGCCGTGAGCTACGTGACCTTTGTCGCCGACCCTGTCATCAAGACGCCTTCCCACCGCGTCCACTCGGATTCCAAATTCGACCTCCATTTCTCACTTCACAACGGAAAGCAAAAGATCCGGCTCAAGCTCGAACCTAACCACGACATCCTGCACGATGACTTTTCCGTCACTTACCTCGGCGCCGACGGCCAGGTCGAATCCGTCGAGCCCGTCAAGCGCAGCGATCACAGGGTCTTCAAGGGCGATACGTTTGTGGAGCGTGCTGGGAGAGAGGGATGGACCCAGGCTGGTTGGGCACGGATAACCATCTACCGTGACGGCGAGAATCCCCTGTTCGAGGGTACCCTTGGACTCGACGGAACCCATCACCATATTCAGTTTGGCAGCCATTATGAAAAGGTTCGACATGAAGGCGATCCTGCGTTGCCCGCCTCGCAGAACAACGACCAGACAATGGTGGTCTGGCGTGACTCTGATATCATGTCCTACGACCCCAACGAGCTGAAGCGCGACACGGCTTCGCATGCGCTCTGCGACTCGGACTCTCTAGGCTTCAACGGCGACTTTCACGACCTGCAGGACTTCAACACATTCGGTTCTACCCCTTCCAAATCTCTGTTTGGCCGACAATCCATCGACGGAGGATCGACTGGCAACGACGGCACTGGAGTGAATCTCATGGCGACCATCGGTTCTGTCGACGGTTGTCCCACCACCCGCAAAGTCGCTCTTTTGGGAATTGCTACCGACTGCGGCTACACGGCCGAATTCGATAACCAGACGGCGCTGAGGGAGAACGTTATCAACATGGTCAACACAGCCTCGCGACTGTATGAGAGCACCTTTAGCATCTCACTTGGTCTCCGTAATCTCACCATCAGTAACAAGGGGTGCCCATCTGCCCCCTCTGAAGCAGCTCCTTGGAACCAGAAGTGCTCAGACAGCGTCAACTTGGCCGCGCGACTTAACCTCTTCTCGGCATGGCGTGGTCAGTATCAGGATGGCAACGCCTACTGGACTCTGCTCAGCACCTGTCCCACCGAATCCGCCGTCGGTCTCGCGTGGCTGGGTCAGCTGTGCCGCTCCGGAGCGTCGGACAACTCGGGTGGTAACGGCTCCAGGAATGAGACGGTGGCCGGTGCCAACGTGGTGGTGAGAACATCATCGGAATGGCAGGTGTTTGCTCACGAGACGGGACACACGTTTGGTGCCGTCCACGACTGTACTTCGAGTGCCTGCCCGGTCAAGTCGGACGTGCAATCATGCTGCCCGCTGAGCAGCAGCACGTGCGATGCCAAAGAACAGTACCT
This sequence comes from Fusarium piperis, assembly GCA_027886205.1. Lineage (NCBI taxonomy): Eukaryota > Fungi > Ascomycota > Sordariomycetes > Hypocreales > Nectriaceae > Fusarium > Fusarium piperis. Next base: position 527,600 of record RZGM01000012.1, on the reverse strand, counting down.
CATGAACCCCTCAAGCAAGGACACCATCAAGGAGTTTTCACCTTGCACCATCGGCAACATCTGCTCGGGCTTCAAGCGCAACGTCAGGACAGAGTGTTTGACTGACAACAAGGGCATCAAGACCATCACAGGCAGCCAGTGTGGCAACGGCATCGTAGAGGAGGGTGAGGAGTGCGACTGTGGCGGTGAAGCCAGCTGCCAAGACAACCCTTGCTGCGATGGATCCAAGTGCAAGTTCAAGGCCGAAGCCGAATGTGACTACACCAACGAAGACTGCTGCACCAAGCAGTGCAAGTTTTCGTCTTCAGGGACCGTCTGCCGTGCCAGTACGGGAGCCTGCGACCCTGAGGAGAAGTGTACGGGCAAGGATGCCAACTGTCCCAAGGACGAGCACCAGGATGACGGTACTGACTGCGGCAACGGGCTCAAGTGCGCGTCTGGACAGTGCACATCTCGAGACCAGCAGTGCAGGACCATGTGGCAGAACAGCACCGAAAACGGCCAGCAGATGAAGGCATGCACATCGAGCTGTCTCCTGTCGTGCCAATATCCGGGAGAGCCTATCTGCACGCAGAGGAATCAATTCTTCCTCGACGGCACCCCTTGCGCCGGCGGTGGCAAGTGTGAGAACGGAGACTGCAAGGGCAGCTCGACATGGAAGGAGATTGTGGGTTGGTTCGAGGACAACAAGAACATCACGATCCCCGTGGGCTCCGTGATTGCCGGACTCCTCGCCATCGCGATCCTTAGCTGCTGCTACAGCTGCATCCGACGAAGAATCAGCCGGCGCAAGGCTCCCAAGCCCACAGAGATGCACGCCTGGCCGGCGTACGCTCGGGGTGCCAACCCTCAAACACAAGGAAACTACAACTATGCACCTTTGGATAACCAGCAAAACTGGGGAAGGACGCGTAGTATGAGATACGCATAGACTGGGGATGCAAGGGGTGGTCGATTCTAGGATACAAGCATTTTGACGGCGTTCTTTCACGGAGTCTTTTTGAGCAACCAGCCATTATGTCTGCTTTTGCTTGAGGGTTGGCTGGGCCATACACTGTCCGCACAAGCATTGTTTATCGTGTCAGCAAGCTTTTGGGGGGATAGCGAAGTCTTGAACATACGGGATAGGAGCTTGGATAAGTTCCTTAGACGTGTAGTTGAAGCCCTGTTTATACACACACACACAAACATACATACAGACATGACATGACATACCACAACATACCTAGGTTTTTAGGAACATCTTTCAACGATGGGTTTAGAAAAGGGGAATGACAAATGTCAATATTGTTTTGAATCATGAAGAAAAACGTGTACCGCTGCTCTCGTAAATAAGGACTCGTGAGAAGACACGGCAAGTCAATCGTGAATGCGTGACAGGAGAAGAATCCTGATATCTGATCCAGAACAAGAACCATCCTCTACCGAGACCCCCGGTCACCCGCATACTGCTGGCCCTTGGAGCTCCTCATCGGTTGGAACTGTCTGTCTCGATCGTCGTCGTAGCCGCACAGCTGCCTCAGGAAGCGGGCGCGCTGACCGGTGACGCTCTACATCAAGAGTTAGGTGAGAGGGAAAGAATCTGGAGATGTGGGGGGAAAGAGGTCGATGCTCACGTCGTCGTTGGCTTGGGCTTGAGCGAGTAGGGCCTCTGGGTTATCGAGCACGCTCATGGCCTCTCCCCTGCGCTCCTTCTCATAGCTAGAGTCTTCATAATGTTTACTAACCCCCCCCCCCCGTGTCAGCCTTTTATGCTTTGCTCTCAAGTCGACAAGAGAGAAGAGACTTGCCTTTCTCCTATCCGCAGCGCCTCACTTTCGCTCGCGTCGTCGTCGGTCTCGACACGCTCCTTCGCCAGCACCTCCTCCTCCTTCTCGGGATCCTTCCCTCTGGCCTGGCGGTCGCGCATCTCGGGCGTGAAATCGGGGGAGTGTCTGCCGCGGTTGAAGCCATGGTGGAGCTTGAGGGTGGATGGTGATGATGATGCCATGATGGGTTTGTGTGTTGAGGTTTTGTCGAGAGGGAAAAAGCAAGAGAATGATGATATCGTTTGTAAAAAATTTACGAGAATTGACAAATTCTTTAGCTAATCTGTACAATTGTTTATGGCGCAATTGAATAGATGGATATTCTACACCAACAAACAACCCTGACGATGCGACAGACAATATAAATGTCTCTCCCCCCCCATGTTCTACGCCTTTCTTATCAGAAAGCAATATGGGTTCATGAGGGCACCTAGGCTGTTGAGCGGGGGCGTTTCTCCCCTCTCTCCCTCTCCACCTCTAACCGCTGAGCGGGCGTGCCAGGCCGTTTACAATTGGACGCCTTTGAAGGGAGGGGGGAGACTACTGGAAGGGGAGTCGGGCAACGTTCAAGACAAGACTCTCAAGGTACGTAGACAATACACGCGCACACACGCTTGATGCGGGGACGCGCACACAATAATCCATCAAATGAATAATCAATGGGGAGTGTCCCTTTGTTTGTGGGCAGGTCAAGGGAGACAACAACGGCTTGTCCCTCCCGCCAGTCAGATATGACGGATGGATGGCGGGGGTCATGTAGATCTAGAACGCCCACTAGAACCGCCCCATCACTCACAGCAACGAGCTCACTCTCCATGATAGTCCAAGCCCTTCTTCATGGCCATCGTCGATTCATCATCCATCACGCCTGGCTTACCTGTCCTGCCCTGCCGCCTCACGGCTGACGCCTAGTCCGGTGGCGCCTCAACACTCGAACCGTTCGGGCAAATCGTACAGGTGCAGGTGAGACACGCAGAGACACGCAGTATGTCTCGTGTCTTACGCGTGCCGGCTATTTGTTCGCCTCTGGGACCAAAATCATCCCTACAGCAGGTGGTCTGTCTTGGTCTCTTGCTCAGCCGCCCAAACCTCAGAGTAACCCCGTAGGTACACAATACCTTGGTAGATTCTTGTTTTTTTTACTTGCTATTTCATCGCCGCTGTGGTATATACTCGTACAGATTCTGCAAATCCTTGGTGACAAACAAGAGGGGAGGCGAAAGAATACCATACAACGAGCTCATCCCCGAGCCCGCTCGTCCCAACACCCTTCTTCTTCCAACTATCCACCTGCCCTCCAAAAACCTGGGGGCCCCAAAACCAAGAAACAAAAGAAACCGGCCAAAAGACGTAAGCCACAAACGTGTGTACTCCTATATCCTCTATCCATGCTCCTTCGTCAAGAATGTTCGTGTGTAGACAGGTGCCCAAGTCATCTCTTGTGTAGTATGCCAACCAAAGACCTTGTTCGATAATCCCGTAGCCAGCCGGTCGTTCGTTGTTCGTCGTCGTTGTATACAAGAAAAAGTTGTTGCTGATGCCGATGTCGTTGCTTCCGCGAGCCTTGCAACTCCCATGCATGCCCAAGTCAGAAGAGACATCAGGATCATCCGTGCCGTCGCCCCATGCATCCGCATCCATCCCATCATCGGCCCTCGATTCCGAACCTGTCCGTGCTCCCAAAGAGATATTCATGCCGGTGCCGATGCGAAACTCCAGATGCTGGTGACCCAAATGCCCATCTTACTATTATGCATGCCCATGTACATGTCAAACTCGCACTTCCATTAGAGTGTTTTAGCCGTCCTCGTCGTTTCGCTATCTGCGAAAGTTGATAATGGCGAGCTGTCGACATGTTTAGCATAACCGTCATTATCTCGTACGTCAGCGCCCAACTACTCACCCTGCTATTGGAGCCGTAGGCCAGCTTTTGCCCGTCAGCGTCCCAGCACAGACAGTGCTCGTCCTCCTCGTCTGTCTCGGCATTGGCCTTGGGACTGAGCCAACCCGAGTGGACCGGTCTACTCCAGCTCGCTCGAGGAACAAGATGACTTCCCACTTTCCAGATTAACACCTGCGTCGCTGTAGCTCCCGCAATAAACGCTCCGTCAGGCGTAAACGCAAGCCGCACAATCGGTGAATCCATCGTCAAGAAGCACTTGGCCTTGCTCTCAGGCATTCGCGCGTTCCAGATGAGTATCGCGCAGTCGTCGCCTCCAGTCGCAATCAGCCGCTCGTCGTCAACACCTGCCTGGTTTGCGGGAATCGGTTGCCATTGCATCGAAGTAATGGCTCCTTGGTGTGCAGATATTGACCTCCTCTGTCCCTTCTCATCCCAGAGCTGTTTCAGTCAGTACATTGGTTTCTTCAGTTACCATGCTGTGGTTTCTTACATCTAGTGTGCCCTTATCACTTGATGTAGCTGCCAGTCTTGATCGTGCATCAAAGAGCACCTGCCTGAAGCTATCATCCTCCTTGGTCTCGAATTTCCTCGCCTGAGCTATTGTTGTGTCGGTGCAGTGTAGGCATACCATCAAGTCGCCGCCGCAAAGCAAAAATTCGTGATCACCCGTCCAGACCGCATCGAGGGGAGTAGCATCAATGTCGTGACCAGAGAGGAAATATGAGAGCGAGTTTCCTGCGGGTGGGTAGTGCACCGTCACGAGAGCGCCCCCCTTGTCCGGTGAGATGGCGAGGAGCGCCGTGTTGCTGGGGTTCCATGAAAGCCTGATAATGGGGGACTCCGATAGCTCTATCGACTGCAGCAAGGCGCCCTCGGCCGACCATACGTTGATCGACGCTTGATTCCTATAGTCTGTGGCAACCGCAATGGCAGCACCATCTGAAGTCCACGACAGGGTCGTTACTGTCGTATCGCGGGGAACGTCACGGTCAAGCAGGGTGTGGCCTTGGGGTGACACGTGATCCTGTCCCGCCTCAACGGGGCCGGCACGCGCGACCGTCCAAACACGGGCTAGCGCATCCGTTCCAGCAGCCGCCAGGATGGACGGGTTTCTGGGGTTCCACTCGCACTGCAAAATGATGGGAGCATTCTCAGCGCCGGACGGAGATGGGGGCGACGGGGTTGTTGCGTCTCGGCCGTCGGCCTTGCTGTGAGTTGGGCTGTCGTCCACGAGCCGAATAAAGGTCGTCTCGGGTGCCAGCTCCTCGACCTTGTCGACCTGGGTGCCCTGCTCGGGTCCGTCAGTACGCACAATCGGCTCCGGAGCCTGCTCGCCCTCGAGCGGCGAAGGGTAGGCGTGATTGTCGGGTTGGTTGTCCACTTCCATGGGTGTCGTCACGGGAGGTCCTGCTACTGCTGATGCCGCTGCCGATGCATCGGCGCCATGCTCGAAACCATTACTTAGTCGCTGTCGCTTAGCCGGCGAACCATTCGGTAACTGTTGAGGCGCCCGTTTCCGTGATACTTCTTCAACCTCCTCTCCCTCAGCATCCTCTCCTTCCTCCTCGTCGATTTTTGATTGTGGGTGGGCGTCCAGAGGGCCAAATATGCCGACCTGCAGCGCCTCGGCTGCTTCCGCCGGTGCATCCTGAGGCAGCTGCGAAGCTTGAGTGTCAGCCCGTGACCGTTTTCGACGTTTCGCTTTGTCACCAAACAGCTGCCCGCCTGCTTGGGTGGGGGGACAAATGAATCGCAGACAATGGCAACAAAGTCCAAGCATTACTTACCACCTTGCGTGCATGCTCGCGCTCGAGCGCGTGGTACAGGAGGCCGCGGTTCAGGACCGAGACCAATGCATGACTCTTAACGTGGCGCGCAAAGGCAAAATCTCTGTGAGGTTGTTTGACCTGCCACTCCTTTTGGAATTTGGCCGCCGTCTCTCGGTAATCTGCGGAGGTGAGTGTTAGAACGTGCCGCCACAGGCGCGCAGAACTGAGTGCTACATACTGCCTTCAAGAAGGTACCTGTGAGGGAGCAGCGAGGCGGCGGTCAGCGCAAAAAGTCCAAGGGAATACAGTCACGAAGAGAGCCGCCCGTGTCTGGCAGCGGGCGAGGGACGAGTGCGAGTCGGGGGACGCGGAGCAGTGACGAACCTCCAGACGAGATAGTTGACTCTGTCAGAGTCGACGAATTCCTTAGCGACCATGTTGCCGGGGGGCGCCGCAGCAGGCGCAGCGTCGCTGAGGGGCAGCGACCGAGCTGGTCAAGGAGATTCCTTTGCGAGAATCGATGGGCTCTTTGAAGCCAAGCCTAGGGGTCAAGTCGGACGCGATTTGGTGTTTGATCGATAATGCAGCGGGTTGATGAGGGAAAGGCGAGTGAAGATGCAAAAGAGAGATGAAATTCAAGGTTCCAGTTGGGGCGATGGTGGTGAGTGGGTACGTACCTACCGCCCCTTGTCGCTTCCCTGGGCTGGGCTGGTGCCGCTCCCACCACGGTCGCCTTTCGCCCTCCCCGTTTCTGCCTCTGGCTCTAGCTCGGCCTGGCTTCAATTAGTTGGGGTGATGCGTGTGTGTGTGTGTGCAAGGATGGGATGGACACCCTGTCTTGGTACCCTTAAAACGCCAAGTAGCGACATTGCTCACGCTGGAGCTACGGGGCCTTTACGGGGAGCTACCTAGGTACGGGGCTGACTGGGGTTGATCAGGACTGATCCATGAACAGCCGGGAGCCTCCAGCGCGCGACAGGCCAGGCCCAGGCAAAACTGGGTAAGGGCATTCAAGGGCGACGACCGAGCGAGCGAGCGAGTGGACGAGTGGGCGGACATTGAACAGCTTCCAGGTTGAGGTGGTCACCCAGAAAAGGTACCACAGTACGGACAGGGCTACAGGTACCCACGGCTGGCTCGAAATGGGGCTGGCGCTAGTGGACGCCAGGTCGAAGGATGGAAAAAACAGAAGTGCACACCAACCATACGGTCGAGAGCCTTTTCGAGATGGGCGAGCGCTGGGTGCGCCAACAGCCTGCTGCGGGCGAGCTCGCCCAAGTACCGCTACCTTGAAGATGGGGGCAGGCCAGCCAATCGATGGGTCGGCCGAGTCTCGTGGACCTGCGGATTGTGGAGTTGAAGGCTCGAACAAGCAGGGGTTCGTTGTGAGGATTTGAAGGTCTTGGAACCCGTTTTGGCCATGGCGCATGTTGAATGGTAAATGCAACCCCCCAAGAACTGAAATAACCCCCCCTGTGTCGTGCTCATGCTCATGCTTGGACAGGGAGCCGACGCACCAGCAGCGGCAGCCGGGCCACCCTCCTCAGGGAAACGGTACTTTTCTCAGGCACTGGCCAGGTCAGTCATTCGTTGGCTTCCATGCCTTCGCTAAAGAGCGGCGTTAACAAGCAGGACAAGGTTTGAAGATCCCACCCCTTGCTGATGGTGACAGGGCCAGGAGACGAGGGGGCAACGTCGAATTTCCGATACGATCGGAGACAATGGACCATCCCCCTCCCATCCCATCTCGTCCTTGGTCGCTGCTATCCTCGAGCGAGCACGAGACATTATCGCGCGTGGTCGGTAATGGACGCCCCTGCCGCTGTCGGTTCGCCGAAGCCTGTCATGGTGTTCCGTCAAAGTCCAACAGGCGGGCCCCCAGCTGGTGCATAACCTGGAAGGCTTCATCAACAGGCGTCCAATCACATACCGTGCCCTCCTTAGTCAGATCAGCCCGCAACAAACACCAACCCACTCTTCCTTCAAGGCTCGGGTTGATGCATTCGCCTTTCTCCCAAAATCTGAGACGGATGCAGATCGGCTGCGACAGGGGTTAAGCAGCCCACGTCTGAAAGTACCGGTACTTCGACATGTGTCAGGTTCCGTCCCCCGCCCATCCCTTACCCCCTGTTGTGTTCACTCCAATTCGAGGTGCAATGTCACGATGGCTGAGGAAACACGGTCTGGCTCAGATTCAATCTTGTGTCGTCATGACGAGAGTTGGGCAACATGAAGAAATTCGGAGGGGTCACCAGATAGACTACAGCACCCGGTCGAAGAGTCTCCCGCCCGGCGCCATTTTCTTGCGGTAGACTCTTCAAGGTCCGGGGAGGCGAGATTCAAGAACCGGACCATCAATCGAGGCCCACCAAAACACTGCCCCGGCATGCCTGGCTGCTCCCACAGCTCCGGACGGACAGATGCCACCACGGACAAGGATGCCACACCCAATGTCGTCCGCACATCTCAGCCATCCATCTCTGCGTGACATGACATGCACAACTCACTGCCTCTCGGGCACAAGACCAGGCTAGGCACGCCGGTAGCCGCCAGGCAGAGATGATGAGTGCGGTCGGCAGCATCGTTGCCCATGATGGGATGGAAATGCTTTGTTGAGCCAAGGTTGCCAGCGTCATCTCAATCAATACGGATACCAGCTGATGATTTACGGCCGGTGCAACAGTCCCAAACCCCTCGTCATGATTCTTGTGCGACCCGGTTCTGCGCCGTTTCGGCTCTCCGAGCTGCCTGCGCAAGGAAACGGTTGTCACACCGTGACAGTAACGGCAGCGATAAATATCGACCGTCGCAACGCGCTGACAGCCCTGCCTTGCTCTTCTCGTCATTACGTGGCAACACTCTAGTTCGGTCAAAGGGGCCGCCAAGGAGCCCACCGTGGAACTGGGGACAATCGGGGCGCCCTGGTCCGGGCCTTGGGCCACCATGCCTAGCGCTCGCTCTTGATAGGGATGAAGTCTGGCATCATGATTTGAACCGTCCTCGAGATGACAATGCGACGGGAAAGCGAGTCGAGTATGCTATTCTCGAGACGACATAGGACATTGAGCGGGCCGTACCCGTGATCTCGCCCTGGCAAGCTGACAACGTGATAATGCAGGATTCCCTCCCAACCTACCCATGACAAACCTCCGAGCGTCGGGTACCCGCACCTTTTGACTTCGACGGGGACCCGTCATTTGTCAAGTGCGTCAGTGCACGGACTCTGTGATGATTTCAGCGGTGCGGTTGGAAACAATGCAACAGAGCAAACTGTTCGTCACGAGCCGATTGGTGATGATGGCGCACGTCGGCACCCGTCCACATGAGCATGTCGTTTGTTTCCCGTCAAGCTCGTGTTGGGGCCTGGGAAACCCATCATCATCACTGCAATCTTGAATACCTTAAGTAATTCGGTGATTGGTCGTCACGTGATATTGAATGTCGCAAGCCTCCCGTCACATTCCCGAGGTTCTCGTTGTGCATCTCCCGCCGGTACTTGGGCCTCCACCGACGCAAAATGACCTGAGCCCATGGTGCCTCACAAATCTCTGGCGCCCTCACCTCAGGCACCAATCTTTCTTTGATGCTCTGGGGACTCACGACATAGCTCCCCACTGCTGTGCTAGGCCAAGGTAAATCTCTATCTAGCCACATCTGCCTTTTCATCTGAATCTCAGCAGCACAACACCAGGTCGAGGATGTGGCTTGCTTGCTGTGCCCTGCACGACATCCATTCCAGAGTCGCTGGCCCCACTCGCTCCATGTTCTCAGGCAGGGGGAGCAGAACAGTTGCTGGACGGTTTCAACCCTCCTAACCAATCAGCGGCCAAATTCGAGACAGGCCTTGTTGACAAAGTGCCTCCGTCATCCCGCTACCGAGGCGGCCGAATCTTCACCGACTTCGGTATCTAGGTCTCCCCATCCAAATTTGAGAACAGCCCACCAGATGTGATATCAAGGGCTATACGCGGGATATAGCTGACAGGCTGCTGCGGGCGCGCATCTACCGGTGGCTGACTGCCTTGCTGCAGTGGCCGTGATAAGGGTTCCGTAAGGATTGCATCTCGAAGACGCGATTGCCTCAACCAGCAGGCTTAGTGTCAATGCCTGGCCTGGTCCCAAGATCATCAAGCTGAAACATCGGAAGCTTTCGATGCAATCTCTTGATCCCAACTCTAAGCGTAGCTCCATCGCTGGATGCGGGCGCTTGCGGAACTAAGCGTTGGAGGCTTGTTCCCTACTTACAGATATTTCTTTCTTTGCTGACCGTTGTGCGACAGGCAATGCCTTAGCCCTGCCAGTCAAGGCCGACACTCAGTCAAAATGTGATGACTTGACATGTTCTCCCTTGCAGTTTACCGAGCTGCGCGGTGCTGTGATTCCACGTGTCGCCCCTCCTGTTGTCTTCCGTATCCCCGTTGTCTAAGTTGCGATCTCGAACTCCCATGACCGTGCAGAGAGTCCTGTTTCACATCATCGCGAGCCTTGTTGCACGAATGTCTTGAAGGCAGCTCTAGTCTCCACATGAAGATTCCTCGAACAGTCCAGAAGCACGACAACTAAGATGGTCGGGTTGAAAGAGGGTCCCTTTAATTGCGCTCGTGTGGGGCTGCGGTTCTCGGGCTTGTTGATCAATGCGAGAGGCCTCTTGAAGTGCGAAATTACAGCCTTGGTCAAGTGATGAAACGGAAGAGCAGGGGTTTGGCAGATGGTCTAGTGTTTCTGCCTGAGGCCACATGATACAAACAAATCTGCGCCACAAGAGTCGAGGCTTAGCCTTGTTGTGTGAGGCTGCAACTAGAGAGGACAGACAACCTTACCCAGAAACTCGGTGCATCAAAGGGGGAAAGAAACAGAGGGCAACCACTCATCAAGCGCCAACTCCGACCACGAGGCTTGTAGAAGCAAGACAACGCCCACGACACAAGCCTTCCTTGGCTTTACGCATCGGCTGATCGGCCCCTGGAATACAGCGACATCACCAGAGCCCAGCGCGTTTCTTGGCTGAGTTGGACATCATCCAACTTCGATACCACCTCCCTATCAGATCCGTCTTAGACATCGCACCCAGATATCTCGACAGCGATGCCGCCCCGAATAAATATCCCGCCGGTAACGCGCATCCTCCTCATCGCGCTGCTCGGCCAGTCCCTCCTCAGCGCCGCGATCCGCTACCGACAATGGACCGCCCATGCCGACATCGTCATCCCCTACCTGACGCTGGTGCCGCAGCTGTCCATCATCTATCCGTGGACCTTTATTACGTCGACGTTTGTTGAGAGTAACGTTTTCACACTCGGTATCGCCGGCGTCACGCTGTATCATGGAGGACGCTATCTGGAGAGAGCCTGGTCTTCGGCCGAGCTGGCCAAGTTCCTGGCCCTCGTGTCCTTGATCCCCAACTTCCTGACACTCTGCGTCATGGTTCTCTTCTTCACCCTGACGCGCAACGAGAGTTGGACGTATGTTTGCTCCAATGCTGGTGGCCCGATGCGAGATTTGGCTAACGAGATATTCCAGTCTAACCGTCATTGCCGGAACGATCCCTGTTCAGATCTCCTTCCTCGTCGCCTTCAGCCAGCTCGTGCCGGCTCATACGGTGACTCTTTTCCGCGGCATCCTATCCCTCCGAGTGCCTCGATTCCCGCTGGTCTACATCGGCATCGTCTTCTTTCTGTCTCTTACTCCTATTCTTAACAGGGCCGCCTTGTGGCTCGCCATCTTTGGTTTCCTCACCAGCTGGACCTACCTGCGATTCTACAAGACCGTCTTCCCCGACCTCGAGTCGTCCCAGCCTGCCTCCCAGCGCGGCGACGCGAGCGAGACGTTTGCGTTTGCCGAGTTCTTCCCCGGTCCCGTCAAGCCTTTTGTGGCCGCGGTCGCCGATCAGATCTTCCTTGTGCTGGTGGCTATGCGGGTGTGCACTCCCTTCTCCCAGGGCGATGCCTCCCGGAACGACAGCCGGATTCACCGGAACGCCCCCGGAGGTGCCCGCGCCGAGGCTGAGAGGAGGAGGGCCATTGCCCTCCGAGCTCTGGACCAGAGACTTCACGCCGCCACAGCCAACCAGGCAGCGACGCGACCGTCTTCCCAGACTCCCAACCGGCCCTCGGGCCCAACTGTGCAGAGCCAGCCTCAGCCTGCAACTCAGACGGCCATGACTTCGTCTCCTGGCCCGATGCTGGGCGAGACCAAGTTCGAGCCCGACCACGACGACTCCAAGAGCTGAGGATAGCAGCCTCGTGTGGTGTGTCGTGTACGATGTACGATTCTTTCTTGGACCTGGTCAACGGATGTCGATATGGGAAACGGACGACAGCAGCAGCGTGAACTCGCTAGCGATGTTTTAATAGAGAAAGAGTGTATGGACGGTTGGCGGGCATAGTTAGTGGAGCACAGGTGTTTACACGGTTTCTGGGGGGTTTTCCTTTTTGAGTCTGTGGCCCTGATTGGGGTGTTTTTGCCTCTGTGGGTGTATTTAGGCTAGATATCAATTTCAACAGCAGGTACATGGACGACGAGGTTTAGAGCATCTTGGATGTGACCATGGGGAAACTTGGGACGGGGTAATGTGAGATGGTTGCGTCAACTCGAGGCCAGTTCCCTTTGTTAGTGTCATTGGGATGCTCCTTGGATGGCTATGAATTAATCAGATATGAGGTATGGTTGTATCCGTGATCAAGTGGTCGGGTAGATCTGTGGTTATAAATCACCCGTAATGAATGCTCCATGAGTAAAGCAAGAATATGGAGATGACATTGATTTCTACGAAGTAATACCTCTACTCGTGTTCTGACGTGCTCAAAATCGATCATTATTTCAACACTTTGACCCCAGATGTAGGGTAGGTGACCCGGAAAAGATGATGGATTCTTCGGATCTAGATAACCCCAGCATCACAGGGGCAAGGGGTTCATGCTGACCAATCAGGCAGGCCCAATTTGCATGTTGTGTCCTCCCTGGGCGATGACGACTCTGGGGACGGCAAGCTGTCAACTCTTCCCCCATCTCTCGTGTTTTGCGAGGGCTTTGTCAGAGAGGGAACCGGTTCAATTGCACCGGCTGCGTGTCTGAGAGCTAGCTATTCATGAGCTGATCTTGTGTGTTGGACTATCTCTCTACCCTCACCACCATGGGTTGGCCTTACGAGTTCATCACCCTCACGGACGAGGAGAAGCATCAGCGCCGCGTCGCCCTCGAATACTACGCCTACGTCGCCTTCCTCTCAGCCTTTGCACCTTGTCTCATCTCCGTCTTGGTACAGCTCATCGCCCGTGTGCGTCGTGCCCGACGCGGCCAGTATAGCGAGGTGCCCGGGTCGCCAGGGGCAAAGGCGAGCCAGCAGAGATGGATCACCAGGATGGTTGGGAAGTGGTCCGCCGCCCAGTGGTGGCTCGGCGAGGACGTGTACTTTTTGGGATCTCGTTGGGGACAGCGGGATGAGTGGGTTCTCGGCGTTGCTTGGACGTTGTGGATGTTGATACTCTGCGTCCGAGGGACGGGCAAAGGTGAGTGAGCTGCTTTTATTGATTGAGGGTTTCCTGACCATTTATAGACTATCTTCACCTCACCAAGCGCTTCGGCATCATCGCTACTTCGCAGATGCCCATCCAGTACATCCTGGCTCTCAAGGCGCTCAACCCCTTTGCCTTTATCTTGCGCTCATCTCACGAGCACCTCAACCGGTACCACCGCGTGCTGGGTCGGATCATCTACTTCCTGCTCATTCTCCACGCCATATTTTACAACATCTTCTTCTTCGAGTCGGGAATCTGGGTCAAGCGCTTCTTCGCCCCCGTCGTCTTTGCCGGCGTCGTCGGCTTCACGGCCTTTCACGCTCTCACCGGCACGGCCATGGCTCGTGTGCGCGAGTATTCATACCGCGTCTTCTTCGTCACTCACCTCGTGGCTGCGTTTTCCATTCCGCCGCTGATATACTACCACGCGCACTCTGCCCGGTTCTACGTTGCTCTGGCCGTCGGCAGCTTCGTCCTCGACTTGGCGGCGCGCAAGATAACTACCATCACAGCACCTGCCGTCATCGAAGCCATCCCCGGGACAAATCTCGTCAAGGTCTCGGCAACTATGCCCAGCAGCAGGATTGCCAAGTACCGAGCCCGTCCAGGATCTCACGTCTACCTCAACATGCCATCAGCCTCCCGCCCGGGCATCGGCCAGTTTTCCGCCCCCCATCTGCTGTTCGAGTTCCTCTACAACCCCTTCACGGTGGCATCAACGGATGAGGAGACACACGAGCTGACACTGGTCGCACGCACGCGGGCCGGACCCATGACGAGCCGCCTCAGCCACTTCTCGTCGACTGGAAGCGCCTCGGGTAAGGTTGAGCTCAACATTGAAGGCCCATACGGCACGATAGGAAAGACGTTCCGTGATCTCGTCGACTCGAGAATAAACCGTATCTTGCTCGTCGCCGGAGGTGTGGGAGCGACGTTTGCGGTGCCCCTATACCACGCTATCCTGGCCGAGAACACATCAGCTCACGTTCAGTTCATCTGGGCCATCCGGAGTCCCGGCGATGCGACCTGGGCATCGTCAAGCCCCACGGGAAAGTCCCTCCTTGACGATGACCAGGTGAAGCTCTTCCTCACAGGCGATATGGGGGTTACCGACAATGGAGTTGAGATGGACACTCTACAACAAGGGAGTGCCCGACCGGCTCAGAGTCCCAAGCGGCCTGACTTGCAAAAGATTGTCGATGACACGTTCCGGCAGGGGCAAGGGGAAAAGGTCGCCGTCTTGGTTTGCGGCCCCCGTGCGATGGCGAGCGAGTTGCGGAGAAGTGTCACGCCTTGGGTTATGAAAGGGCGGGAGGTGTGGTGGCACAATGAGAGCTTTGGTTGGTGAGAGGATATTGTATTGAATTGGCCTGGCGTCTAGGTTGTTTCGGTTATCCTGTGTCTATATAGTCTAGATTTCCACCAAGATAGATAGATGCGCAAGGAGATATGTCGAGTCTCGTGGTAGTTATGTCATAGCAATGTTTGGTCTTGGACCTAAAGCACCCATAGCCTCCTCTTCCCTGCGAGCAGAGACAGCATACAAACATCTATTCCGGCTGATATATACCTCCAGTCTTGAAAGAACGTGAGCGTAGCTTGATACGATGTGGGCGAAGACGGACCTGTATACCAATGAGGTTAACATCTGTTGAGCCATGACAGTCACATCATAACTGGAATATCATCAAGTCATATTGCTATGCTCCCTTGTTCTCCTTGTATCAGCGAGTTTTCGCTTCTTTAGTCATAATTCTCAACCACCAACGCCCCTATCCACGTCATCTTGGCTGTCAAGAAGCTCCGCACCCGAATAGTCACTGTCGACTAGGTCTAATCTTGTATCCCCTTTTACAGGGACCGCCGCTAATTTGGCAAGGTTCATGCATAAACTGAAAGAAGAAAGGGTAATTGAAAGAACAAGGAAATGGCCATCTCTAAGGGAATCGAATCGTATATCTGGTGTCGTAAACGGCATTAACCAACGTCCCCTCGTCCCACCTAATCTTGTGCGCTGCAACTTCACTGCCGGTAGCGAGCGAGCTGTGCCATGATGTTCTGTACTTGGACTGCCGCATCGCCGTTCGGGGGTGCTCCATTCGACGGGGGCTGCGCTCCATAAGGCGTCCCGTATGAGTGTGGAAGAGGCTGCTGGGCAGCGGCATTGCCACCCAAGCTACCCAAGATTGCCTGTATGTCGACCTGCGGCGCGGCGGGGGCAGATACTCCCGCTGGCGGGTGAACAGGATTTTGGGCGCCTGGCTGGATCTGTGACAACAGCTGCTGAAGTGCGGCAGGGTTTAGCTGTCCCACAAGGCTGGCAATATCGGGACCACTCGCAGAAGGCTGTTGGCCATACTGGCCCTGTGGTGGACCAGCTGGGAACCCGGACGTGGGCGGTTGGTGAGGTGGTTGTCCACCATACGGATTGCTATATCCGCCATTTCCGCCAAATGACTGGCCGTAGCTTGGTTGGCCTCCTGATGCTTTGGCTCGTATAATCACCTCGGCTGCGGTAGAAGGCTCCAGGTCAACGTACTGGTCGAACCGAACGTTACTTGAGCCTGCTGAGCGGTCGAAAGCCTGGACTGGAATCCTTCCGAGGTTCTGCGCCCTGAGATCGAGGTCCACCACTGCATGCACACCCTCGGCTGCCTGTCGCTGAACAACGACATCCTTGGGGATTCTGGGATGTAGGAACATGACCTCAGATCTTAGACCCTTGGCCTTGAAGGCTTGTTCCACCCAGTTGACAAAGTCGCGGTTGACATCTGGCTGGAGAATGATTTGAACGTCTGGCACATCGGCGCCGTACCGCCTAGGAAGATCGAGCTCGCCTTCGTGCCGAGGCCGCCCGTAGGGGCTTGGGCTTCTTCTCCGGTAGTTGTCCTTGTCGTTGCGGCCGTAGCCCGGTGAGTGTGACCGCCCCCGTCCCCTGCCACCATCGTAGAAGCCTCTATCGCGGCCATACGACTCGTCTCTTTGGAAATCATTACGACGTGGCGACTGAGCGCGGCCTGGCCGGTAATCATCCCGGTTCTGGTGACCATGCCGTTCGTTTCGGCGTCCGCTATCACGCCCCCGGTTTCTCTCCGGACTTCGGGCTCTCTCCTTTTTGGTCTTGTCCTGGACACGAGACACCTCAAGATCTTGAATCTGTTAGAACGTCGTCACTAAAGCACAAAGGGTTGTCAACTTACGGATCCTGCGCCCCTTGATCTCGATTCCTTGGAGGTTCTCCATCGCCCTCTGACCTTCCTCTACCGAGTGATACTGCACAAACCCATAGGCAGATTTGAGAGAAATCTGGGCAAGCCTTCCGAACCGATGAAACAGATCAAAGACGTCACGCTTCGATACCTTGTCGCTCGAGAGGTTGCCTGTAGAGAATATGTGAGCGCCGTTTTTGGACGCGCCAGACGCGGATCGTGTACCAATAAAGATGCGAGAGCCTTCAGGAAAGCGGTCCCACTTGGCCTCCGACATGTACTGTCGCTCATCAGCCAAGAACTGATCCCACTGACGTTGGTATTCGGCATCTTGAGCTCGATCAGCAGTATAGGGGGCGGACTGAGGCGGGTATGGAGGGGCATTCATGGAAGTTATGGCAACAGGCGCGTGGAGACCAGAGCCAGGAGGAGTTGCAAAGTTGCCCAGTGCATCAGGAGCCGTGGCCGGCGCCCCAGCAGCCACGTACGTGGATGGTTGACCGGGGGTCGGCGGTGCGGCCACACTGGAGGGGATACTGGCATTGATGCCCCCTGGGTGGTGCTGCGAGGCATACGACTGGGGCGCGGCTTGCGATTGGGGAGGCCTCGGAGGGAGGGAGGCGGATGATGGGAAGGCTGACGGCGAGGGTCCCGGTTCAGCTGACGGTTCACCTTTGGCGGACAAAGTAGATGGATCTGCGATGGCACTGGGCTCAGCAGGAGCAGTGAGGTCGGCGACGAGCCGTTGAATATCAGTTGAGGCACTGGGAGAACCAGCGGCGTTGGAGTTCGCCTTGGCTGCAACTGGAGACGATGCTAGCTGGTTGGAGGGCTGCGATGTGGCCGGCGTGGTAGCGCCGCCGAGATGGGCTTCGGACGAAGCGTTGGAAATGGCCGTTGCCACGGGCTCGCCTGGCTGGGCTGATGATGATGATTCAGGAACGGCATGTAAGACTTCTGATGGGCGACTTGTCAAGTGATCGGATGAAAGAGAAACATCGTTGGATTCTCGGGGCATCGATGATACATCTTCTGGCTGAATGTCCCCGTCCTCACCCTCCTCCGGCCCAATCGGGGAATCAAAGGTCTTTGCGTAGTCGTCATTGCTGTCCGGGAACTCTTGCTGAGGCTGAGGCTCAGGCTGAGGTGCCGCCTCAGTGTCGTCCTCGCCGTAGGGGTCGTTGAGGCTGTCGTCATCTACGATATCGTCATCACCGGCCCCCGAGATAGGCTCGAGGTTAGGGACGCTGCTGGCGGTGCCGTTGGCGGCATCAGCGGCAGCAGCAACGGCGGCAACCATGGCGTCGATGGTATCAACCGTCTCCTGCAGCGCGGGAACTGCCAAGGACGTGGCAGAGTGGACGGGTGATGGAGAGACAGGGGAGAGATTGGCAGTGGCCTGGATTTCCGCCTCGGGTTCTGGCATTAAGCTGGGCTTGAGGGGTAGAAGAATGATGAGTAGTAGAGCGTAGACTGATGAAGCGAGCCTCCCAAGCGGCGTCGCAATCGTACAAACAAGGCGGGCACAGGCGACGGTGCAGTTGGAGACGGTGGAAATGGGCTCGTCTCGTTAGTGGAAGTGGCCGCCACGCGACGGCCTGACGCAGAATGACAAGTAGAAGCGCGATGGAGAGATTGGGCCGCGGTCAGAACGGGGGTGCCAGGAGCTGGAATAGGTAGGTAGGTAGTTGCGGGCCAGGACCAAGTGGGCGTAGAAACGAGCGGAAATAGAATCGACACTGTCGCAAGAGCTCGATGGAGAAGAAGCAGGCGACGACACCGACTGCTCGACAATGAAGCGAGCAGGTAGCGGCTTGCGACGTCGGAGTTGGGTGTGTCGCACCGGACGAATGAGTTCGCAAGTGTGGAACAGGATGCGGCACGTGAGAGCAATGCGATAAGGGCTAGAGGTTCCTCATCAAGTCAAAGAAAGGTGCTTGGCCTGGACTCGGCGCGACAAAGGAGTTGTCGTGGCCACGGAGATTGGTCCTCGGGCGAAGCGTCGATGTTTGGTGTCAGGTCAGTCAGAGTCTGGCGATAGGCGAAGATGAAACTGGGAAGAAGTAAGAAGAAGGCTGGGGTTTCGGGGTCGAATGAGGCTGATCGGGCGCAAGCGTCAACCCCGACAGGCGGGAAACGCTAGGCTATTTATGGCAAGGCGGTCAAACGCCCGACACGGCAGTTTGCACGGGAGGGAGCCCCAGCAGAACCTTGGCCAAAAAGCAAGCAATAACTAACCTTTCACCAACAACATTAACGTTATGTACATTGTTTTTTGGACTGCAGCTGGTTGAACGACGGAAGCTCGTAATCTCCCTGGTATCTTTCTGTCAAGGTTTCAAGTTACGTGGGTGAATGATGCTCCAGCCACAGTTGACAACAGTTCTTAGGCTGCGGATACAGCCCCTGCACCTGCTGAGCCCTCCTTTTGCGCCCAGATTTAAGAGATATCAGGCTTTTGACGCTGATCTCGACCAAGATGCGCTAGCTGAGGCTCGAGCATGGTCCCGTTCAGAAAGCGAATTATCGCGACTCCCAAAGGGTAACACCATATATGCTCGGTCTAGTGGGCCGGGCGGACAGCATGTCAATAAGTGCGCAACACAATACTCAATTCCTCGCCGAATACCGTTGTGCTCACAGACACAAAAGGACCGAAACAAAGGCCACAACGGCGTATCCAGTTAGAGAGTTGCTCTCAACACTTCCCAAGTTGTTGCACCGTAGCATTCGAGAGTCGAAATACTACACGGCAAAGAGCGACTCCCTGACCTTTCACAGTCAGGACTCCAGGTCAAGAGATGCGAATACCAAAGAAAATGGGAGAAAGTTGTTGCAAGAGATACTCCGCATTTACGACCAAGTAGTTCCCAACGAGACGAACGAGGCCAAGGTGCAGAAACACGAAGATTCGTGGGTAACCCCTTTATTTGTGCGTTGTGAGCCGTCTGTTGACAAGAAGCAGTAGGGAGAAGGCGAACACCTCCAGGTTGATGATGAAAAAAAGGCTCGCCAAAAAGAAACAGGACCGTAGAGGGCCACCAACTTGAGGTGGTGATAAACCGCCCGAGCATGAAACACAGCCTACGAAGCAAATCGAGAGTTGCCAAGACGAGGAGGAGAAATCGAAAGATGCCGCGTTTCGCAGCTGGGCCTTGTACCTATTGGAGGGGAAAGATGAGCAGGCTGTCGGTGCTCTTGTCGTCAAGTGGTCATGGCGGCGATGGCAATCTTAATGAGACGAGACGAGATGAGACAATGCATGGCAGGAAAACACCAAGGCTAGAGTAAAGACGACATGTACGATACGCATCGGCGATGAGTTGAAAGATGAGCATATATATATGAATTCAAGCATTGCGCATTCCACACGGGCGGTTGACGGCCGTTATCAATAGTCGATCGTGCTGGGAGCGGGCCTAGATGATGTACAGCTACAACGTCACATACCTTACCGATAGAGCGGATGAGACGAGACAAAACGAGACGAGACGACGAAGCGAGCGCCTGGATCAGGTGCCAATACGTACAAGGGATCTTTAACTGAAAGAGACCAGAAACCATATGATGCGTTCGGGGTGAAACCCCCATCATTGTCACACCATCGTTGCCGTTTTGTAGGTACCTAGGTAACCACAAAACGGCCGTCATTATTCCTGCGATTACGACTACACCATGCCAATCCGCTATACAGCACCGTACTGCAGTCCTACATTTCCTCGACCAACAGATGGAACTCTCCGAAGCCAGGCCTGCATCTAGACCGGCTCCCGTCAGCCTTTTCCCAGTCCACTTCAGCTAGACCTCCCTCGCCTGACTACCTATCCCTCCCCCCTCCTCCGCTAATAGGTAACCCCACCTTTAGATCCAATCCCTCCACTCGCTCACTGCCCAACCGCGCTCCCTCCCACCACCACCACCACCACCACCGACGCCAGACAGCATCTGTCTTCAGCTGCTGACGCTCTTCAGCCGGCCGGCTCTTCTTCTCACCATTTCTCCTCCCTCGGCAATACGCTCCTCTGGAAAGAGTGTTCATCGTCGCCTCCTTCCCTCGCGACACCACCGCACGAGACTCACGCCTTGCGCTCTTCAGTTCACACTCTGCGGGGCATTGCGATATTCCACGTCGCCCTCCCACCCTACCCTGCTCCTCCTAGACGAGGCCTTACATCACAACCCTCAGCATGGACCCCGCCGCTCGTCAACAACCTCAAGTCCAGCCTTGTAGATACAAGGTCGGCAAGACGCTAGGAGCAGGCTCCTACTCTGTGGTCAAAGAGTGCGTCCATATCGATACTGGTCGCTACTATGCTGCCAAGGTCATTAACAAGCGCCTGATGGCCGGTCGGGAACACATGGTGCGCATTGCCTTCATATCCTCCTCTTCGCTGGGTTCCTCACGTTGCCTATCGAGGTCGAGTGGCCTTTTCTTGAAACCTCTAGTGGCTTACACGAAATGCGCAATATAGGTCCGCAATGAGATCGCTGTCCTCAAGAAGGTCTCCATGGGTCACCAGAACATCCTCACCCTCGTTGACTACTTCGAGACCATGAACAACCTCTACCTCGTCACCGATCTTGCCCTAGGAGGCGAGCTTTTCGACCGAATCTGCCGAAAGGGCTCATACTTCGAATCCGATGCCGCCGACCTCGTCCGCGCTACACTCTCTGCTGTCGCCTACCTTCACGACCATGGTATTGTCCATCGCGATCTCAAGCCCGAGAACCTGCTCTTCCGTACCCCAGAGGACAATGCCGACCTTCTCATCGCCGACTTTGGCCTTTCGCGAATCATGGATGAGGAGCAGTTCCACGTTCTCACTACAACTTGCGGTACTCCGGGATACATGGCTCCCGAAATCTTCAAGAAGACGGGCCACGGCAAGCCCGTCGATCTTTGGGCACTGGGTGTCATTACCTACTTCCTTCTATGCGGCTATACCCCCTTCGACCGCGACTCCGACTTTGAAGAGATGCAGGCCATCCTCAACGCCGACTATAGCTTCACCCCGATCGAGTACTGGCGCGGCGTCTCAAGCCATGCCAAAGACTTTATTCGGCGCTGCCTGACCATTGACGCTACCAAGCGCATCACAGCCCACGAGGCTCTCCAGCATCCTTTCGTCGCAGGATTCATCAATGCCGAGGGCGAGAGCCAGAACCTGCTACCCAACATCAAGAAGAACTTCAACGCCCGCCGGACCTTGCACGCAGCCATCGACACTGTTCGCGCCATCAACAAGCTACGGGAGGCCCAGAATGGCCTGATGGACGGTGCTCGATCCAAGGAGCCAAACCGTGGTACTGCACGGCAGACGCAGCCACAGCAGCAACCCGGCGTTCGAAAGGAGGACAGCGCCATATCCATGACCAACAACCAGCCCAAGGACAGTGGCTATGGGACACAGACCGAGACTGACGTGGTCATGGGCAACACGGGGGCCTCCAGTGTCCCGTCCGCATTGCAACCAGGCAATAATGGAAACCGCATCATTGAGACGTCCAAGGGCCTCTGGAGCGGACCCGCCATGAAGAGGTAGGACCGACATGCGGGAGATGTCGGTGCGGGAGGACTAACAGTCAACGGAAATTGACATGCGCCGTGTCTTTTCGCTGAAGGAGGGATGCAGGTTGGTTAGGAAGAGGCCCTCTAGGCTTGAAGAGGGGGCTCAAAGTCAAGACCAGATAATGCGGGTTCATATTGGCGATTTGATGAGCAAAGTGATGCACGGGGAGGAGAGAAGCATGTCAGCGATATTGTTCCTAAAGTCACCGGACTTGAAGAGTGGGAGTTTTGAAACGGACCGCAGGCTCGCCGTTTGAGGAGAAGAAAGGATGATGAATCAGCACGGTTTCATTTATATCTCTTCTTTCTTTTTATTCTCATGTTTTCATCTCATACTTGTCCTTTTTTTTTTGTTTTCCTTGCCTTTTCATGTCTTCTTTCCTCCTTTCTTGTCTTGTCAGCAGCCATGAGACGCTTTTGGAGTAGATACCAGGGACCACGCAGCCAAAGTCGAAATCAAAAACACTGGGGAAAACTTGAAGCTTTGCACACTCTATGCCCATGTGCCTACCCAACTTGTTGGGGATCTTGTGCGCGTTGAGAGGGGAAGCAAGAGTTCTGTGCCGCTGATTCATCTTCACGTATGGGACCGAGATAAGCGGATATGATGAAACTCGAGCAGTCCGAGGCAAAAGGTGGCAAAACTCGTGGGGTTTTGCAGGGTCGCCAACAATTGGGTGATACTTCACAACTCTTCATCTATTATTACAGACTTTCAGCGCCCGTTGGCTGATCGATAGACGTTTCATGGGGCACCATAATGAGACCCGAGATGGTAGCAACTGGCATCTTGTTGCCGTTGAGCTAGCTTGTGCAGGTGGTATGGAATAAAGCATCTCTCGCCGCTGAATTGACCGTTGCCAAGTTCACCAGACTCGGCATGATCGACACAAAGTTCCCAACATTGATAGGATTCAATGTTGCCATGAGCAACAGAAAAGACTAAAAGCAGTTGTGAAAACACGACATCACAAGCAAGTGCACACAAACAAGTGACAGTAAATGGTCTGTCAATTCCCTTCTAACTCCTAATGTCTAGCGAGTGGTATCTTTGGTATTCCGTTTCCTGTTCACTCCCCGAAAAGACGTCCGCCTCCTTGCGCCGACAGGTTTGCATTCTCCAGAACCGTCCGAGGCTCAGCCATCAGCGAGCCAAAAATGAGTCCCTCCTTTTCCCATCCCCGTCAAGAGGGCGCCTTGTGTACTTTGTCCCCCTCGGTCTGGCTCCAGGCTCTTTCTCTAGCGAGCGTCTCGATGCATGACATGTCGTTCTCATGCCCATGCACGAATTAACCTCCTCTGCATTGTATACATTACTCTATTCAGATCCAGGTTCGTCCCTTGACAGGGTATAACGCATTAAGTTTGGGGCAACGTTGCTCCCTGGAACCCCATTATTACAGTATCCGTCTGGCCCTGACGGCCCTGCGCCAGAATCCAGCATCTGCCGTAGTAAAACAAACACCGCGTTGCGCCGAGTCGCTGTGCTGTAGAATGCCAAAGATTTTGTCGAAAAAAATATGTAGGGTCGAAAATTAAAGTTGGGGTTTCGGGCATTATGTTCGTAAACTCCCATCAACGGTCCAAGTGTTGTGGGATCAAGTCGTCCAGAAGATATTAAGACCGTGTTGCTGAATCGAATCGATTACCGCCCAACAACCACCTCGCTCAGGTCCACATCGCGGGGTCGATTTTGGCCCTCCCAGGTGTGTCCGTTCTCGTCCAGATCCATAAGCATGTGGGGGAGGGCCTCCTCCGACAGGGTTGGGCTCAGGGTTCCGCTGCTGGAGCTGTAACTTGAAGCACTGGCTACAGTCCAACCGTCGCTAGAGTCGGCCCGCGGACGTCCCAACAGGCCAAGACCGAAGTACTCGCCGTATTCCTCGTCCGTAATCGAGTTGCGGTCGCCGTACTCGACGTACTCGTACTCCCAGCGGGTAATCTTGTCCTCCTGGTTTCGGGGCAACCATCGCGCCTTTGCCACGTAGAAGAAGGAGGCAGCGATGAGACCACCGCAAACCAGGTCGATTGCGTAGTGGTGGCTGAGATACATAGTGGCCCACCAGACCCAGCCAGCGTAGAGGATAAAGTAGGTGCGGAACTGGGGGAAGCAGTGAGTCATGAAAAGGGCTTCAAGAACTGCATTGGCAGCATGAAGAGAGGGGAATGCGCCAAAGGGCACGGGCGCAGAACTGAAGTTGGTGGTATACAGATCAATGCCGAAAATTGCGTCGATGCGAGCAAGTCCAGCAGGAGATCCAGGCATGCCGTACGCAGCAGGCTCGAGGCCATGCTCGTTCTCATACCAGGGAGGCGTACAGGGGAAGACGAGCTGAATAGTGACACCGAGAATGCTCATCCAGCCGAAAGTGCGCGCGAAAACAGGGGTGCTGCCAGGGGCGCCAAAGATCCAGAGGATCAGGGCGCAGACGGCAGGGGCACCGAAATGGCACAGGCCATAGGGAACCCAGGCGAGGATATCGAGGACTGGGTGTTGGTGGGCGGAGAGAATGCTGGAAAGGTTGGCGCCATAGAGGACGTTCTCGAGGGCGGGCAGCACTCGGACCCAGATGTGAGGTCGAACCTCGTAAGGGATAAAGCTGCGAGAAATAAGCATGTGAGGCCAAGGCGCTGCATATGACAAACTTACCGGCTACAAAAGAAATACAGAAGCCAAATCCAGATCATTGACGATGGGAGGAAGAACTGGCGAGTGGCAGGCATGAGCACAAGCCAAACACCGCCGACCACGGCCAAGAGCTTGACGCCAGGGGCTGGAGGAGCGATCCAGAGGCAGAAAAGTGCGAGAAGTGCGAGGAAGACATATTGGAGGTCTGAAGTTGCCCACTTGTGCTTCTGGAAATCGCGGACACCATCCCAGGCGTTGAAGGAGGTCTTGAGGGCAGTAATCTCCTCGTTGCCAGGTCCGGATTTTGACTTGGTGCGGCGACGGCCGATGCGGTATCTTTGAGGAACCGCCGTGTTCAAGAAAGGGAGATTAATATGGTCGGGCCAAAGAAGCTGCAGCTTCGGCTTGCCAGAGAGGGTGGGGAAGTCGTTCATGGTGACTTTCCGGGTGGTGATGTCGGTCGAGGGGGTAACGACGAGGCCGGGTAGGCGACAGTGATTGTTGAAGCGCAGGGGGTTTGGTCGAGGAAGAATTCCGTAACTCGTAGTCGGTGTCCCAATATGAATACCCAAAAACTACCTCATATCCAAGTTGACCAATCCACACAAACACTCATTCAACGACCGTCGGAATCGTCGGGGTGGTCGTCTGCAGCGAAGGTTGTCGAGTCGCTGGCGAAGGGAGGGAGGGAAGACAGCACGCAACAGGACGCCACACAGAAAGATGTGAGGCTAAGTACCTGAAGCCGTGAGAAGAGAAGGGGGAGGAGGGATGCTTAACAAGGTACGAAGGTAAGACGAAACCAAGCCGAGGATCGAGAGAGCAAAGGGAGAGGAAAAAGGAAGAGAGGGAGAGGAGACGGGTGTAATATGAGCAAGTGGAGGAGTGGAGGAGAGAGGGATCGAGAAATGATGACGAGTTGCAAGAAGCGTGGTGCAGCAGGGGCTGCAGCGCTCGCAGCGCTGTGCCGACCAAAGTCTACAGTTGACCACTTACACGCGCACCCACTGAAGCGACGAAACGACAGGGCCTTGTCCAGTGGGCGCTACTGGAATTAGCTTCGCGACAAAGGGGCCCGCAGCAGCAGCAAGATTTTTTCCTCTCTCTTTGCACTCGGGCACTCGTGCAGACAGAACGCCGGATGCTGCGGGATCAGAGTCAAAGCTACAAGGACCCCGGGTACCGTCAAGCCAACAAGCCCCAGAGGGGCCCCTGTCGATGGGGATGGGAGGACGACCGGGGTGGGCTGGAAATTGCACTGGGGCCGGCGCCTAAGCCTGTTTTGCGCCGTCGTGAGCCTTCTCTGACGCTCTCTGGTTGCCCAGGGAGCCAATCAGGTGACGCGCCTCAACCAAGTCGCGTGTGCGCGAGCCGACGAGAAGCTGCTGACACAGCAGAGCAGAGCAGCGCAGCGCATCGCAGCACACGGCCGGACACCGCGGAGCAACGGGGTTTGCGGCAGCCCGAACGACGGCGTATTACCGTAATTTCCTGGCAATGTGTGCCAAGATCCATTGGCGGCTCATGTCGCGTGAGTGAGGGTTCCCTTGCTAACTACCCGACTAAGGCTGACTGCGCGCAGGTGAGGCAGTGTGCAATACGCACGCAGTACACACGTTTTCCCCAAAGCTGCAAAAGCTGGGAATTGCATATGGCCATCTGGAACAATCATTGATTGAATACGGAAGGCTCAGATGAGAAAGCGGCGTGGTTCGGCAAGCACGGTCACCGTAATGTGGAGTTGGATGAGGACCCGACGGGAGGCAGCCCACCCTTTTCCCTCGATCTCGCACATCATCCATCCTTGGCGGGCTGCCGGGCAACCTGAAAGGCCGTTAACGACGGGTACCTCGGCGACGCAAACGAGCAAGGCCGGCGGGCATGTCACCCCTGTTTGAATGATGCTGGATGATGCTTACTCTCAGCAGCTGCATGCAGACATCCATGAACAGCACGTCGGAGCCTGCCAAGACCCACGACCCCGAGGGCGCCGATTCGATGCTGAGAGGGTGAGATTGAAGGGGGATTCGCCGACGTGGACACTCGCACGCAGCACAGCCAGCCCAACCGTTTTGCTACAGTACATACAGCCCATTCCATCCGTGCTGGATCCCTGGAGACTCTGGCTCTTGGCTCAGTACCGGATGCTGTAAGTGCACAGCCGGCTGCGCGTACTGTGACAGTCGATGAAGGGACAGTTGTGACGACAAGACGAGACGAGACAAACCCCCCGGCGCTATGGTTCGAGCGCGAGTCTTGATTGCCTTTCTTTCGCTTTCATCGATGAAGCAGCCGTGTCTCTCTGACCCACTTCATTCGCTCCTCGCATTGTTTCTCGGAAGTCCTCGATGAGCCTCCTCCATTACCCCATGACTGTGGCTGATTTCAGTATAAACGTCACCATCAGAAACGGTCGACAGTTCCAGTTACTGTGCTGTCTTAGCTGACTGCACAGCCTCTGGGGCCTTGGCGGTCGGGTCCATGGTGAATCGTCATGACTGTGGCACAGCGAAAGGAACCGCGCGGGCTGTAGATTTGGACTGACCGAGTCGCCAATCAGGTTCACACGGGAGCCAGGCGAGAGCCTTGGAGTGAGCCCAGCAGGGCCTGGAGAACGAGATGGGGTTGCAAGAAAATGACGATCACCCCGGCTCAATCTAACATCGCAAGAGGACTGCGGGTAACAACATGTATCCTGACTGATGAGCATTGGGCAGGCATCTCGGCAAGCGACATGTGCTGGCAGTCAGTCAGTCAATGCGAATGAGTGCCCAGCAGGCATACGGGCAATACGCGGAGCTGAGCGGAGATGCCCTTCGACATGCCAAACCCGCTGAGGTCATGACAATTCTCTTTTCTGCAGAGTTGATCAGATCAAGGGCCCCGTGACCATGGAGACAGGGCTTCCACGCTGCAATGCTTCCACCTCTGCATCTGGTATATCATGCTTTGGATCACTCGCCCTTTGTTCAATGCACGGCCTTTCCGCCTGCGTCGGTCGGGCTGAACAGGACCCCTCGGTCGGAGAGTTTCTGTCGAAGGGTCCCTTTTCTTTTGACGGCCGAGCTACGGTGCATTCCGGCGGGTGGATGATGCAGACGATGATGCCGCCCAGGCCCAGACGAAGAGCTAGGGAACAAGAGCAAGTATGGGAGCTCCACTGGCAAAGTTTCACAGGCGCAGGCCGAGATGGACAACGGGGCCATTGGAGGCAGAGACAAGGATCAGCTTCTCGGCGCGAGGAGCTGGGGCCACTGCATCTTTTTTTTCGCACCAAGCCAAGTCGCATCTACAGACCTGAGCGAGCGAATGGCGAGGTCAGCGGTACTTGTGGTTGAAGTACCCTTTCTCGGGCCAAACATGTGGAATGCTTTCCGTGGCTGCCGTGGCTTTCAAGCTCTCACACTTTGACCTCCACACCCACACATCTGGTCTCAACACCACCACCACAGCCCTGAAGCTCGGTGCTCCATGATGCCCTCTGATGTACCTCGCCGCCGAGACAGACGGGAGAGGTACTTTATGATCGCTGATCCTAGCTGCATGTCTGGTCGGCAGCGGCGCACCCTGCAGCGTTGGCGTTCGACCATCAAACATCACCAGCCTCTTCCCAGTAGCACAGTCAGCTGCAGCCAATCTACCACGGGCTCTCACCCCAAGCAACCCATCCATTGACTTCCAGCCCTTCGTCGACCGTGTTGGCCAATATCACCACTTGTCTGCTGAAACGGCATCAAATCGTGCCAAACCAATCAATCATGTGCCCATGTTCCCTACCCCTAACCGGCTGGAGCAGTGACGGACTCGAGTCTCGACTCAGCCCTGTGCCTCCTCACTCAGCGAAGCAAATCATGGGCGACATTTACATGCGACCGACCAGGACGAGATCGCTTAATGGATGATGCGCGTAACGGTTTGATGGTTCGGTCTTTTTTGCATCATCCAGACCCTCATCCTTTTCGCCGTCCCCTTCACTCTCCCACGCGAGTAGCCGCGCGCACTCCCAATCCGTCGCTCAGGAGACACGGACGAACCAGGATATGTAGCAAACAAGCAACCCCGCGAAACTTCTGTCACCCATGGGTATGGGTTGGAGGCTCCCTCGGTCTCGGTCTCGTCGTCGCTCGAGCGCTCTCACTATTGCACTGCTACATTAATAATCGCCTCGGCTCGTCCGGATGCACCGGCGGAACTGATTCTGCAGAGTCAGCCAGCAGTCGCATCAGCAACAGAAGCGAAGCGACCGTTGAGCCTCTGCCATTGAGTGCGGCAGGCTAGCTGACCTAGCTCCTCTTTAGTAACTTTGAGCCCCATCACCATCGGACGGTGACGTCGCTTCCGTCCGCCCTGCCTACAGGAGGGCTACAAGCCGGTGCTTTGCAGACTCCGAGTCCGACTCCCACGGGGATTTGGGGTGCGCCGCTTCCTGGATGGAGGCTCTTGAGACGTCCGCTCGCTATCCCGGCCATGGGCTGCGGACAGCGAGGCGAGGATTCTAGTGCGAGGGATCCGAGCGCCTCTAACATCGGGATTCGGGGGACGGACAGCTAGCTGCAAGGCCAACAGCGGAAGACCAGGGGTTGCTGAGATTAAGAGGAGGGCCAGCACCCAGGCTCCCGCGACAGGGTTACGAAACTTGTCCAGCTCCCTGGAAAGACGAAGAGAGAGAACGAAGAGAAACCTGGTAGTGAGCAAGCATGGTCCCTTGGGTGCCTGGTCTTGATGACGGATGCGTTGGTCGACAGGCTGACGTTTCCTCCTGCAACCTCTAACAGGCCGGGTCGGGTCGACGGCCAACGAACGAGGCCCGTCACCGCCCATGGCCCGACGTTTTGACGTGTCGTGATGCGCGGCTTCGCAGCATTTGAACCAGTTTGCTGGTCCTGGCCTAGGGGATGAGCCAAGGGGACCCTACCTGCGCACGAGACACCCATCATCTTGAGGCGCTAGCCCTGTTGGCCCCATTTCACACATTCAGGCGACCTGACGATCTGATGGAGACGATAAGATGAAGGGCGGATTGATCCTTTCAGCCCGATCCCCGGATCGCACGACTGGGCAAATGTTTGAAATAAGGTTGATTTCCTTGGAGATTACGGCCTTGCCACTCATTAACAGGCAAACAATGCAATGCTGAAAGGAGAGCGAAGCTGGATGGGCTATCAGCATACAGGGCCAGCCCCTGCTCGAGTCGCGATAGACGGCAGTCAACCTGGCACCACCATGTCTTTGCGTGATATCACACTCGGCACTTGTCGAGCCTAACGACGCGGCGCTTGAGCCTGGCCGCCCCTCGTTTCGATTCAACGACGTGCGTTGCAGATTCAGTGAATTATACAGTAGTTCAGGCCGCCATCTCTGGCCGGTTCGAACGGTCGGTCACTGGCGGCCAGCATTTCCGTGTTTCGAAGACACCGTCATTCTCGTGGCGCCTCTCATTGGGGAGAGGTGGTTCCAGACCGCCAACGTGTGAACCCATCGCCAGATGCACAATGACTGCAGCGAGCGTCCTCTGCACCAATGCCTGCTGCGTGCCTCCCTCCCTGCACGCAAGACATGGATCGAGGACGCCAGCTGCCCAATGGACGCAGATGGTGCTGAGGGCTCTGCCGGGACGTTCCATGGGTCACTGCTGGTTGGTCTAGCTGCAGTCGGGTGCCCTCGTGAGCTACAACAGCAACACCAAGACGTAGGTATGCATGATTACTCGAGGATTCCAAGGAAAGCCTGGCATTGTGATGCGCATGCGAGGCGAGGCGGTCAGTGCAGCAATGGTTTACAGCAAGCGAGCGAGCCGCGGCCGATGCTTCATGCTAATGCTGATGCTTCTAACGCTGCCGCCAGCGAGGTATCAGTATCTGCCTGTTTCTTTCTTCGCTTGGGCTAGGGAAGGGGAGCAATTAAACGCAAATTTCATTTGCATTTCGCCGCCAACGTGTCGAGTTCCCACAACGGGCTGCAATGATTGTGAAACCTGCGTCGAATTCCCCACTTGGGAACCACGCTGACTTGTTCTTTGCTTCTTTCTCTTTCTCTCACTCGGCCGATTTTCTCATCACTCGTTCGCTTTTAGTGTCTACCCTAGAAAAAAAAAATCTTCTTTTCAAAAGACTGAGGCATAAAGGTCGTTGGTCCGTGTTCGGTACTGCTCGGCCGGGACTTGTCGGCGTGGGATGTACATGTACGTGCCCGCACACGGAGTTTTTCTAGACTCGGCGACGCGGCAAGTGTGGGACGATGTGATGGATGTGAGATGCAGGCATTGCCGGTGGTCTCCTGATATGATGTTTTCAATTACCGTTCGCCGAGTCTTCCGACATGTCCGTTCCGTTTGCGGACTTTGTCGAGTCGCGAATTTCTCGAGCCTCGGCTAGTGGATGGTCTAGACAAGAAATGACACTCCTGATTTTTTTGACTTTTGACGGAATGTCCTCGGCCAATAATGGATCGAGTCGACAGGAGAGAATACACGAGTTGCCCTTGGAGTTGCACCTCTGCTCCCCCCCCTTTGTCTACTCGGCCTCGTGCCGGCCACGTGGGTCGAGATGCTCCCGGCTGCACGACATACATCTTGCTTCCCTTGCTTTCCGCCATCCGCTGTCATTGAGAAAGGGGGGGAAAGGTTGATATGGTTTCCGTCTTCCCGGTGGTACTGTGGTTGTCCGAGTGATTTCTCTATCTGTGACGACCGCGAGCATGCAGTACGAGGTTGGAGTGAGGTTATACAGAAGACACTCCTTTCAGGTGCATGTTGCACCATATTCTACCATTCACTCGACCTTGCAGCAAGCAGAGTTATATCTACCTTGACTTATCCCACAAGTGCCCAAGGACCTCCAAGCCGTACCTCGCCCCAGTGTTACCCTTTTAATAGTTTTAGATGATATATGAGGTCTTTGCTAAAGCCTTATGACTGTAGTACCTCCTCTTAAGGCAGAAGTGAGGTAAGAATTATGCACCTCTCATCTGAGTAATTATAGTTGGCCATAACCCCCCGTTGTGACGTTGGAGGTCCTTCATGGGATGCATAGAGTCCGAACTTTGAAGAGATAAAGGCCCGTCTCTCTGATCAGCCCCCCACAGCTTACTATGAGATTCCGCAACCAGCCGCGATCGCCATTGATTATCGCTGCATGGGCTCTATTAGCTTAATCCTGCCTGGCTGATGATGCTTACTGAGCCGCCAAATAAGCTTACACGCAACTTCCGTGAAACTCTACTATGTATGTGTGAAGATGCGTGTGGTCCCCAAAGTGTCACCTGCCGCATAACCTTTTCCCAGTCATCAACTTGCGTCTGAAAGATTCGCCGATCTATGTAAGCCCAGGCTACAATCACTGCACTGCACCGAAAGCTTAAGAGGAGCGTTGCTATCGGCGTCATCGGGTTGGCTGGGCAGAAACTCTGTCCTGTAGGGTGGCTTGCGGGTTCGAGAAGCTTTGGGTGAGCTGCATCGAGTGTGAAATTGGATGGCGTTTTTGAAGGGCTGGAGGATGGACGCCATTGTTTGAGCCGCTGGTCAGAAACTGACGTTGCAGGTGAGGCTTGGAGGTGGTGATGGTTACATTTGATGTGATGATGTTGGTGGTTGGGATGTTAGGAATCACACCGTGGCGCGAGGTTGGCGTATCATCACAGTACAATGATGCAACATGTAATACAAATATTGACAAAACATGCCATCTGTTCTTATGTCCAGATGAAATTGTTCAAAGGTTGAGGCTCAGAGTATCATCCTGAGCTTAGACTCCAAGGTGGCATCACCACCGCTCTCAGACCTGCCTCCCTACCAACCCATCCAACAAAGAACGGACGAGTGCAAACATTGGAACTAGCCAGGAACATGTCACGATTCACTAGGCTTCCTGGAGTTGTGTTATGTGATTGTATTCTGACATTGATTGATACACATCATAATATCTACATCCGTCCTCCTCCCTGACCTCGTCTATCTGCCCAATCTCGCCCTCCGATCATGGCCTCGACCCAAAAATTCCACCACGAGATGCAGGCCAGATGAATTATCCGTCGAGATCCCATCTTCCCCCTCGCTGCTCAAACCGACTTTTTTTTATGCCTCGCATCCGCTCGCAACCAAGAGAACAGAAAAATCACCACCAACGCCATGCCGCCAAATTCGAGAGACCATGTCATGGGTCTCGTCGCGGTATCAAAGCTCCGGGATCGTAGCATGCCCTGTAAGAAAGAAAATCGCCCGATCTCCTAGTTGGCACCCAACTCTGAATATAGTCCCTAGTCACTGTGTGCGGGATCTGTGCCAGAAAGGCATTCAGAATCGTCTGATCTGACCGGTGCCGTTGCCATTGCCATTGCCATTGCCATTGCCATTGCCGTACCAAGCACTGTTCTTGGCCCCAGAGCGCTACTCCGAGCCGATCTTTGGCGCGGGTACGGGTGTCACCTTTCTGCCGTTGGGGGTGGCAGCAGCCTTCTTGCTCTCCTTGCGCTTCCTGGCGCGCTTCTCCTCCTTGACCTGGCTGGGTGAGCTGGCCCGGACGGGAGAAGAGTGAGGAATCGAGGGGATAGGTACGGCGGACTGGCGAGGAGTAGGGATAGGAGTTTCCTTTCTGGCACTAGCAGGAAGGGCGGTTTCAGTCTTGGCCTTCTTGGACTTCTTGCTGGTGCCAACCGCGGGAGAAGCGGTGGTCTTGGGGGCTGGGGTGCCCGCCACCTGGCTCGAGGGGAAGACTGGAGGAAGCACGGGAGTCTGCTTCTTACCGACCGCAGAGGCGGGCTCAGAGCCCAGGTCGGGGCTGCCAGTGCGTGTCGTCTTTTGCTTCTTGGACTTGATGGCCGACTTGGACTCCTCCTTGAGCTGCTCCGTAACAGCAAGAGCGTCGTCCTCAGAGGCCGTGTGCTTCCGCTTGCCCTTGCGGTTGACTTCAGGGGTCGCAGCCTCGACGGTCAGGGAGCTGGCAGGCTCAACAACACTCTCGCCTCGCTTCTTCTGCTTCTTGGCCTTGGAAGAGGCCGAGGCATCCGGAGTATCCTGCGCAGCAGTCTCCCTGGCCTTGCGCTTCTTGTCCTTCTTGGGGGTTTTGGTGGATAGAGCGGGAGCCTCGGCCATCTCGATATCCTCCTCTCCAGCTTCATCATCTCCAATAGTGCCCATAGGTTCGTTGACGCCAATAGGCTGGTAGCGAGCCTTCAGACCAGAGGGCTGCGCGCGAGGAGTAGGCCTGGCAACAGGTCCAACATTGTTGGCGCCGAGCTGTGTAATCTTCTTGACTTGCATGACCTGGTCGACTTGCTTGGAAGCTGCTCCATACATGTTAGGAATCGAATCGCATCGAGAGTCAGTGAACATTCGACTTACAGGAACGGTATTGAGAACCGTCGGACGAGGGAATCAAGATTTGAATGTTGCCCTTGGGAGCAATGCTTTCGAATGAAGCACCATATTCCTCGCCGTCATGAGAGAAGACACTATCACCCGAGCGCGACTGGTTCATGGGGATTTCGAGGTTCTGAACGACCGAAATGGGAACGTTGGAAGGGACGGTAAAGTACCAGAACTGCTTGCCCTCAAGGTTGGCCTGGGTGCAGATCTCGGCAACGTCCTGGCCGCTCGCACCGTCGTCGCCTTTTCGGAGGATAAAGTCGGGAGCGATGAAGTTGGGAACGGCGGTCCGGCTCTGGACCTGGCGGTCTTCAATATGCATGGACTCGTCAACCATCTCGTCGTCCGAATCCTCGGCTTCGCTAGAGGAGGAGCTGTCCGGCTTGGCGGCGGCGGTCTTCTTAGCAGGCTTGGCAGCTTGGTCGTCGTCATCTTCGCTCTCACTGTCGCTAGCCTCGCTAGAGCTTGTAGATGTGGTGGGAGCGGCGGTGTTGCCGTTGACGGCAGGCTTGGCCTTGGCCTTGGTGTCGGATTCGGCCTCGCTCTCAGAGTCGCTAGACTCCTCGCTGCTGGAATCGGAGGATGCCTTGGCCGGCGCAGAAGGCTTCTCGTCCTCGCTTTCACTTTCGCTTTCCGAATCGGAGGAGCTGGATGTGGTATCTGAGGCCTTGGCAGGGGCGGTGCCATTTGTCTTTGCGTTTGCCTTGTTCTTAGCTTCGTCCGACTCAGATTCACTGCTGGAATCGCTGGAAGACTTGGGCTCGGGCTTCACAGCAGCGGCCTTCTTTGTAGCGCTTGCGTTCTTCTTCGACGCGTTTCGCTCGTCGTCGCTATCGGCGATCTCGTCATCCTTGCTGCGGCGACGGGAAGCGGTAGAAGCAGGTTTTTTGGTGGCAGAAGAGGAAGCGGTCAGCTTGCGCAAGAAATCGGCCTGGATGTCGTCGCCGTCACTGCTGTCACTTCCACTGTCACTGGAACCCTCCTCTTCGTCGTCATCATTGTTCGAAAAGAGGTTGTTGGGCTCAAAGGACTTGGCCTCCTTCTTGATGGCGGCGGCGCGATTGGCAGGGCGTCGATTGTACTGTGCCTCTGCAGAGAGGCCCTTCTTTGTATTCTCGATGTGCTTGCTGAGCGAGTGCACCTTGAAGGGTTCCTTGGGCGCCATCTTTGGCGAGGTTTTGGGGGAGGATGCTCGCGAAAGAGGGTTCAATTGGCGAGAAGAGAGAGGTTGGTCGAGGTGAAGATGATGCCGGGGACGAAATTTTGGGAGAGATAGATGCGCTAGTGGGGCATCCACCTCGAGACGCGACCAGGTCGTGTAAAAATTTGGTGCTTATCGATAAGACTTTTGGTCTTTGATTCACTGTCAACCACCTCCAGCCACAGGCTTTCGAGTTTGAGCATGGCATCTTAGATATGATCATCGGATATACAATATGACTCCATCTCTGTTAGTGTGATTATCTTAACTCAAGCGAGAGTTTCGTCTTTATACTGCACCACCACGATATCTCCACAATGTCATCTCACAAGAAGCGGAGAATTGATGGTGTTGAGACACCCAAGCGTAGGTCAACCTTGTAGTTGAATCATCGTTCATTATTGTAAATGTGAACTGATAGTACCTATTTAGCCATGAGTGCTATAAGCGCTCTCGCTGCTCGTCGTCGTGAGGCAGCCTCAACACCTCCAACTTCACAGAAACCCGCCGAGGCCAACGACAACGATGATAAGCCAATTGTCACCACCACCAACTATTTCAGCCCCCTTCAGAGAAGCGACGGTCAAAATGGATCTTCGTCAACTCCTAAGAAGAGTCTTTCGAAACCCTCGCGCCAACAACGAGGTACTGACTCACCTGCTACTCATCCCAAAGCTACTGCGCTGGCAAGGTACACTATCTGTCGTTCTTCATCGCCAGCATCGCTCATCGATTCTCCAGCAACACACCAGGAAATGCAACCCCAGAATCTACCGGATCTCCACAACGAGTGATTCAGTACTCGTCCTTTCGACTGTCAAAACAGAATCACCGGACCAAGTCTGGGGGTGTGATAGAGCTGCGGCTCCCTAATAGCGAGGTGTGTGCTCTCTTCGCTTGCTGAGAGTCTGAAGCTAATGCAAGCAGAGGTTTCTGGTGATTGGAAGCTTCGGAGTCCGCGTGGTCCAAGGTGAAGTAACCTTGGCTGGTGCTACTCTGCGTCCCTCAGAGACAATCGAATGGGTTCACGCTCCTCATTGCCATGCGATCCCGGTGCTGAGAGCTGCTGAGAATACGAGATTGGAGCTTCATCCAGATCAAAATTCGCGAAGCCTGCGTCAACTTGGTCGCATCTCTCCCCTGTTCAGGAAAATGTGGAATGAACCCTCCGAGACAGATTCGGGGAAGAAGAGTTCAAAAGAAGCTACATTCCAGATTGTGAGTGACCACTTGGGCTTTAAAGAGAGCTCTGGCTGATAGACATCTCCAAGATATGTACCTCAGAAGATGCACCTAAGAAGTGCATACTCCAGGATCTGGTCTCCCCTCCCGCATGGAACAAGAAACTGGCTTCTCTGCTATCAACAAGTCGCAAAAGGCCGTCTCTGTCAACGTTGATATGCGGCCCAAAGTCGTCAGGGAAATCTACGTTTTCTCGACTCTTTGTGAACCGACTAGTAACCGACCGGCCTCCAAGTCATGCCCCGAAGAGGGTTGTGGTTCTCGACTTGGACCCTGGGCAACCAGAATATGCACCAGCAGGGACCCTGTCACTTGTTGTAGTTACAAGGCCGAACCTGGGCACACCTTTCACCCACCCTGGTGCTAATACTCCCGCCTTTAATATTCGGCGCTGCCATTCTATGGCATCTGTTACCCCTGCTTCAGATCCCGACCTTTACTTGGCATGTGCCATGGATTTGGTCGATACCTACCGCAAGGACCTGGCCGACTTGCCGCTTATCATCAATACTCCCGGGTGGATTCTAGGAACGGGTTTAGATCTACTATCCGAACTGATCGAAAGAACAGACCCAGCGGAAGTGTTGTACATGTCAGAGGAAGGACCTTTTGAGGTTGTTGATGCCCTGCGAGCCGTCACCAAGACAGCATTCATAGAACTTCCTTCGCAACAGTCCGAGTTTACTTCCAGAACAGCTGCACATTTGCGAGCGATGCAGACAATGTCATATTTCCACCAAGAAGTGGTTGCGAATCCGCCAGAAGTATCAGAAATGACCACATCAACAAAATGGAACCCGTCACCTCTCTCCTGCCAGCCTCCTTTGCTGGTCAAGTATTCGACACCAACGCGTGGAATCCTAGGCTTCCTATCCTACGACTACCAATGCCCCCCGGAACTACTGGCAGATACAGTCAATGGCTTGATATTGGCAGCGGTGGAGATTGAGGATGCCAAGGCCTTCTCTGGATTCACATCAGAAAGGCCCTCAGAAGAGACATCCTCCAGCAACATGGACGTGGATGTGGGCGACCCTGTGCTGCTCGTCTCTACGACCCCGGAAGGCCTCCCATTTATACCCAATTACAACGATGTCGCGTTAGACCCCCGATACTCTCGAACCATCGGGCTAGTACTCCTACGGGGTATTGATACCAAGTCAAACACCCTTCAACTGATCACTCCTATTCCTCTTGAGGAGTTCAAGCGTGTTAGGTCACAAGGAAAACGACTACTTCTGCTCCACGGTAAATTCGACGCGCCAAGTTGGGCGTATACAGAAGATCTCTACGAGCAGAATGGTGCAGATGACGGAAATAATGATGTGCTTGAAGTCACAGACGAGGATACGGAGGACGACAACTCGGATGCTGAGCCGGAAGAGGCAGCGAAAGTCAGCGACTTGACAGAAGTTCCCTGGGTGGAGATTCTGAAAGGGAGCGACAAACGGCCGGTTGGGTCTCGAGTATGGAGGGTGAGAAGGGACCTTGGTCGCAATAACTCAGGAGACTAGTCCCATCAACAACACGCTTGCTGAGAGATCGGCGATGTTGAAGGTCGCAGCCATCAGATCGTTGAGGGGGGACCCGCAAGTCCAGGCGTCAAAGGCAGAAGCGTGTGGGGACTTGTCGGAGAATTAAATACCATGTGGCTAACTCGGCAGTGAGGAATAATGGTGATTTGGCTTGGAATCATTGGCTAAGACGTGCAATGTCTGCGTGAGCAAGTCTCGTCTGGACCCGTAGGTCCTTGAACATGCGGGATAAGCCCCCCACCAACAACTTGGTCATGGTTGCAACGTTGGGATCGACAACCAGAAATCGCCATGTTGAAGAGATGGGGAAGGACATATGGGTATTGAATAGATAGCTGCGATAATGGCATTGGTGATTGCTGGGGAAGTCCTTCACCGACTATGCTCATTCAATGCAGGATGTTGATCAGTGTAACACTAGCATTGGGCTACTGATGAGAGAGAGCTGACAGGAGAAGTTCTCCTTGCGACCCAGCTGAGAGGACACAGGGTTTCACAAAGCGGTTATCCGCTAAGGTAGGCTTATGCACAAATGGCCTGGTTCTGACAGGACAAGAGCACAGAGATGCAGCCCGCGGATCATATGACAAGGGCCAGCGTGAGATATATGAGTCGTCGCTTTGACTGCGGCTGTTGCATGCGCAAGCAGCAGGACGCAGGACTAACTTTTGCGCCGAAAGATCAGCCATCTTATAATAGCGTGGCTAATGTCGCAGATGGCCGTCCAATCCTTTGCTCTTTTGCTCAGCTCCAACAAGCCCCCTCAAGCAGAGAACCCTTGGCCGTCGAGTTGTGGATGCTAATAAAGGGACCGGCGCTGTGGCGGTTACACTGTGGACGCGGGAACCAGCTAAAATCAGGCCATTCGATGGATTCTAGACTCATAAAAAGTGCCATCGTCAAGATACAACCGACAATGTCAATCATGATTCCACCATTGCTCGAGATGAGCGCTTTCTTGTCTCACAGTCTCGGATCGTCTTTGGTATACCCTTGATAGATCTAGTTAGCCATCCACACATTGGTTGGGTTACATCCAACGCTGGCCCAGGCCCGGACCACTCTGCTGCCATGGATCGTTCTGCCATGGCATGGATATCAGAGGAAAGGGAGACACAGGCACGCGAGGAACCGGCTGCATGCTCGCGCCCCGCTCCGCTCCCCAAATGGCCTGACCCGATATTTGTCGGGGTTCTATGTGTTCTTTCGGGCCATTCTGTCAGGATTCTGAGCGCTGAGGGCTGCGAGAGATCGAGATGTGGTGCGTTTGCTGCGAGCCTTGTGGTTCTTAACTACAGGAAGCCCGCACCTTCCTCCGACCACCTGAAAATAGGTGGTTTCCCTACCATTACTCCAGGCCACAGCTTGGGAAGGAGCCTCCCATCATTCTATTTCCAACTCGAGTCCACTCAACTCGGGCAACGATCTTCGACTCTCGTCTCCTCTATTTGTTCTCCCTCCTCGTCGCCCCCAACAAATGAATGAATGGTTCGATTCTCCACCAAACGCCCCCCGTATGCCCCAAGCTGCGTGTCGCCAGTCGAAAATGGTCATCTGCATGCGCCCTCTTGTTTGGGGGGACGGCAACTTGAATATCCAAATGTACTGTACACTTCCCTTGCGTACAGTACCTTGACTTGGACGCCCAATGTTTGTGCGGGTAGAGAGCCTCGTTCTAGCCCGACTGACCGGTATCATGCCTGCCGTGGGCTTACGATAGAGTAAGACCGCCGCCATGTAGGCCACTGTCTGAGACCACGGCGCCTAGGAACTGCAGCAGCCCAGCCCGGCTGCATCATCAAGGAGATGAGGTGCGAAAATCTTCAGGGTCCCGCGCCTCCGATAGGGCAGTCTTCCATGGCTCTGAAGCTGGTGATCCACGGTCTTCGGGGGGCCGGCTGGAGCCACCGGACCAGCTGGCTACTGCTATAGAGCCTATGGTGCTGTACCGAACCCGCCATCCCATGAAATAATCTCCAGGCGCAGCAACCGACAGCCGCAAGTACAGACTTGCACAGCAGTCCTGGCCTCGAGTCGAGTCTATGCAATGTTGTGCGAGTCTGCGGCGCAGCGGCATCCCGTTACCCAATGGCGATCCTTCTCGACAAGGTCTCGAGTCTTGATGGACTGAAAACCCGTGCCAGAAAAAGCATTGTGCAAGTGTTTGCTTCGAGGTAGAGCATGGGCGCCATCCGACAACAATCCTGACTCCTCCCTCTCGACGTACTCAGCCACGTGCGATAGCGTGCCTCCCAATCTAGGCCACCGCAACGGCGCGTCGTTGCTTAACATTAGCTTAGCCCTCGAGACCAGACATCACCCATGTTCGAGCGTGGAACTGTTCCACAATGATGACGTCCAGGAGCACTTGGCTTCCCAAAGGCGGCAAACTGGTCTGCTGGCCATAGAGAGGCGACCCGGACCACTGGCTGGGCACGTTGTTGGGACATCTCCTATAGGGCCGGACGACAGAGATGTGCATGGCGGTTGGTGGGTAGCATTCCCCGCCCGGTCCAAAGCTGCAACAACACGGATAGTGGGATGAGAAGGACCTTCGAAAGGAGCAGCTGGAACGATGGCCTGGCCGATCATTGAGCCCAAGCGAGTCCGAGCCACCGACAGCTGTGTGTGGGATACGGCATGTATTCCTTTCTAGGGAGATGCATCTCTGGCGGCCACGAGGACGGTTGAAATGAACAGGAGGAGTCGCGGCTGAAGTGATTGGCATACTCAAGACCGGTCGACGCCGGCCGCAGTGGCGGGGCAGGCAAACAGGGTCGACAAAGCCGTGAAAGAGGGGCTCAGGGCTCAGGGTTGAAGACACCGGAACGAGGGAAACGAGAGACATTGGTGGATCTGTGCAACGAAACGACATGATGGAGCATGAGGTGGATGGATGGATGCGTGTGAGGTGAGGTTTGTCTCCCTTCAGCCCTTGTTCAAGGGCATCCCCGGAATCGATGGAGGCGACAGGCTCAAGGTTTATGTTTCATGGCTAAGCAGCAAAGTTGCCACGATCCTGGTAAAGTCAGTCAGCGGTTGGAGGCGGCAATGTTTGCTTCGTCTACCGGCTTGAGCAATTACACGTTGTTATGAACACAATGTTGACCAACGAGCTGGCTGACCGACTTGGGCTTCCCGAGGCTTGGCTCGACAATGCTGGACAAGCGGGACTCGACGGGAAGGCCCGTTAACTCCGGCGACGAGTTGGAGAAGGGGTTCCTGGGATAGACCGAGGCTGAATTGACAACCTCGCAATGGAGTAGAGCACGATCCATCTTGCAGTCTCACTCGCTTGTTGGCCGCCTCACTCGCTAATCTCTTCGGATCTCATCTCATCTCAAACTCGATCAACATGGGCCAACTCACAGCAACGCAACGCAACGCAACGCAACGCAGCGTAATGCTCTCGGCAAGAAATTAGCAACCCCCAAAACGATGCATCTCTTTCCCGTGTGTCACCCACCTGATTGATCTGCAGGTGGGCGGATGCATTTTAACAACGGTCGACTAGCGGTTCTCCACCCCGACCCCATCACCAGCTTATTTGCCTTGACTGCCTGCCCAGTCCCAGTCCCTGGTGCTGGTGGCCATATCGCTTTTCGTGCGGTAGGCTAGATGCTCTCCCACGGCGCTTCCAGCTTCTCCGCATCCTATCAGTCCCCCCATCATCACTTGGCCATTCTAAACTTAACTTCGCTTTGTTCCCGTCCAAATCGACGCAGACCATCGACTTGTATCTAGCCAGTCTACGACCTGCGTTATGGGAGACGACACTCAAAAGGAGAATAGCTATCGATCGGCCTGCACAGAATGTGCTCGCCGTAAGCAAAAAGTAACCGCCTTCATCCCCCCTTTTCCCACACGACCGCCCCCACAGCTCCCTTCATTGCCTTTCTGAGGCCGTTTTCGCTCAGAAACTCTAACCTCCTGCTCAGTGCAACCGTGAGTGGCCTTGCAACCATTGCCAGAAGCGCAAGGTTGCCGACAAATGCCGTTTTAAGGACGTCAACCAGCCCGCTGTCGAAAAGGCCGCCTCGGAGAACCTCAGGAAGCGTCGACTCAACAATGATGCCAACACCGAGTCGGAGGAACTCGACATCGACGATACCGATAGTGACGGTATCGATGCTTTGGGGTACATGCCGGTTCATGTGCTTTTTGGTCTTACGGCGCAGGACGAGGTTGGTCTCCCCCCGTTGCTCTTGAATCTTGGCCTGCCCACTAACGCATCTCGTCACCCCAGACTGTCAAGGCATCATCTCGAGAATTTGTCAAGGACCCAAAGATCTTTCCGCAGTTGGAGCGAGCTTTGCAAGTTATCCCCCCCAGACCCTATACCGGTAAGCACTGCCTCGCCAACCCCCCATCGAGTATCCGCCCCTAACACGGCTTCAGACATCCTTGTTCAGAACTTCCTCAACAATGTCAATTTCCACTACTACATCATCTACCCGCCCTCCTTTTTGGAGCAATATCAGCAGTGGTGGACTGCCCGTAGCGACAACCGCCCCCTAAGCGTCCAGTGGACCGCACTCCTCCTCATGGTCTGCGCATGCGCTTCGCAGTACACCGACATTGACCTACAGAGGAAGCTCGAAGTTGACCTTGGTGATACCATCCAGAGACTGACGGAGCAGTATCATGAAGCTGCCCGTGAGCTGGGGAGCACCATCCCCATTGGTTACAGCCACCTTACCAACGTCCAGCAGCTCCTGCACTCGTGCTACTGGTTTAAGTCTGAGGCTCGTTTTGTCGAGTGCTGGCATGTCTTGAACTCGGCTATTCGTGAAGCACAGGAACTTTGTATGTGTTAGAGCTGTCGAGCACCGTCACCAACTATCAGCTAACAGCATCTCTAGCTATGCACAAGGAATCAAAGACTGATCCAGTCCCGGAATTTGAGCTGGAGATTCGACGAAGAGTCTGGTGTGTTTTGGATACATGGGATTGGTAAGTGAAATAATGCATGTCATTTTTTGTTTTATGGGACAAAAACTCATCCTTTCAAGGCAAATATCGGCTCTTCTTGGTA
This sequence comes from Fusarium piperis, assembly GCA_027886205.1. NCBI lineage: Eukaryota > Fungi > Ascomycota > Sordariomycetes > Hypocreales > Nectriaceae > Fusarium > Fusarium piperis. Next base: position 484,822 of record RZGM01000012.1, on the reverse strand, counting down.
GACCCATGATCATTGACCGAGCCGACTGCGATGTTGGCCTTCCCAACCTTGGTCTGGAGGGCATGCAGCATTCGCCCCTGACGCACATGAAGATGCAGTCAAGCTTGATCCGGCAACTGTTTGGCCGATTCGGCCTCACCAAGAATGTCGTCGCTGCCGCAGATGTGCAGGAATACCAAGGCATTATCGAGGCGTGGATCAAGGATTTCCCTCCCCCCTTCAATGTCCATAATCCGGACAAGTCCCTGGATGCATCGTGCCCATGGATTGTCTTGCATCGCCACTATCTCCGGACTATGGCGTTTTCCATGCTCCTTGACCCCATTCGAGCCTTTCTCGCTCGGCCATTCACCATTCGTTCGTCCGAGGCCGAGCTTCAGATCCGCAGCGATGGTATCGACTACTGCCTAGAGCTTATGGTGTCTCTGCGTGGCTTCTTTGACCACGTGTACCCCCGTGATGCCAAGTTCCACTTCGTTCTGTTTTGTATCTTTGATACATCGACCGTCCTGTGCTCGGCAGTCCTCCACGATGAGCACCATACTCTCCCACGGCGGGATGATGTCTTCAAGGCCATCGACGAGGCGCATGCCATGTTGCAGCGTCTGCGTATGGTGACCAAGTCGGCCAGGACATCATATGGTATCCTGACTCGCATCGTGCAGCGACTGCCTCGAACGGTGGTGACTCCAAAGGTGACGACGGGTAGCCCTTCGAACAAAAAGGCCCGCGTCGCCGAGACTTCTGCGCCATCCCAGACGGGTTCTCGCCAGAGCGGCTCGCCTCCGCTGATCTCTCTGCCTACGACAAGTGTGGTCACACACATGACGCCAGCGACGGTTGCTTCGTCCGCTGGTGCTCCTTCTCTGCCCAGCTTGCCCACTGTTGGCAGTAGCGAGATCTCAGCTGAAGCTTACGCCGCCCCGGCCCCGTATATCGAGTGGCAGCCGCAGATGGTTGGGCAAGGCCCAGCCAACTTTACCGCCACTCAGCTGCCTCCCTCAGATGCGATTTTTGCCAACATCTCGGATGAGGAGCTTGGAGAGCTGGCCAGCCTCTGGAACTACCAGTCTCTTGATTTTAGCTTTATCAACCCATAACCCTTTGGTTCGAGGTATGGGAGGGCTCTGTTCGACATTCGAACACATCTACGGAAAGCTTTGAGGGGATGTGGTGATGATTTGGATATTTCTTTCTTGTTTTCTGGACCAGAGGTTGACGATGGTCGGTCATTTACATGCACCCTCACCTACTCTTCTATAAAGTTGGCATCGCTAGCCAAGGCCGTTGGTCAGGCAGATATGGAAGGCTTCCATGCTGTGGGTTTTGTCACAAGGCAGAAGGAGCTAAGCGACTTGCTATGCCTTGGACGAGCATTCGGGCGGCTTGATGACACGCCCGGATGCACAGCACAACCAAACATACGAGATGGCTAGGGGGGGCGTGAATGGGCATGCATACTTTGGATATTGGTATAGTATTGTTATGAGCAACGCAACGCAATGAACAGCAACGAGTCATGAGTCTATTAGGACAGGGTCTATTAGGACAGCGGGCGTTGGCATTGGAGGGAAAAGGTCATTTGTGTTATTATTGAGAAGGCCCCCTGAGGAACCGAAAATGAGATACTTGTCCCCTTGGGACCTGCCATTGGGCATCTGTGGATGAAAGTGCTCTGTAGATTGCCACCTGATGATCTGTGGAGAGTGACATTTAGCTACCGACTTGGGGCTGTCTCTACATCCCTGGTCGACAGACCGACCACGTATCATCCATCATGGGATGCCTGCAGTATGAGACACGTTGAGCTGCAGAAATGAACAATGCCTCCCATTATATCCATTTTTATTCTATCTAGTCGTGTTTAGTGTCTATAGAAAGTCATATAGCCGTAATCTGCGCATTCCACATGATCATTACCCAAGCCAAAAACCATGTCCGTTTCATAAACCGTAAATTGGGAGATGAAATGGCGTTGTAGCGTGCTAGTCAGACATCTGCGAGTTTAGCCCTGGCGCCTGAGGCTGGACCAAGCCATGCAGCCGTATTGGACAAGAATCCATCAATCATGCGGAGACATGTGCGCGATCGATCGCCTCTCGTAGAGTCTTGAAGAGGTGCCAAGGCATAGGCAGCAGGGCGAGGGCGTGATGGCGAGGCCGTCGACAATCGTGGCAGGGTCTTCTCGAGCTCGGGAGCCAACCATTAACCGGCAGGGGGTCGTTTCCAAGGATTGACCTGTCGGTTTGGGGAGGCGGCTCATGTCTCTGATGGACCCGGGAAAAGTATCCTGGGCGCATCGGCCGCGGGAGCAGCTGTGATTGTGATTGGCCTGTACGACCAGCAGCAAGTCGCCCGCAGTGATAACTTAAATACCCAGTGCCCCCCCCTTTTGGTTGACTTTGTCCCTCAGTCATCTCATCCCTCATCCATTTCGGTTCGACATGATCGTATCGTCGCGACTCCGTTATGAGGATGGCATCGTGAGGATTCATGGCCGGACCATTGCCACTCGACTTTCAGCCCCTGCGATCGTCAAGGGAGCTTCCCAGCCTTGCTTGGCGACCGTTGATGCCCTGTCATGCTTCCGAGGCTCATGTAGCAGGCTTGGCCCCAACGACATTGATGGCAATTGGCACCCAAAGACAAAGAGCCACCGGTCTCGTCCAACTTTGATCAAGACAAACTCATGAACCTTTGAGTTCGACCCCCATGGCATGTGAGGAGCCATGGAGTCGCTTCAGCCCGCCAGTGCTGCCAATCCCGCTCACGTCACCTCGCCTTCCCACGTCTATCCATTTTGACGACGCAAGGAAGTGTTTTTGAAAAGAAAACATGCCGAATAAAGCAAACCCAAGGAACCCTCCCGGTATTACCTAACAAAAGGAAAATGTTTAGGAAACCGAGGACACATGCTTGACGCAGACGTTGGATTATGCCATGAAGAGTGTTAGGCCATCACCTTCGTCCATCATGTCGGGTCATGTCTTGGCTCTCGTCTTTTGCCCAACGGAACATCGCCCTTGGAGCTGAGACGAGAGCCTCTGAATGCTCGAAGGGACCAGCCCAATCCAGTCGAAGTTGAAGTCGAAGCCGAAGTCGAAGTCAAAGTTAACATCGACACCAACCAACGACCTCTGCTACTCGAAAGGCACATGACCATGAGGACGGCAGTTGTGAAGGCCGGGCACACCTGATTGCTTGCTGTTGTTAGCTGAGGCGACATATGCCGACATAAGAGAAAGCTGACGAACCAGGCTATTCGAACTGCGAACCGACCGCAGTCAGGGGCTCCTCGGCCTGCGCAACATCACCCTGACTAGCTGGCGGTTGGTATGCGAGCATATCTGCCTCGAGTTGTCTGAGGTCTGCCTCAGCCTGGTCGTTACCGACACCGGGATCTTCACCGCGAGCATGAATACGAGCAAAGACGTTGTCGTGAGAGTACGCAGCCACTTTAGCCCTCGACAAGTCAAGTGGTTCTGTAGACGGAACATTGCCTGCATTGCTACGAGCACCATGTTAGCCACCTGCGAGCTCATGGTCAAGTCCCAACGACCCATCGACCGAACGATCGCTGGTTGAACGAGGCGACTTACCTTCCCGCCGAGCCCTGCTGAGCGTTGACAGATGACATATTGTCTGTACAATGATCGTTCAAGCGCTTGAATATGGAATGTCGACCATGAGCATGTGGCGAAAGAGGTGGTAGGCGGTGCTGTATCCAGCCTGTCGGCGTCGGCGTCGGCGTCGAAGGGGGAGGAGGGGGAGGGGGGGAGATGCTGGGCGGCGTGGAGACAATGGAGGCGGCGGCGAGAGCTGGTGAGGAGCGGTTGGCGGTGGTGGATGATGTTGTGGGCAGGCCAGAGAGGAGTGAGGCGACAGGACAAGCTAAAGCACAAGAGGGGGATCAAGAAGGACGAGGGGGCAGTCAAGAAGCGCAAGAAGCGCAAGAAGAGCAAGAAACGCGAGAGGGGCAAGAGGATAGTCAAGAAGGGCAAGAAACGTAAGAAGCGCAAGAGGGGCAAGGCGGCGATCAAGAAGGGTGAAGGATGATGGTAGGCCACGATAGTAAAGACGCGTGGGTAGGAAAGGAGTCAGTGGGTATATATATTTTGTCGCAAGTGCAAGGTGAGCATGGTGAGGAAAGTGAAGATCGCGACAGCTTAACCTACCTATGGAAGCAATGGAGCTAGGCCCGGAAGTGAATGGAAGAAAACCACTGCGCCTGGGAGTACATAGTAAGTCAGTCGGAGGGGCATGTGAGGGTGGGTTGCACAAGGAGCGATGGATGGATGGGCGTGTGGGATATCAACCGGACTCCTTCCAACCGGACCCCTTCCAACCTGCCTCGTGAGGTCCGTCGAGGCACTTGGCTCACCTCCATGGTAGGTCTATTTGGAAGTGCTGGGCATGGGCAGGCTCGGTGCTAATCCATGTGGGAATCTGATAAATTGCCTGGTGTCAGATCTCGCCCCGGAGCCAGGTATTCAGTCTCCCGGTAGTAAAGATGCGTACAATTGCAGCCATCTACGTACCTGTCATCTCTGCATTGGATTCGGTATCCGTCAATTACTTATTGGCGATATGCAGCTTGGCCCGCTCAAGGGTCCGATTGTGAGTGCAAGTGCGTGAACGTCACCCAGCACAAAGGCCCAGTGGTGGCTGTTTGGTCCGCTCTCCTTGACTCGAGGGGCTGCCGCTCCGCTCCGCCCCGCCCCGCTCCGCCCCTCCTGGGCACACCGAGTTGGCGGTACCGGGAATGGATTATCAGGCGCACAATCTAGGCAATCCACGTCGACACCCTGCCTGCCTATGCCCTCCTTCAATCTTTCTTCGCGCCTCTTCCTAGGTAGTATGCTGGGCCAGAGGGCGGATGATGTGCCGATCCCTTTTCAATCTCCAAAGCCGTTAGTTATATCGAGCCCTCTCTGCTCTGTGTGCTCCAGCTGACTCGACTGCTGTTTCCGGGGCGGCTATGGATGTCCTGCTCTTGATCTTTTACGCATTGTGATATCGGCGGAAGGCGGCCCCAGAAGATCGAGGTGGGCTTAAGCTTGTCATGACGAGGGCTCCTCTGCTGAATGGGGCTTTGACCAGGATACTCCTGTTTTGACAACTCACCCCCAGAGCCCCACTCAGCGGGCACAACGCCTCGGCATGGCTTCTTCGTTTCTTGATGAGCTCTGAGCGGGAGGTCTGGCTGAGCGTCAGTGCTCATCTCCCTCTTCCTGTATGCCGGCTGCCCTTTTGCGATCCAATGTCGTCCGGTCAAGGGTTGACGACGCCTAACAGAATGAGTAGCGTGCGCAGCCACAGCCACGTTTGAATGGGCAGAGCCACCCAGCCTGCCTTGAGTTTTCCGCCGCTTGACTGTTTATTTTCACTCCATCCTCGAGTCGACCGACCCTTAAGAGCCAGATGCGACGCTAGAGACGGAGATGCAGGAGTACGTAGTCAATGATTTCACTGGCTTCAGAAAAGAAGCCCTGATCTACGGTGCTAGTGCGTGTTGTTAGGTCGGGTCCGCAACCTATCCCTGCACACGCCACATCCCCCGTGTGGGGCCCATTCCGGAAAGCCGAGCTGGAACTCCCGGACGTGGGAGGGGGTGTCCCGACGAGTACTCGGTTCTTCTACCTTTCTTTTCGTATCGTCTCGCTTTCGCTTTAGAACATCTGCGGTCCCCAATCTAGTTCGCGCGTCGTATCATGACCCTGGCCTTCTACCTTGAGTGCCAGCTTCTGCCCCTCCATGCCACCTGTGGTCACCATCCCCTGCCGGCCCTAACCGGGACTCAGATCAGCGCTCTTGCCAGCCCGCTCCAGTCTTGGTTCGAGGTGACTGAAGTGCTACAGTAGACTTACTACCTGATGGACCTCCCCCTCCTTAGACGCCCTTCCGCCGCCTGGACTGACTGCTGGGCGTCTTTTGGCGCCCCCGGCCTGCACCGCTTCGCAAGAGGGCGGGGCGGCTCACGGTTCAGGCAGAGGAGGTTCCTTTCCATGGATTGACAGCTGCCAGACGATCCATCTGCAATGACATGGTGACATCTGCGCGCGTTGGCGGCTTCAACAGCCTCCTTGGCCATGGAGGGACAGACGGGAGCCTGTGCCCATTGATGCTTGCAACGGAGACGTCGATCTATGGCCTGTGGCTCCTTCCCACGCACCACAGGACCAACATGAACACCGGTATGACATCCAGCGGAGAGATGAAGTGCAATACCAGGGAGGAGAAAAAGTAGGTGTGTTTATTCCTTTCAATCTCTGTACCATGTACACCTGTGTAGTTGTAGCACAACGGATCTTGTTCCCGCAGCACGTCGGCATCACCGGCCAGAGTTTGAGCTCTCGCTCTTGCCAGGGCTGCCGCTGGAGCCCTGTGGCTGGTGGGCGTTTCACTGTGCCATGATGCCATGTATCTGCTCCAGTGGAAGAGCTATCCCTTCAGTTGGCGAGGACCTCCACCGGGTCACTTTGGGGGTTTTTGAGCCAATTATGTTGATGCGCCTAGGGGATACTTCAATTATCACTAAACCTTACCTCGGGAGTAAATACTTATAGTATAGTAGTATTCTAATAAGTAAGGTTATTTTTACATTATACTCTAGTTACCCTAACATATGGTAAAGTATGGAAGAGAGGTTCTTACTAACTGGAACGGGTATTGCGCAAAAAGTAAACAAGTGTATTGGAGGGCCCCTAAGAGTTTTGAATGGCTAGGGGAAGGATGGATGAGTTGCCGCTGTGCAATGAGCTTCCTCTCTGTAGGAACAGGTATGCGGTGCAACTGTGTGTCTCCCAGTCGGCTTTATCAACAAGAGCGACGGTAGTCCTCATCTGATGGGCGTCCGCCCAGTCAACCACCTATGCAAAGGCTCGATCGTGCGCTGGGGCACGACTCCGACGCGTCATTGACCTCGATCTTGGACTTGCTGGCTGACGTCGAAAAAACGGCACATAATCCATGGTTCGGCCATGGCCAAGATGTCGTTGCAAGACTTGAGGCCTGGCCGGGGGGCTCAACATGCAAGAGAGACGTGGCCTCAAAGGGCCAAGTGCGCTTGAGCAGAGCCTCTTCTACCAGCCTTTGCCTGCGTGGCAATCCCTAACTGCGGCTTTTTGGAAGGGCGGGCAACATGCCAGACGAACAACAGACCCATTGTCACTGGCCAAATAGACAAACCCTCGGAGTAATGCTTGGGACCGGAGGGCGGGGGAGATTTACGACGGCATCATATTTACCACACCCCTGTGGTAGGACCTAGCCAAAATGTGTGCAGGGACCGTACATAGGTGCACCCATGGGTTTCTCATGGAGTGACTGCCGTACCTACCTACTGTTTGCGCCCACTCCCCTGTTCCGACGCTACTATGGAGTATGCCTTCACTGAGCTTGCCGCCTGGGGCATGTCAGTCAGGCGCTCTCTCACACATGCGATAGCCAGAGCGTGTTTGGGTTGCTGAGGAGGGATGACAAAGTCGCTCGCCTACGACCAGACTACCATGGATACCAAGCTGCCAAAAGTCCACGTCCCCGCGAAAACGTAGGATAGATTGCTGTAACGAGAGATCTCTCGACAACGGACCCATGCCTGCCGTTAGTTGAGCTAGGCATTCGGTTACTTGAGAAAGAGGAAAGCCTGGCTCTGGGCTAAAAACAAGGGCCGGCGGGAATGGAGATCACACCGTGCGAGTCGTTCTGGGGTACAGAACACTAAGCTCGAGGACCAGTGCCCAGCCAGCAGAGCACTCCCGCACAAACCGAGTCCTAGTTGAGTGACCCAAGGCAGGTTCCTTCTTCTCGGCACACGCCTAGGGTCCCTTGGATGCGGATGTGTGAGACGAAACATCCATCATGGAACCCTTCGAGAAGAAACAGGGGTGGTGGGCGCCAAAGCCTGGGCGGTTGCGGCCAGGGCTGCCCTTTCGGCTGCGAAAAACAACAGTCTCGGCAAGCGAGTCTGTCGAGGCGCAAGGTGACGATGCTCTCGCCTCCATCATGGCTTAGCCTCTTTTTTATTTTCTTTTTCTTGTTGGTGTTGGACCACAAGCGGCGCCCTTTCACCCAGGCAAGACTGACTGACCGACCGAACAGACACAGACCACACCCACGTTATCCATCCATCATTCATCACAGGAGTGTCAGCAACCCCTTTGCGGTTGACCTGAGGCAGCCTCGTTATCCCGGCGGCCACGTCAGTCATGACCTTCTTGCCAATTTCCTGGACCCCGCCTCGGTGATGGCGTGCCGGACTGGTGATGGTGAGATGTCTCTTGGTTTGCCAGCAGGACATAACGGCAGACAGGATGACCGACGCGGGAACGGCTGAGGTGATGGCACTTGCTCTCATCTGTGAGCAGGAATTATCCGACAGCGCAGACTCACGCCAACCTACGTAACTTCAGCACCTACTAAATGGTGAAGAGCCCGAGTAGCAAGGTGCCAGAGCGGTGTGGCAGGAGCTTTCACCCAGATAAGAGCGAGGCGCCCTAGATTGTGCGTATCATGACCCACGACGCAGGTTCCCGCCCCCGGGGCCGCCGCGCATGGGGAAGCTTGGATGTGGGTGGGAGACTTTTCAGCTCGCCACTGACCAGGCACACCGATTTCCAGCCCTTGCTAGCAACCCTCGTCACAAGGTGATCCAGCCGCTGGCTGCATGTATGATGAGCGTTGGATCCTATCCTGGCTTTTGTTTGGCTCAGGATCCATTCCGGGACAAGCTCCCAATGACCTCAAACCCCCGAGCAGCGCGTGGCTGACCTCAAAGAAAATCCTTGGCGTTGTATGCTTTGATGTCTCTATTTTCCTGGCCTCGCGTGGACTTGCGGGTGACGGTGGGAGTGTCACCTCTTGGTTTAACGAGACAATGGAACTTGAAGACTTGTACTCCGTACAAAGAGTAGGCTTGACCTGCCTGGTGCTCTTGGGACCCGTGTCTTCTCTGGAAGGGAGGTGACGATGAGGATCTGCTGGGTCGAGGGATGGGTGCTCATTACATTATTGGGCATGTTCACTGACTAAATGGTTTGACGTCGATGGCAATTGATCGTGGCATCTCATCTCGCGACTGGCGAGGGAACATCGCGTTCGCCTACCGAGTAGCTGACAGTGGATTCAATAGAGTTACGGGCTGGGGGGGCCCATCCTCCCCCAAAAATTTGGGGCTCTTTCCTCGCAGAGCCGCAGGTGCAGGATGGGCCGCAAACGAGGCACCGGACGGAGCGGGGTCGGGTGGGACCCAAGGCCGGGGAAGTCGGGTCACTGGTTCCCGGCTTCTCCGGAGGGTCCGTTCCGTCAAAGTACGGGGCCCAGTCGGCCTTTGGACAAAGCAACAGACAGGCTCATAGGGAGGGAAGGAAATTAGCTAGGCGTGTTTCTCCCGGCCCCCGGCCGACCCTTTTTCTACTTTGACGGCTGTGGTGATCAATGGACGCCCTCCCCCTTGTTGCGCTGGCTCCCATGTTTAGACATACACCCCGGGTCCGCTCAAACCTTTAGCCCATTCCTCAGCATCTGGTAAAGAGCCCTCACCGCGAACTCGGCGCTCGAGATAAAGCCCAATCAGGTGGCATATTGCGTTTCGGCAGTGTTTCTCTGCCCACGACCCCGCAGGGAGGAGAAATAAGCAGCACCTGCGTTTTTTTTTTTTTTGGCGCATGGACGCGTGGCCGGGTAGGACTTTTGACTCATCGTCTGTCCTCGACAAGACGCCACTGCTTCGAGGGCCGTTTGGGCGGCCGTGAGCATGGCATCGCCGCGACGCGTACCCATCATTGGATCATGAAAAGGTCGACTGTAGGGTCTAATCTTGGAAACCTTGAGATAGGGAGGCATTCAAGGTCCCAGAAAACATCGTGCGGGGGCGACCAGGTATCCATTTCCCTTGTCGGGCTGGTCGGGCATGTTTCTGTTTGGTCGGGGCTCGGTGTGAAAGCGGCATGTATTTTCCTAGGTATCGGGTTTGCAGGTGTGGGATCGGTTCCGGGAGCGAGGCGAGTTTGAGGGCGAAGAGCGTCTTTGAAGCGAGAGTGTGAATAGACAGGACGGGACATTGAACGCAGGCCAGAGCTTCTACAGAGTGAGCGGGAGGCTCGTTCTATATACCTGCTGCGGCTCCGCAACGGAGCCTGAGCTACATAGGTATATATGCAAGCCGCAATTTTCCGTCGCATTTGCGACGAGTGCCTCGATTGAACCGACCATCTATGAGAGTGCTGTGCTGTGCTGTGCTGTGGCTGTGAATGTTTGACCAGGCTCTGGCTCTGGGCCGTTGCTGACTGTCTCGCACCAAGAACAGTCTTATCGATAGCGCGTAGATAAGACTTATACCATGCCTTCTACTGGATTTATCAACCTAAATAACGACACTGAAGGGCATCACGGGCTCCTCGGGCGCCGTAGACATGTCGAGGGTTGTGCTATAGACTATACAACTTGAGTATATATTTTCCATCATATTCTCTCGTTTCGAATCTCGACTGCTATCCAGTATCGACTTTTGAGCACTTGCCTACCATCCCCTGCATATTGCATCTACATACACACCTCTCAGCCAATCTCCTTCACACCTTCAAAATGTCAACCATACACAAGGTTTTGACGGCTTCTAGGTGTGCTACGCAAAACTTGGTTAATCCAAAAATCCCCTCTCCCACGGTGCAGGTGTCATGCCTGTTACGAAGCTCGAGGGGAGCCCTGTGTGACGGAGAGATTGGACCCATCACCTGATCTGGGACGGGTATTGGGCTCCGCATTATGACTCTAAACACATCATTGAGATCAAGTATGATGAATGACTTCCTTGGGGGTCGAGAAGCTGTCGAGGAGGACTCTGGTGGTTTCGAGTCTTTGATCTTGCAGCCAGCGTACCGCGTTGAGAGAAACAGAAGGGAACAGAAATGTCACCATGTGCCACTAAATGCAGGTGCAGCGTCTGGATTTCGAAAGCTTGGATAGAAAAATATACTTGAATTACTAAAATGTCACCGTGCTGTAAGACTTGCGTTACTTCAAGGCCAACTCTTACCCAGTGCTATGAGTTTGATCATCACTGCTGGTGTTGTGAAGTTGAAGATAGCCCAAACATGGATCCGACACCCATGATTCAACCCCAGCGCAATAGACTTCCGACTGCGAGCAAGATCCTTGCACTTATAGAGTCACGAACGTAATGTCATGCTGCGAAATGGCTAGGTTCATCCCATACGGCCCATACATCCGTGGGTCCGGGTCATCACAGACCCTCCTTGGCAAATTTGACGCCTTGATGCACAGACTCTGCGAAAGCAGTTGTTCCTGATCTTGGCGGATGGTACGGGGGCCAGCAATGAGAAATGGCCACATCAAAGCTGCCACCCACTGAGAATGGTGCAGCTCTAGACCCGAGTCAAAGGTGATTTTGACGTGTCTCTGGAAATGAAAGACGGTTTTGGGGCTTGAGATGGATGAGCCTTGCATAGCTGCTATCAGTCAGATTTCTAGGCCGTGTAATAGAGCTTTGGAAACATGCGTCATGGAGCCTTTGTCATGGGATCTGTGATTTGCAGCTTGTCTATCCGCCAGATGATGTAGTTGCATTGATCGTTGACCAGGGATGGTGTCCGAAAGATCGTGTGGGCATCTTCTAATTCAAGGAGCTAATTGCATCTCTGTGAAATGCTCGTTTCTTTATCCTCAGTGGTAGCTGGGCAAAGTCCAATGGCTAAGGACTCACTAGGTAAGGAAGGATCTGAGACTGCCTCGGCCTGTATCAGGTATACAAGGTAGGGCATCCTTGCTCTCCAACACCGGGGTTTGCTGTTAGCTCCGATCTGCTAGCTTCATTATGGATCACCATGGCCAGTCGAGGCCAACCAACCATGTGGCGCGCAAAGATGGGCTTGGCTTGCTCAGCCCCTTCTCAAAAGGCCTCTTTAAGGACTTCAACGCCCACGACTGAAGCTCAACTCGGTAGTTACAATGAGTGATGCACTGACAGCAGAGACACGAGCAGCCGAGGATGATGCCTTCGTGGCCGAAGCACTTGGCAGATTCGACCAGCAATGGCTTCCAGCACAGATGCAAGATGACAATGCCTTCGCGCTCGCCAACGCCTGGAGGGACTGCGATGATGTCCTGTCGAGATTCGCCCGCGGCGACCCCATTACGTCCGACTTTTTGGACTTTAGGCTCGGTGCCTGGACGCAGCAGGGTCGTGGACTGGGGAAGACGACTTGGTTTCCCACACATGCTTGACCCCAACCATCACGGTCCTCTCGACCCTCGTCTTACAGTCCCTCGACTCACCCAGGGTGCACTCAACTTTCTCGACGGCATTGTGAAATCCGTCGCACCGCTTATGCCGCTTTTCAGAAGGCATATGAGGCCGGACCTGGGCCGTTATCTCAGACCTCCGTCGATGAGTTTGAGGATCAGCAGCGCTACGAGATGGCACAGGAAAGATAGGAAGACGTTCTTTTCTCTCGACCAGGGCATCTGCGAATGTATCAACTTGCTTTTCGAATTGCTGGCTGATGCAGATGCTTCCATCTTGCTCAACCCGGTTTCTGGAGTTATGGATGGGCTTTCTAAAACCGAGGCAGCAGACAAGATGGCTCATCATGGATTTGCGAACAAGCCGATAACCCCTCGAATAGAGGAACCGGGAGAGAAAGACAGCCGTTGCGGCGAGAAGTCTGGGGCCAACCGAGGCAGTCAGAAACCCCTGTTTCACAGCTCGACCTCCAAGGATGGCTCCAAGCCTGCTGTGGCTGAGGAATCCAACGACAAAGATAATTTGAGAGGCATGCTACGAATAACCGTGGTCAGGGACAAGTATCCCATAAATGCAACGCTACAGTGGGAAGGTGTCAACACCAAGAATGTCCAGGAGCGGCATCAAGAGATGGAATACGTCAATCCCATTCATCCATCCTGGTGTCAGTGGCCCCTCGCGTCATACTCCCGTTGACTGACTGAGTCAGCTCGTTGAATGGTTGGATGAACTACAACAACGCAAAGCACTACCGGAGAATAGAACTGAACAGTCTACACTTGAGGACATGCAAAGACTTCTTGGCCTGGCCAACACCCGACATATCGAGGCTCCCATATACGATTTGGACTATTAGATCCATGGTCTGCTCGTCATCTTGAACCGCGTCGACATCTTTCCAGAGTATGACGAAACCACCTCTCCAGCCAAGATGTGGTTGTCAGGGGGGTCAATGAGATCAGAGATGCTATTTCAGGTGATTGTAGCGTACGAGCTAAGACTGCGTCTGGAGCAAACCACAACCACATTTATCAACGTGAGCAACCAAGCAATGGCAGCGATGGAGATGGCAGGCCGATGGTCAAGTTGTCACGCCTAGCTGGTGGCGGATACAGGAGAAGGATGTGCCTTTTGATCAAGTCCCGAGAGTTTCAGGTGAGAACCAGAACTGCCAGGCTTCAGTCGAGCAAGTCAAGTTGGTGGGAACAGTCCCCCCTCGCAACTCGCCAACAAAGATCAAGTTCTCGGGCTTGCAGTTCCTAAGAGCAGAGGCAGCTAACCCTAGAGACGCGGTCGACGAGCCGAGAAGGGCCGTCTTGACATTTCGAATCAACGAGGCCCCAATAACCTCACTCCTTGAGCTGAGATACAACCCAAAATTTGTCGCCGCCCCTCGATGCATCGACGGCCCACACCTCGTCGACCTGCGCGACCTGCGGAAGCTCGAGCGCGTCGTGGACAAATATAATTGTCGACTCTACGCCGTTGAACGGCAGCGAGAAGCCACTTCCTTTATACAACTAGATCAGTTATGCCTTTGCATGTAGAGGTTCTCCCACTTGTCCTTGTCTTTGAGATATTGCCACTTCTTCAAAGCCGGTTGGAGACTCCTCCATCTCGCCAACACAAACTGCCGGTCTGGATCGGACGCTGCTTTGAAGTCATTCTCACCCTGCTGGATGCGTGATGCAATGACATAGTCATCCCCTGGTGCCGCCTGGAGTTGCTGCGAGGCGTGCATCTGATGGGGGGTTCATGGGCATTTGGCGACGGCCCAGGGGATGGCAATTTCCCTCTCTTGTCGCTCGCGTGGGTTACCTAGATCACCTCCTGAGGGCTGGTGGCGATCCCGGCTGCAATGCTACTCATGTCTCTCACGATGGCGGCTGTAGTAGCCGAGAAGGGATCCAACGGCTGCTCCTCAGTGCTGTATTCAACTGACCCATATCTATTTTCGTGTCAGCTAGAGGAAATAGGAGTAATGAGGTTTTCACTTAAAGCTTCAGGTCTGAGCATTCAAGCTCCCCAGCTCTGACAAGTATCACCGCAGCAAAGGGGCCCAGCTTGACATCCGTTCCCTTGGCATTCCAGGCTGAACATCTCTCCGGCGCGGTATCGCACATAAGTTTGTGACCCTGGAGCTGGCGGTGGAAGCTTCTACAGCCCTCAGCCGTTCCAGCCACGTCACGGATTCTGGCGCCCAACTCTTGGGTCTTGGCCTGTGTCTCGAGCAACAGACGGTAGCAGATCGCCGCGGCAAGCTTCTCAGCCGTCAACTCGGCGTGTGGGATTGGCTCAGGGCCAGCGCCGGCTCGACTCACCATAGCGCCCCAGAAGGATTGGTCACCAAAGAAGGGGACCACGACAGTTGGACGACCGGCTTTGATGCCCGTGGAACAGGTATCTGCACCACCGTGGTGGCATTCAGCCGAGACACGGTCAAACAGCCAGTCGTGGGGCACATTGTCGAGCATAAACACTCCCCCGGGAACTTGATCATCCTCTCCGATGCCGCCTCAGCCCTTTGATACAAGAGCCCGAACTCCAGCTAGTCACACTGCCTCGAAGATAGCCTTGGTAAGCCTTCTGGGGTCTTCCATGATGATAGATCCAACCCTATGTAGAGAGGTGGCGGTTCGACACGAAGGAACGCATCCAGGTCCGGCGGCGGCTTGAACTACGACGCCAGGTCCGGAAAGAAGAACACTGAGACGTCAATGTTGTCATCCCAGTCTCCAAGCTTGGGGATTAGGGCCGGGGACCAGCAGTACGTGTATGGGACGCACAGCCGTTGGAGCAAGCCAGGTGCCTGTGTGAGCAAGATGAGATCCAGCCCAAGTATCTTTGACCTGAACCTGTTGATCACCTCTCCAAGCCCCTTCCAGGTCATGACCTCGACCATGGTGTACGACATGTAGTTTGATGAGGCACCGTCTGCTGTTGTGTGTTGAATGTTGGCCATCGGATGAGGGAAGGACGTCGTCGGCGACTACGGCATCGTGAACATGAGGTGCAATGGAATGCCGAGCCTCTCGGCAATGTGAATGTGGACAAAGCTGGGCGGGTTGGCGATGATGGCGTCAGCCACAAACGGTCTCTGTTCGTCGGTGGGAGTCCTCCATGCCGTCGCCCGCCTCAATAGACGACCTCCAGCAGCCCGACATCATCACCTCGATGGCGCGACGTCGCTTACTCACCCGCCAGTTGCTAGGGCGTCAGTTCCAGGCTTTGGTCCTGGCTTCTTGGCCATAAAGGCCAAGAGTTCGGCAGGGTCGCCTCCGATGCAAAAGAACTCGAGACCGGTTTCCCGGACAAACTTGGCAAATGTCGCATGAGTGGCTATCCTGACGCGGTGGCCGTACGCCGAGAGGGCCTTGCCCAGGCGCCACAAACGGCTGCACGTCACCCCTGGATCCGACAATCTGGATCACGATGTTCATAGGCGGGGGGCCCTGGCCATAACCAAGATCTAGAAGAGGAGTTCGAGGCCGGGCACTCGCGTTGGTGTGAGGATTATGTTCTTGATGCAGCCTCGACGCAGTCATGGTGGTGATGCAGCTCGTCCTCTTGTTAGGAACCATCTTGACTCGACCGTCGACTGTAATAAATAAAAGCGATGAGTACTCAGTCAAACAGCTTACGAATCTGGATGAAGCTTGGAGAGTATTTATTCGAGACACTGATATTGAGGGCTGAATCTAGGCCAGAGTGCTCAAGAGCACCGGGATGTTGTGGGTAGTAACTGTAGAGTGTAGAAAGGAGGGCTGCGGCTCTCGTGCCTTTGCCGTTGCACTGAGAGCTCGAGAATTCTGGGATTCTGGGAAGACCAGCCATGTTCCGAGGGCTTTGGTCTGATGCTGATTGTCGTGACAGTGATTCACAGTCGGGAGATTGATAAGATGACGAGTGGAGAGAGTGGGACAATTCAAGCAACTAAGCGCCCAGCCGGCATGAAGATAGGACCTGTTCTAAATATTGCCTGGACATGTGTCTCATCAACCCAACACTACCTATATATCTGAGAAAAGGGGTCATCGCAAGCATAACTCATGGCGTCTACGTGAACCATTCATCAAGAGGATTGCATCCGTCTCCTTTCACATACGACCATACCCACTGGAAAATTCGGGATCCCGTCCGCTCTCCCATAGACAAGCCAGTGAGGGGCGGATTAGTAGTTGGGTCGGTGACGACCAGCGAATCCCCGCTGTTGTATGTTTTTTGGTGTTTTGTTTCACTTTTTGTCAGTCTAAGCCTGCCCAGTATTGCTCACATTCAACGCAACCACAATGGGCAGGCTCGGACTGGCCATTTTACGTCACCCAAACAGCTATAGCCGTGCCAGTTGGTTAGCATAAAGTGCAGACTACTGCTCCAATGGGATGTTCCCCGTATGTGTTGTGGGGTTAGCTCTCTGACGGCGTTCATCTGTCACCTTCAACAGCAGAGCCTCAACCAGGAGAGAGGTTGCTAGACAATGAGAACACCCTCACCCTCTCTTTGCTCTCTGCATAGACTCTATGTGCTGTCACTCAGCATCCAGCATTAGGTCGCTTCCGGCACACTTCCGCTTCGAACCTCACTAGGCTCCGGACACTTCCCCGGAGGGCCTCGGGCAACCTCTTATAAGGTCATAGCCCTCCATTGGGCCCTCCATTATTGTTTACACACACACCCATTTTCCTCTTTCTGTAAGCTGCAGCAAGGCTGCCGACTTCCTTGGCTGCGATGGGAGCTCCAGAGCCGGCCGGCCGGCTTGACATAGCCGGGGTGGTCGAGGCGTCACGCGTACCGGGGCACACGGCGCCCTCTGAGTAGCCAGGTGCTTGCGGCTCAACCTAGCATGTTGAGGGCAATAATGTCGCTCTTCATCTGCCAATGATGGATGCCATGATGCTAGGACGGCGAATCAGCGACGCCCAGGTGCAGCAGTCTCACCTGTTGGCCGCGGCGACCGGAAGACGCAAGGGCGCGCTTGTTTTCATTGTGCGACAGACACTTGCTGCAATTACCTGCGCCGGGCATGCGAGTTGTCTTCCCCGGCGTCAATCCGTGGTTCCGTTTGGCGAGGAAGCCGAGAAAGTAGGTAAGCAGTCGGCGGAAGACTTGGGATGCGTCCCGGTCTCTCACATTGCATACGGGGAGCCAAATAACTTGCAGGTTCTGATGACGTGGAGTGGGGCGAATGCTGCACAGGGCTGCCGGTCCGGGCTGCCGTTAAGGCGCCTGCTGCAAAGAAGGTGTAGAGAACAATGCAGGCTGACCACGTCGAAGCCTTTCGGTGTACAACTTCTATTTAGGGCATTCCGATTGAATTGGATTGCCAGAAGCTATTCGCTAATTGAAGCTACCTTGACATGACGCAACGTAACGTGTTCCTCGCTACTGGACAGTCTCCAAATATGACAACTGAGAAAAAGAAAGTGGGAAAAAGGTAAAGGCAGACAGATATGCGCCTCAAAGAAGCACAGACAACACAACACAGACTAAGAAGCCGGGGAAGCGACATCAACGAGGTCCAGCTTTGCGGGGCGGACCGCGCATTGCTGATAATTCGAAAATTGGACTCCGATCGAGGCCAAGAGGCTGTGGTGCGGAGGTGCAGATTTGCTGTAGTTGTTATGTGCGAGGGCGCTGTGCAAAGGGTCGTCGAGGTTAATCCGGTCCCGCGCGCCAGGAACGTGGGAGGGGTCTTGGAGCGTTTCGGTGACAGGTCTTCCGCTGCACGTGTTATTGAGGTACCGAAGCATTTGGTGCGATCTGCCCTGTGGATGTGGAGCCTCTACGATATCATTGGGCTTCAGGGAGCTAACCCGTATTAGAGGGGTCCACAAATTGACTGGAGGTACGGAGTGGCTTACACATTGGACTCGACCGAGCCGTGGTCAGCCTTGAATGAAGTGGTAGACATTGCCATTGGAAAGGAGAAGTAAGGTTCCTAACGGAGACTGGAGAGATAAAAACAACGGTAGATTTGAGTGGAGAGCGATGGGTGCGCAAAGGAGTGGGTGCAGTGTACTGGCCAGCACTAACAGAGGCTATCTGGGCGCGGAGAAGGGAGAATAGGTGGACCAAGGTATAAAGATAGGCAGAGGGTAATCTGATAAAGGGAGTATTGATTTGGCCTCGCATAGAAGTTGTTGTCATGGGAAAAATAGCAAAAGAGCGAAGCTCGGTTTTATAACACATTTTCATCTCATAAGATCTGCGAGGCTTGGTGTCTTCGCATCGCAGTGCGTTTACGGTGTGTTAACTGAGGAAATGATTGGCTAGCTCTTTCTCAGCTCTCGTTAGCGCGGTCCGGTGCGCCACGGCACGTAGAATACAGTATCTCCTTGCTTGCGCGAAGACTGAGTAAGATAACATATTGGCCATCAGGTACGTAATGGCAGTCTTCGCGCAAGCAAGGTGGTCAGCTCTAGGGGGGCCGACGGGGTAATCCCTGTCAAGCTTAGGCCCTCGACTTTGTCACTTGAGGCGACGCGCCATCCACTGCCAAAGCAGACACGGGTCAAGGGCCCCAAGTCACGCCGTGGCCTCGCTAGTCACTGATCTTGGGCAAACAGGTTTGAGAGAAAAATCGGAGGACGCAATAAAAGAAGATGATGAATGCGCCATTCTAGTCTTAATATTTGGGCATTAAAACAAGCTGAAGACTCGAGGCCGGGGCTTTCATCCCTTCTCGGCCGGTCTCTCGGCCGAGAACTGGCCCCCAATACCGACTAGATCCTTGGCCGAGATGGTGTCCATCGGCACGGTGGCGCTAGGGGTTGCACCGGTGCTCGGATGCAGTGAAACGGCGTCTGGGGCGGGCTGCGCTACATGGAGGGGGTTCTGGAGTCGGGCGTTGACGGGTTCCATGAGATCTTGGAGATGGAGTGGCGATGTTGCCTCTGCTTTATCTTGGTGCAGGTGCTGGTGGAGGCCATCTTCATGGCTGTGATTGATCCTTGTTTGGCATCAGTGTCAGGCCCAAAGTCTTGTCACCCGCCAATACCACGACGTACTCGCTGTGCTTTCCATTGGTAGATGGGATTGAGCCATGGACCGCATCGATGGAAGACTTAGTCATGATGAATTCACTGTCTTGTGTGTTCGTAAGGAGACCTAGTGTGGAGATGGGGTAGTCGGTCTCTTAAACGAACTTGGAGACAGGCTTGGAAACTGTTCAAGGGGATAATACCAGGCATTAAAGATAGAGAGGGAGGAGCATCCAGTGGAAGAGAAGTGCTTGCTTGGGGAAGGCGAGATTACTTGCCATGAGGGGGGAACCTGATCACATTTATACTGCTTCTGGTACCTAGAGCGAGGATGCATGGGCCTCTTCAACACGAAAGCCAGTGCCAGTCAATATTGAGGAAAGAAATAGCTTGGAAGAGGTGCAGGACGTGGGCGGGCAGATGAGCCAGCGTTCCCGCCGCGTTGCAAATAAGAGTGCTTCGGGGCTCAAGACAGAAACAGCTGTGACGGTGACGACTGTGGAGATCCCTTTAGCCTGCCCGCCCGGAAAAGCTACTGCAGCATGATGGAGCGGGCTGACCCTGCTGCCACGCGAGCGACAGGCTTCAGGGGTCCATTGCTGGGGTGAGCTAGGCTTTGAAACGGGGTAGTCTGGGCCGCTCGTCTGAGCCCTGTCAAGCGAGCCGTGTCGTGCTAGTGTTGTAGGACTCTTGGACGTGTGCTCAAATGCCCTACCCCCCCTTCATCCAGCAACCTGTGCATTCGCGCCCGCCAACAATACGAGAGAGGGAGGCAGGTGGCGGAAGAGGGGACCACACACTGTACGTTGAAACGCAGTAATAGCTTCAAGGTAATCGTAGGCCACCTCGGACTGATGAATGAGAACTTGACACTAGATCTACAATCTCATGCCTTCCGCTTCCTCGACCCCCCCGCAACCCTTTTTGAGCCATGCTACCTCTCGGCACGTGTGATTACTCTATCCCCAACGAAAGCACCGGCGAGAGCGATGTGACAATGGGCCGTGCACACAAGGCAGAGAAGCGTGGAAACTTGACAGATAGCATTAATTCTGGATCAGGATAAGGGGTTGACGCGTATCACACGGTATCGATGAAGGGATGACGACGGACACAGGACGGAACCAACGCTTCTCTGGCCACCTTGCATTAGTTCCTAGACCGCCCAGCTATAGCAAGCTCCTGTATGAATGCTCAAGAGCGGTATGTTTGTACGGGCGCGAACAAGCTGTGGGCTCTGATGACATGGAAATGGAGAGAAAGCCGTATTGGGCTGACGGCCGCCACGAAACCTGCTGCAAAGAAGGCGTAGAGAATGTCGCCGACCAAGGCACCGAAGGTTTTAAGTGTCATTACCATTTTTTATATTGTACTTAATTAAAGGAACTACATTTAGAGTCTTGCATATGCGACCATTAATCCCGTGTGCGTGCAGCTGCCAGTGAACAGTCAATTTGGTATGGAACCCAAGAGGGGCTGTAGTTCACTAGAGGGTATATATATCAAAAAATGCTTTGCCTTGCCGCCTTTGGGCATCGCAGAAGGCCCCAGCACTAAGTGGTCTAGTGGAAAAGTTCACGCTTTTTTTTCTTTTTTTTTTTCTTTCGGTTTTTACTGATTTTTCCTTTTGTTGACTTACCGACCAACCCGAGGCAGGTCGTTCGAGCCCCCCTCCTTTGTCTCTCTCAACTGTTTTTCCTTTTTTTTCTCCCCAGTTATGCTACGACTTGATAGCTCTACTCCGTGTCGAGGTCATTGGTGGTTTCAGTCTCGCTGGTATCCTCGCTTGCCCTCATATTCTTTCTTAGTTGTTTGTTCGAATTTCGAGGATTCCACCTCCTCTTGCTGGGCAATTTGCTGGTCGAGGATGTCGAACAAACCCTTTGGAAGCACTACACGTCTTCCCTATGGTCCAGCAACCTTGAAACGCCATCGCTCTTTTCGAAAGCCTTCCTCTTCAACGCTTGATCGCTCCGTGAATCCTCACCTCGAGATTCCTTTGCTTTCCGCCTGCCCCTTAGAGAATCACCCATCGCAACGATGGTCGCAATGGCCCCTCTCCGCCTCTCTGGTCCCAGCTACAGGCTAGGTTCAAGGTTTTAAACTTAATAAAAACCGCTCATACGTAGTAGGTCTCGTTAAGTCCTGGTCTTAAACTGCAAACGGGATGATACAGTTCATAGCTCACTCATGCATGCCTGCCATCTATGCAGACCGTATCCATTGTCTAGAGCGTAGATTATGCCACTTCCCAGCATTGCGACATGGTCCATGAACTAGCAGGCGGATGGACTCGCTCGATCTTCATCACCAAACATCTGTCGCCTACCCGTGATGGGCACTCGTCCAGCACCTCCAGTTTCCCGGAGATGGGGGTATCCAGATCCTGGGGTCTCCAAGGCTTAGTCAATCCCGTGGAGGCTCTACTTTTCGGCTTTGTGGTTTGTATATCGCGGGGGAATGCGAATGTCAGCATCGCTGGGATATCGTGTAGAACTCTTGCTTTACCCGAGGTTCCTTTGATAGGAGGCTGTTGAGTATTTGACCCCTTGGACAGCTCCCGTTTTGGGTTTAGAGATCATCCCAATCTCTTTTCATTTGACTAGGCTCGTGCTTGGAAGCATAAATCTCGTCTATCATCCTTAAATCCTCTTTGACTCTTTGCCCTCAACATAGCTTCAAAGGCCAACCAGATGGAGGCAGGAGAAAAGGCAGCCACTTATGACACCCGAAGTAGCTCATGTAATGTTGAAACAGGCACCGTGACTACTCTGGAAGCGTCCATTGCAAATGCATCCTTGGATATGTCGGAGCTCAACGACATGAACAAAGGTCTGCACTCGTGTCACCTAGGCATATCTCACGATGTCTCCGGTCAACGGGACAAGGGCCACCATCTCAGCCACAGCGAGAATAATGTTAGTAGCTGAGAAGCCGATGAGGGTGTATCCAACGCTTCAATCGATCCGGACTGAGCAACGGCGCATCTGAAGCCGACGAACAGACGAGTTCCAATGGCTCCGGCGAGGGCCATGATCTGTAGGTCTTTGTTGGATCGGCCTCATGGTCTACAATGGCTTCATCTTATTCGCACCGAAATCGTTGCCGCCGCGGAGACGGCGAATACTCGAAGAGTGATTCCTAAGGCAATCAAGCGGGTCTTTTGGCGCATCGCCATCTTTTACAACTTGACCATGTTCCTGGTCGGTCTGGTAGTTCCCTTTAACGATAATCGACTCCTCAAGTCAAAGGGCACTGCTACATCTCCCTTTGGTGTTTCTTATATGACCGCAAGAGACAAGACGTCGACTGCAACAAGCTGCCCTACAAGTCTCCCTTCTAGTCTTGCTTTACCTGGGCGTGCATCGGCCTGTTCATCCTGATCCTCAATGCGTTTGGACAGCGGAACTTTGTCCATGGCCATTGAAATACCAAGTCCTTGGTGTCTCAGTATTTCAACATGCCGTTCATCCTGATCCTGTTCTTTAGGAATCTTACTTACAAAAGATCAAGATTATTCGCCTTGAAGATCCTTCTTGGTGTGTTCCTGATCATTGTAAACTTCAACCCGTCGCCCCCTCTGAAGCCAAAGAGAATCTGGAAGCTCAAATTCCTGTAGTAGAGTCGTTACTTGTGATTTGTATTTGGATATGGACATTGGATTTGGGGCATCTATGTCTCGCTCATTGTCGATGTAATAGCTAGGTTATGGTTGTTCTTTATGAACCTTGATGTCAACCAATCACAATCCGGTATGGTGTAGTGGCTAACATTTCGCGCTCTCATCAACTCAGTTGAGAGATCACTAACCGCGGAGCCCAGGGTTCGATTCCCTGTACCGGAGAATCTTCCTTTTTTGCCGTCCGTCACTGTTTCAAGCATCTATTCGCCGTGAGCATCCCAATTCTTCCATAACCGGTATATCGTGGCATGAGACGTTTTGCCAAACGGCACTTAGGGACCTAAGTTTATTTACCTAGGGGAAGGAACTCTTACATCGAGGGTAGATTACGTAAGTTAACTCTTTGTCACCTTGTTATTATTGCTACTCTTTAAGCTACTATCAAGTGAATCCTCTATCTTGTTGGTGATTATTTGATTTAAGGATAGCTTAGCGAGCTATATGCCATTGCGATAACAATTAGCTTGAGCTTTAGAGCATTGTTAATAACTCTCTTCTGCAACTGCACATAAGTCCCAACGAGGGGAACGAAAAAGAAACCCAAGTTCTTACTTGTTCAGGCAGGTGTTCCCACGGAAGTGTGTTAGGAGAGAAGAGCGTGAGGCGGAGGAAACGAGGCAGTCAGGCGAGGGTCGGGCGGGGTTGAAAGTGGGCGCCAGTGAGGGAGACGGACATTTAGGGTCGTCGTGATGGTGTCGTACGGAGGGGGGAAACCTCCAAAGTTAGGCCGGTCGTTCTCAAGTTGTCTTGAAAGTGTCTGCTAGAGGAAGGGAACTCCCAAGTCCCGAAAAGCGTCCAGCAGCATGTGTCTCGATCTCGCCAGCGTGGGTGCGTGGGTAAGGTATCGCTAAAATCCGAGTTTCTTGTTCCCGTTGAGTAAATTTGACCGAAATCAGATTTTCTCAAACCGCCGAGTTCTACTTTGATTTTCCGAGGCGTCTAACGCCAACTGGCTCCTTGGTCTTATAATAATAGTGGCCATGACTATTCCCAGGGGTTTCCGTTTGCGTACACCTAGATCTCATTCGTCTCTGTCTCAGAGAAAGTTGCCCTGTCTTCTCCAAGCCAAAGTCTCACCCCAGATTCCCAACCCAGAGATCAAAGTGCTTGCGACAACATTTCTAGGCTCACCTAGAGGGCCCCGGTAGATTGGATCTGTTGGTACTGTTCCACCATCCACGCTCACACCACGATCTTCGGTATACGTCCAGGGGTAATAGTTGTCGTGTCTTGTCGTTCTCTCAGCTAGGTGCGTCTCCCAGGGTGTCCTAAGTGTTCTCCCGTGGTTCTAGTATCTCGTGTCCTAGGGTTCTTTTATCTCGGTGTGGTGAGCTAGAAGTCTCCACTCTAGACGTCAGGGCAATGGTTAGTACCTGGTGTCTTATTATCCCTAAAATATAATTATCCATAAGCGCTATAGCCTCCTAATATAGATGGTCTTTTAAAGTCTATATATATTTAAATCTTCTAATGATTATATCTTATATTAATATCTAAGATATTATAATATTAAAATTTTAAATTAAGTATTATTTTATAGGTTAGGTTATTATTTAATATAACACTATCTAGGTATATTATCTCTATAATATTAGGCTACTCTTATTTTTTTATCGACCGTTTAGGTAACTGTAGCCTATCCTCTCCCCTCCCAGGGACTTACTATCCGCCATCTCCAAAGCATAAGATTCTCCGGCTAAAGCAATGTTCCTGGAATGCCCACGCTTGCGAGTGAATCAAGCCCGCCGTCACGAAAGACTGCTCGGTGAGCCACCTTCGTGGCAAGGTGCAGCACTGATTTATGCCTACCTTAAAATGTCCATGGGCTCTTGGGTCCCCATACTTCGATGGGTATCAAAGATAGTGACCGAGGAGATCTAGGGCGAAATAGTCTATCTGAAGTATTGCCTGCAACTAGGCTGGAGATAGTCAACTCAGCCTGTGAAAATATCTTGGGATTCTTTGAACTCGATAACCCCAATCTCAGCTGTCGTCTTGAATCATGCAGAGGGCCTCAATCCAGATGTACTCGATTCCTAGGCCTCTGGTTGCTAGTATAGCCTCTTGGAAGAGGGTTGGAAGTTTCTCGAGCGGAATCTTTTTCGTGTGCTTCTCAATATTGGCCCGTGTTGTTTCAATTGCGACGCCTGGCGACTCCCTGCGATAAGATAGCGTAGTATATGGCATCGAGCCGGTCACGCCTTCAATGAGCATGATAGGACCCAGGCCATCTCCGACTCGTACTAATCTCAAAGGGTATTATTTCTCGGCGGTTTGCAAGTCCTTTGGATATTGTCGACAAACTGAATGCTGTGGTGACAACTTGCAGTCGTAAAGACAGACTCTTGCCGTGGGGAAAGCCAGTTCCGACCCAGTTCCAAGAATCTCCTCGTCACGAGTAGCCTTGATATTTTAGATCATGTCTTCATCTTGTTCCGAGATCCGGAACCGCTCATATAGCCGTCCGCACTGAACTTCGATTTCATCAGACACCGTTGCTAGTTTCCCGAGTCTCAGTCTCGATGTGAGCATCGCTGGGGTGAGAGTTCTCCTTCAGTTGGCCTCGTGTGTGTTCGAGCGCGGTCCAAAGTGTCCGCCATGAGATCGCAAAGCGGGCAACCGATGGACGCTGAGGCTCCCGGTTGCTGCAAGTTATCGTGAATTTGAAAATTAAACCTTGGGGTATCACTGTCCTTGTACGAGTGGTGGCGTAGCAGCGACTGAAACTTGGAGCAGCGGTTGTAAAGGGCTTCTCCTGATATCTGACTCTCCGACGCAGCCCTTCCGTGAATATGGGTGAAGAACTTTCTAATCAGTGTCTCCGCCGTTTGGAGAGTCATTGCTGTAGGCCCTGAATCGTCATCATGAGGATAATCAATCCGAGACATGATATGACAGTACACTGCATATAGCTCATCTGGAGGGACGAGCTGTCTGCTGGTGGAGACCGCAAGGAGTCCCTTTGAAGAAGTTTTCTCATCCGGTAGTGACGATATTGTTGCTGGTGATGGTGATAGTTGAAGACCACGAGATGTTAGAAGGACCATTGTTCGCGAGTCCTCAGCTAGTAGAGCAAGATCCAAGAAGTTCCAGCTATCCGAGGAAGGTCGGGAATAGTCTGTCTCATTCTCCAGGAATAGACTCATCATGGAAAAGTTTCCAGCCCACATGGCTATGTGAATAGGTAGGATCCTCACAGATCCATCTGGTCTGATGCCGTGATCGCGGCAGAACTTGTTGTGAAGTGTAGGAGCATTCAAGTTAGCTCCATGATTGAGCAAGAAGGAAATGACATCCTGGCGATCGTCAAAGAGGGCCTCATGAGGTGGTGTCTAGCCTTGGGAGTTACATATGTCCGGACTTGCGCCTGCTTGAAGAAGTAACTCTGCCGTTTCGAAGTCTTCATGAACTAGAGCCTAATGAAGTGGCGTGTTGTGAGAGAACGAAATGGGGCCGGCGGTAGAGGAGGTAGGTCGATACAGCACCCGTATGAAGGTCCCAACCTAGGCAAAGGGGGCTCCATATCACTTTGAGCCCAGGTGATATTCATATTCATACCATTATGTATGTCTTGTCGGATCCTGTCGGCAAGGAGCTTCTTGTTGGGCTGCCAAAACTCATCAGACCGGTCCTGGTTTTCAGGTCCGGCTGCGGCTAGTAAGCTGTGAGTTGATGCTATCAGAGGATCTGCTGGAAAAGGAGATATTTCCAGCGTTGAAGAAGCTGTTTGGGTAGATGAAGCTGTAGCGGATGGCGCCGAGCGCTTGGAGTCTCGTACGAAATTGGGCAAGATCATCAAGTACCTTTTCCATGGCGAAGGAGGTTTTTGAAGACATTTGGAGAGGAAAGTGGTGTCGTCTGATACCGAGGGTTTTGGATAAAGTTGAGAAATGAGAGGAAGATGTGCGGCTTCTTTGTAACCGAGGGAGGCAGTATATTTGTACTTGTCCAATAAAGATAAGCATTGCGATCCATGGTGGTTTGTAAGAGGCAATTGGAAAAGGAAGCACGCCTCAAGTAACTTTTGTAAAGTATCATATACACGCCACTGCTGGTTGTGCGCGTTTGAGGCGGAGCGCGAGAGCTAGGGTATCCTGGGATGATATAAAGCACCTGGGATAATTGGGTCGAAATGAAAGATTGAACGAGGCAATCTCCAAGAGGGATGAACTGAAGGAATGCTGCTAACCTGATAGACTGAAGATCTAATACGCGTGAAGGACTGTGTCTCGTCGTTGTGGGAATTCTGGGTCAGGCCATTCGGTTGGATATTAATTAATATGCGGCTCGGGTAACACAGACATGTTGTGAAATGGCCTCACTCACCTTTGATGACCTTTTCCTCAAGCCTTGATACCTGTTGATTGTCCGCTGACGAATGTAAGGTTGGAGCAATGGAGTAGGGTGAGTAATATCCAGGTTGGTTCTTCAACATATTGGCTTTCAAACTATGTATATGAGAAAGAAACTTGAAAATTCAAAAGGAAATATAGACGGGCCATAACACCGGACCTGCCAAGTGACTTCATAATCTCATCTAAAAAAGTAAAAGAGAATAAAAAGTCTTTACAAGAAGAGTAAGAATATGTGAGCGAAACCTCGGCAATCATCTCTATGTGAGAAACAAATAAACTCCAAACACACGCCCCAATATCAAATACATGGCAAGACACCTGTGTCTCGCCTGTTTATGCATTTCTCATGTCGTACCAATCGTTTCAGTGTCGTTCGGTACCATATCATGTCTGTGGATTTCTGCAGTACCACGTCGTGTGTCGTTTCTTCTGTCGTTCAACATGGGAGAGTCACTGTTCGCCTCTCTCTCAGATGTGCGGGTGCTCCGGATGTGCAGTGCGCATATGCCGGTCAAAGTTGTCCTTTCGGCTGTAGACATGACCAGACATGGCCTTGCGACAGCCTTCCACTTTGCATTGGTAACCCTCGCCCTTGCGGTGCGTTCTCATGTGCCTTGTCAGGTCCTTCTGTGTGGCAAAGGCCTTGTCACAGCCTGAAAACAGGCACGAGAAGAACTTGATGTGGTACTTTTGGTGCTTTCTGTTTATGTGTTAGTCTCTGAGAGATTTGCAATGCAACACTTTGAAACTTACGCTAGATCAGAGGGACGTCGGAATGTCTTGCCGCATTGGCACAGATTTCGGTCACTGCTCTCTCCAGCACCCATCCAGGTGTAAGCCTCGTCCGAGGCGTTTGGGGGACTTCCGGTGGCGACAGAGGAGGAGGATGCACCGCCGTACTCCTGAGGTTGCCACATCTGGTGATCCTCTACCTGCTGCACCTCGTAGGGGAACTGGGATGATCCCGAGTGTGATTGGCTGGCGTAGTGGTTGCTGAAGGCATAGGAGCGAGGGTCAGAGGGTTGCTGGTCTTGGTAGTAGGCGGAAGATGAAGATGAGGATGGCCATTGCTGGTGGTAGCGAGCGTTGGGGTCCGGGTGGCGATACGGATCCGCAGATACCTCGCTAATCTGGTTGTAGCTCATGTCGGGAGGTGTGAAAAGTGAGGAGGATTGTGGATGGGTGGATGTGTTGTGTTGTGTTGTGGTGGTGTTGATGATGTCGATCGATACTAGGTCTTCTATGTTCGGTATCCATAAGAGGGTTGACAAAGGCAATTAAAGAGAAGAGTAAATTATCAAGTTTTGCCTAATGCCCAACGGCGCGGGGCCTGACGGAGCGGAATCGCTGGCCGCCCTGCCATTGCATTGGGCGTCGATATTTCGACTATTGTTCTAACTTATCGCGAGAGCAAGGCTCTGGTCTTGGAGCCATCAACGTGTTTTCTCCAGAGCTGTACGTACCTGCGTACTGAATGTATCATGTACGGAGGCGGCCCAGCCCAGTCCAGCCCGACGACGACAACAAAGCAGTAGAGGGGCCCAGCAGACCGGCCGGCAGAATGACATGCTTATTGGGAGAGTCTCAGCAGCCAAAGAGAGCGGCAGGGCTTCCTTAAGTGGCCCACGTCAGAAATCAGGTGAGGGGTACGGATTGCTGCAAGCAATGCTCTATGGGTGCCCAACTGACACGTCGACTCTATTGATTACACGTCGTAACTTCTGCTCCTTTGCACCCCCCTCCGTTTCCAACACCTAATGACGACATGGGCTTCGTGAGATCCGGCCAAGGGGTAAGAGGCAGCGGGCTTGCTGACCTATGCGGGAATGAATGCTTTGCATTTCCTTCCCGCCGCGGCGTTCAGCTTTTCGGGCCCCAACACAGTCTTATCCTTTGTAGGCGAGGCGGAGCGTCACTTGGACATGACTGGGCACCAATGTTGACAAGTATGGGACTCATTACAGCCTTATATGCATCCCCGGGGCTTCTATTTGTTACACGTGGACAGATGGCTTTGCTGCTTGGGGACCCTGAGGGTGTCGCTTGGACTCAATTGAAGCCCACCATTTCGATACCGCAAGCCTCGAGACTTGGTTCAGGGCATTAATCTGCCGCAGAATATTAATGGCTCATGGACTCTACTCGAATGCCAGCCGCCCTGTTTCTCGTCAACGTCAGTGAGCTGTCAAGGTTGTCACGGGATGGTTCTGCTCCTCTGCCTGAACGTCGTAGCACGACAGGTGTCGGACACTAATGCGTGTGATCTCGTTCATGCCATAGACATGGACATGGATGAGGGTTTGAGATTTGTTTGAGAAGGGTGACGCTTAGGTTTGGTTGGACAGTAGCGTGCAGCTCTGAACCCGCTGCTGGCTGACGAGGCACTTTCCAGAATGCCTCACGAAGGAGTGGGTATGCGAGCTAAGAATTTGAAACCAGAATAAGGGTGGAGAAAAGAGAGAACATGGCTCGATGCGAATAGACTATCGTTGTCATGCTGGTGTTGTCGACAGCTGGCTACAAGTTTCTAGAGTTTGAGCATCTGAGGAGTGTAGTTTTCTACAACTCGCCTACAAGGAGACAAGCAATATCTAGAAGCCTTGTGCAACTGTATTCAAATATTGGCTAGAATTTACACTGCCTTGGTACGGAAATGGGGAATACTACTGCAATTACACGAGTCTTCGACGCCATCAGCATAGCTCGACGCAAGACACATGGTTAGAGGCGAGATCCGCTCAGCTCACAGACTATAAACGCAGTTATATACACTTTAATTGATGCATCTCGGCAATCATAGTTCATCGGCAATCAAGAAACGACATGGATTCTCGCATCGGCAACTGCACTTGCACTTGCACTTACTTGGCCAACCTAACCAGCAGTGAGATGTGAACCACAATAGATCTATGCAACTCACTATCAAAGCGCGGTTCGAACGCACAGACTAACCAAAGCCACTAGTCGCTAGTCGCAACGGTCGATATATGTTGTTTTGTAGATGAACTAGCATAGCAGCCATTTCCTAACAATTTTTCTGAGAATCTGGCCACGCCAAGCTTCCGAGTCTGCCGGTCTTCCGTCTCGGCTTGATAGCATTGGTCAAATCTTGGGATTAATCACGCTTCGGGGTCTTGGGGAAAATGGGAGAAGAGCACTGACTGGCCTTGTTCCAATGCGAGTCTGGGTTTGGGGCTGTGCAGCCAAGAGTCATGGGCCGTGGTTGATGAGAGATTGGACGTTGTGGAGCAGTAGAGAATAGCTTTTGTTGATGGCATCGGAGAGTGTTTGAAGAGAATAAGAGAATAAAAAATAGCAAGTCAAATAGCTGCTATAGGTGAAAGAAAGAGGCAGGAAATGTGTAGGTTAGAAGATGGAAGAGAGGCTATACCTAGGCGTTAATATCGGGTAGTACGGAAGCCACAGTAAATACAGTGCATTTGTCACTGTCCTCCGCACGGACCATGCATGACGTTGCAAGTGCTCCCCCACTAAAAACACTCGGGCCCCGGAGCTCCCTCTCAAGCTTCCTAGAGACCACTCCTTCAACATCAGCTGAGCAAGCATCACCTCAAAGATGGCGGCTTTCCTGCGAGGCAAGCAGACGGGCATGCAAAATGACTTGTCCGCGAGCATCAGACCCGAGTTGTTCCTGCCTGACGACCAAGCCAGGTATGGAGTCAATAGCCAGATTAGGTACTGGAAACCCCATGCATTCCCGCCCAACCCCGCTAGCTAGCTTTCTCTCTCTAGTTCTCCCTTCTCTCACACCTTCTCTGACTTTGACTCTGACTCTTGCCAGCTGCTACGCATACGATTCTGTCCAGTCCCTCCTAGCCATCGGAACCAGCGAGACCAAGTTCGGCCCCGGAAAGATATACGTATTTGGCCAGCGTCGTGTCCAAAAGATCCTCCAGCCTCCCCGAAACACCTCCTTCCGTATCCTCCAGTTCTGCGCGAACCGCCTCGTCAGTGTCGACGTCAAAAATGAGCTGGGAGTCTGGGATCTCGATACGGGCGACCGCGTTGCCGCCATGGTCGTCGCTGGTCAGGTTGCCTGTCTCCTGACCGATCCTATGCTGGATTGGGCCTTTATTGGCTTGCAGAATGGCGACGTCATGGCCTTTGACCTTGACAGGGGAAGCTTGGCTCGCTCTTTTCGCCTGCCCAATTTCTGGAAGGAGAGGGACCCCAGCGCAAAGATCTCGGCCCTCGTGTCCATGTCGCTTCACCCTCGAGACGTCGGAAAGCTACTCTTGGCCTACACCAACGGAGTCGTCTCCTACTCGTTCAAGCAGAACCGAGCCGTGCAATTTTACGAATATGTCCTCCCAGCGGGTGCCCCAGGTGGCAACGGCGTAGCTGCCGATACGGTCCGGAAGCCAAGGGTCACACACGCCTTATGGCATCCCTCCGGAACCTTCATTTTGACGGCTCACGAAGATGGGAGTCTGGTTTTCTGGGACCCCAAGGAGGAAAAGGTCATTATGGCCAGGACACTTACTCAGTTCAATGTCAACCAGCCATCACCCGATGCATCTCCCTCCTTGAACGAGCCCATCACCAAGATTGCCTGGTGCTGCAAGGAAAACTGTGACGACAGCGGTCTGTTGATCGCGGGTGGACAAAGCCCCGACGCATCGCCCAAGGGCCTAACCTTTATTGATCTTGGACAGACGCCGGTCTATGCCACCTCAACATGGCAAGTTCTTGCCAACTACACTCGTGGAAAGCGGCAGACTCCCCTTCCTCTCCCCCCTGGCGCCCAGGCTGTCGATTTCCTCCTCATCCCTCGCTTCTCGCCCCATTTCGCCGGTGCCCAGGATCCTATCGCCGTCATTACCCTCCTGTCGTCTGGCGAGCTCATCACAATGAGCTTTCCCTCTGGATACCCAATCAGCCCTACCAATCAACTCCACCCCTCTGTTTCTTTCGTTCATCCATTTGTCACAAACGTCAATGTTTCATGCCTAGACAGACCCAGATGGTTATCCATGTTTGAGAAGCGCAACCAAGGAGAGCTACTAGTGAAGGGAGGTGCTGAAGCCCAAAGACCTCGAAAGAGATACGAAGAGCGCACCATCATCCAAGCTGCTCATGCCGATAGCACCATCAGAATATGGGACAGTGGCCATGCCGACGACATCGAGAACGGGACTCAACTGCAGGTGGATGTGGCTCGAGCACTGGACCGATTTGATGATATCGACATCACATGCATGAGCATGGCACCTAGCACAGGAGAGTTTGTAGTAGGAACACGAACAGGCGAGGCCATCATCTTCCGCTGGGGAGGTAACCGTTTCTTCGGCCAAGACAAGCCACCACAACTTGACCCAAACCCCAAGGGGCTTACCGACATCAGTTCGAGGGCTGAACCAGGTCTCAAGGAAGGGCTTCAGCCTGCCATTCTATACGAAATGGTGCAAGGACCCATCACGGCTGTGCAAGTGTCCAACGTCGGCTTCGTGGCTGTGGGTTCAGAGCTGGGATTCATGACGATCATCGATCTCAGAGGACCTGCCATCATTTTCCAGGCTCCCATGACGGACTTTGCAAAGCAAGACAAGAGGTCTACATTCTTGAAGGGTCACCACCACTCAGCCTCGGGGCCATACAAGGAGTGGCCTGTCGTGATCGAGTTTGGCGTCATGACGTTGGATGAGGACAAGTATTCAAGCATTTGCTGCTTTGTGGGGACAAATTTGGGCAAGGTCATCACGTTTAAGCTGCTTCCAGGCCAGGATGGAACGTACACTGTCCAGCCGGCGGGTGTTGTCTCCTTTGACGGCAAGATCATCTCACTCAGTCCCATCGAGGCTGATACTGGCAAGCCAGCCTTTGCTACTGGACCTACAGTCGCAGGGCTAAGAGAAGGACGCCAAATCAATGGCGTGGTGGTAGCAGGTTTGTCTCAACAGCCGATATAGTGATTCACAACTGACAGGTTACAGTTACGCAAACCGAGATTCGTATCTTCAGACCGGCCAACTCCAAGGGTGCATCCAAGGAGTTTGACAGCATCTTATGCGACGCTGCCTGTGTAGCGGAGCTCGAGCTGCAAGGATTTGCCGTTGTAGGTGTGTTCGGTGATAGAACCGCTAGGGCATTCTCGATCCCGGGTCTGAAAGAGATTGGAAAAGCCGACCTTTCCATGATGGACATAAGCCGGAGCACAGCCTCGATCGTGACCCAGACGGGAGACATCTTTGCCTGGTCAGGGCCCAGCGAATTGGCCGTCATTCACGTCTGGGGTACAGGCAAAGGGCCTCAACAGTCGCCGGATACTCTGATCAACCCAAAACTTGAATGTCCCCCTCGCCCGACCATCTCCAACCTCCAATGGATCTCTGGAACCCAATATATTTCCCCAGCGGATCTAGATCTGCTTATTGGTGGACCTGATCGACCACCCAGCCAGCGTATGCTAGACGCATCTGCTGCTGAGCAACGCGCCGCTAGAACCGGGGAGCCTTCGGCATCAGGCTCAAATAGCCAAGAAGGGTGGGGAGACTACCTGACGAGGCAGCTGAACGAGAGAACGGAGAAGCTCAATATTATGGGAGATAATATGGAGAATCTTCAGGAACAGAGCGCGGGATGGGCAAATGATGTGAACAAGTTTATCGGCAAGCAAAAGAGGAACGTGGTGCTGGGAGGGCTCAAGAGTAAATTTTTCTAACAAGGTGCTAAGAATGTCGTTGACGCTAGATACCACATAGATTGTATTGTGTTTGGGTGAAAGGGGCATTGCAGCACTTGCATCTGGTGTCATGACGAGTAGAGGATCATTGATTAGCTCTCAAGGGGCTTATTATATTGAGCAGATACGTTGACCTAGGTAGTTGCACTACAACTATACTGGAGTCACTGTCCAAGCACAAGATCAAGGATAAGAGGAATCAGTCACTTGACTCAACCCCCATGAAGTGTAAATACGAAAGGGGTGTTTAAGGAAAGAAAACGAACAGAAAATAGGCCGTGAACTCATCTTTTATTTCGCCTGCAGACCCCTTTAGCCCACACTCGAGCGGTGCTTGGTAGGGGTCACAGGCTTCCACTTGTCGTCTTCAGGGGGATGACTGGGCGATTCTGAATGCGGCGCCCACGTGTTGCGCTTCTTGGGGCTTGATAGTAGGTCTCTCGACGTCATCATCTCGTCGGATGTACCTGGATCCTGCTCGTTGCCAGGAGGGGATCGGGGCAGCTCTGGGCGGGGAGTAGCGCCTGGGTCTGAGTCTGACCACGTCGACGGGAACGAGGCATGAGACACAGGACTGTCCAAGTCTCTCTCGACGGCTTCCTCCAAGCTCAGATTTGAACCTGGAGGTAGCCCCGAGTTGAACAGCGTCGAAGAGAAGCCCGCTGTATTGCGCGGCCGCTCCGGCTCCGGCTCTGGCTCCGGTTCTAGCTCAAGCTCAGATTCCGGATCTGCCTCGTGGCCCAGCTGCCTGACCTGGGCCTGCCGCACTTGCAGTACCGCATTCTCCATCTCGAGGTGCTTATTCTCCTGCTCCAGCTGCTCATTGCGGCGGTTGAGTGTGTCCTTCTGATCGCGAAGGACCCTGTTCTCCTCCATGACATCGTCCATGTCCCCCCGTAGTTCCAAGTTCTGGTCCCAGGCGGCGCTCTTGTGCTTCTGCTCCTCGAGGCGTAGCTTGAACTCCGCTTCCCATCGCTCACGCTCCTGTTTCCAGAGCTCTGCTTGGTGTTTCAGGCACTGGACGAAGTTTTCGACATTATTCCTGGTCTGCTCTTTGTAATATCTTCCTCCCAGCAAGCAACAGCAAATCAGAAGAAAAGTCCCTGCGAGGGCCAGGGCAAGGAGGAAAGAGATCAGCCAGAATAGCGAAGACTCGCAATTTTGCGGGGTGTCAGACTCTAAGGAGACATCCATGGAGGGTGAATTCGGTTGTTGCAAGTTATCTAGTGATGTGATAATGATCTCGATATGTTCCCATAGTACAAGACAGTTGGAGTGCGACTGTCTGTCGGTTTGAGTGAGGTTGTGATGTCTCAGCCAATTCAGCAGGAGCTGGACCTTGGCGCGGCAGCACGGAAGCCTCTTAAAGGGAGGACCGGCGACGTGGACTTTGCTGGCTTCCCACGAGCTGTGAGAATTGTTCATGGCGTTCGTGTGTGCTCGGTGCTCATCTTCAACCCCAACAATGCCTTGTTCAGTTCAGCCACAGAACAGACCGGACTCAAAGGCTTATAGTATTATATTCGTTCGGTCTCGGTCGTGTTCGTATCGCGTCGGGCTGTTCGTCGTTCGGGCATCGGTGGTTTCTTTTCGTTGAAATGTCGGTTCGCGAGAGTATGGGCAAGAGGTCAGTCAGTGTGTTTGAATTTTGTCAACGCCACGGAAGCAGAGCACCAAGAATACCTTGCAGTCCGATCAGAGCGCGTCATGGGGTTCGTCTTTGTTTGGCGCGTCTCTGTCTACTTTTTCGCGACAAGGCAACAAAGCCGCCGCAAAGAGGCAACCAGCCAAGGGCGAACCACTATGTCCCCCCGAGTCAGGGTCAGGCCATCATGTGACAGGCAGGCTTCACTGCATTCTAAGGCGTCTGTGATGCCTTGAATCGGAAGCTGAGGCTATCGCGGGGATTTGGCAGGCGAACAGCCAGGGCTTGCAGATCTTCAGATGTCTCAGCTAGACCTGACGATTGGGGTCGTGCGTTGCTCAAGACATCTCTTTAAGCATCGCATCTTCACGGGTGCGCACCAAATGAAAACGTCAGAGATCCTCGCACCTAAGCCTTACGACTTGTCTTCCCGCTTCGAGATCAAGTTGCCAAGGGATATCGATGCCGCGTGCCAAGCACAGAGTCAGGGCTGGGCTGGGCTCCCTTGTGTAGGAATTCCGATCGCTAGAGCCGAGACACATCTGCTGGTAGACGCATTAAGCTTATAGCTGTTACCAGAACCCCCGAGATGCCATTCAGAGCAGATCGACGTGAAACCACTTGGCCTTGCAACCAGTGGTCTCGCCCTAGAGCGGCGAATCCGTTTCATTCCTCCAGATGCTTTCTCCCAAGTGCGGATGCCATGTCTCTTCTCTTGGTGTCTCATTCGTCCAGAACGCAACCGTGCCTGGATTCTGTCTCAACTGTTGCTGCGAGGAGGGCTGAACCCGGCCGCCTTGGTAACGTCTGACTGGAACGTTATCGGAATCCCGAAGACGTAGGCCAGGTGAAATCATGGTAGAGTTCAGCCCTCATTCCATAAAAACCCAGTTCTCCCCTGAGTGCCAGGAGGAGGAATGATATCGACAACAAGATTCCACCACAAGCTACTTAAACGCCAGAAGAGAACCCTCCTCTCTTCCCACTCCCAAGTCGTCTTAAGCATTCAACCTTGACCCTGTCTTTCTTTCTTTTCTCTTTCTTCAAGTCATTCCTTCTCTTTTTCTTTGTTCTTTGTCATTCTAGTCAAGATGGCCAAGTCTCTTCTCCTTGCCAGCCTCATCACCGCTGGCGTTTACGCCCAGTCAACTCCCGACCCCGGTCTCACCAAAGGTGGCGAGTTCCAGCACCTGGGTTGCGTCGCCATCAAGCCTGGGAGCTTTCCTCGACAGTTTGATTTGGGTCAAGCTGGATGTACATCATCGTGTTCAACCAATGGCAACATCATCGCGTTCCACGGCAACAGCTGTGCCTGCGATCGCCTTGATCTGTCACCCAAGCCAATCCCTTACCGGGTCACCAAAGTGGACAATTCGCTCTGTAACCAATGGTGTGACCCGGCCGACAAGTCCAAGGGAACCTGTGGAGGTGCTACCATCCGTGGCTGGCCAGTTTACGACCTCTACAAGAGGAACGATGCCAGGGTCGTCTTTGTGCCGTTCCCAGGCGACGTCGCTACTCCTGTGGCCCCCGGGCAGACTCCTGCCCCAGTCCCCAATGACCCAGGGCACAAGCCCGGCGATGTCTTCCACGACTGCCCCCCAGATGTCGTTGACTGCCCCTATCGCACAAAGTGTCCCGGAGGCAACTGTGGTGGTGCCAAGCCTATTCCTCAGCCTTGCCACGGATGTAGCCCCCCAAGTGGTGGCAAGAATTGGACTGCCCCTGCATGTCCTCCTGGTGGTTGCCCTGGAGGTCAAAATGGACAGGGTAACCAAGGCGGAAATGGCGACAATGGTAGCCAGGGAGGTGACAACAACGGAGGCGCAGGAGGAAGTAGCGGTGGACAGGGCTCTGACAGCGGCTCTCAAGGAGGCCAGGGCGATGGTGGCAACTCAGGAGCCGGTGGTGATTCAGGCAACGGAGGCTCTGGGAGCCAGTCTGGTAGCGATGCCACTGGAGGAGAAGATGGATCTGGTCAAGACGGTGCCGGCCAAGGAGGGGACGGAAGCGATAGTGGAAGTAGCGCAGGTGGTTCTGGAGGTTCAGACCAAGGCTCTCAGGGGCAGGGAGATCAAGGTGATCAGCCTGGATGCACTGGAACAGCTTGCCCGACTCCCGTCAGCTTGGGTATCAAGACTGAGACCGGAAGCTTGATGTTTGCAGTCGCCATCGGTGTCTTGGTCGGTCTGTGGTAAAAAGCTCGAGGTCGGGGTGGGAGAGGAAGGTCGCATTTGTCTTTGATTGGTTTCGTATAGAAAACGGTAATGGAGTCTTGCTTGAGGTTTAACATTAGCTTTGTCAAAGCTCGATAATAATTGTCTTGGACCGTTACCTTTCTGCTACTGACTAGCGAAGTTGTACCATTCATCTCGGTGATGTCAAAGATGCTAGCGGTATCGGCATGCCACAGCCGCCCATAGCAAAGCTCGGCATGCTTTGGTCGAAGTGACCTATGTAGAGGCATTCGCACACATAGACACTAAGGGGAGACGTAAAGGAGATGCCTCAGGAGGGTCAGCAAAGTCATCTTTCCGAGAATCGTTTTCAGCTGATGGAACGAATTGGTAGAACTCTGTGTGCGTGACGTTAAGGTCAAACGCAGATGGGATTTAGTCAAGGAGGAAGTTGGTTGCAAGATTGAAGAGGGGAGAGCTTATGTTGTTCGAGGGAAGTTGCACCTCATCAAGCAGATGTTCACCTAATCAGGCTGACAAAAATGTTTACAGGCACATTTATAGCAGCTCCCCCACATTAACCACCTCTATTATTTTAGTACCAAACCCAACCGTTCAGAATGGCACCCTCTCCTCTACTTCTCTACATTATGTTTCAAATGCCAATCTCGCGTCTCATCCAGCTTAGTTGTTCTTGTCTCACAAGACCGCATATTACAGCACCCACACACACTGCTTCGGCGAAGCCGCCATCCTTGGTGAGCACGCACGCAATATGATTACCCAACCTTGACTGCTTGCTGTCAGTTTAGATTAATCCTACCTAATTTTGGGAACTGTCCGTGCATATTTCAAGTTGGAGGGTGAATGATACTGAACAACAAGTGAGGCTGTCATTTGACGTTTCTATGTAAACCCCTGAAGGCCGCAGCAATGGCCGCGCCCATGCACGAAAGCGAATGAGGAAGACACTGCAGGCAGCACGGTCCCCAATAAAAAAAACTGTAAAAAGGGGAAGAGTGATGAGTTTTCAGAGAAAGTGTGGTCATTCAGGAGTCAAAGAAAGCAAGTCTCAGGGTTGACAAAAGCTACCAGATACCAGATTCCCAGCCCTACCAAGTAGAACGACTCTAGCGACGATCGCGTCGTCTTGATGAGATCCCGCTAGGGGTAGCCCGAAAGCTTCCGGAGCCGAGACGGTGGTAATCCCGGTGCCGTGGTAGGCGAGCCGTTCTCCGGCATCCTTCCGCCGGCTGTCGCGGGTCCGAAAGGGGCGACTTGCGGGGACGTACGGCCATGACAGCTCATCAGACGCCCGGTTTATGACAGCAGGTGGTAAATTAATATTAAATTATGCAGAAACGTGTCTCATGATTGATGTAGCACTCCGAAACAGGTCATATCAATCCCTCATCCAGTGCCGTCGTTCATCAAACATGACTGGTATGTCGGAGAAGAAATTTCCAACACGGATGTGACACAACACTGCACACCATCTCGAGCCAGAACCTTGGTCATGGCGTAATCAAAGTCGGTCATGGTAATTGAAGCACGAGCCACTCCCTGCTGCAGCCAAGAGAGACGAATGGATGGGACTCATGTGGTCCAACTTGAGCCAGCCCACCACCAAATCGAGCCGAATAGACCAACGCTCGGTCCATAGCCCTGTCGCCAGTACTCTTCCCTGTCTCTCTCCGCACATAATCCCATGTTTCGAAATGGATCCATACCATGCCAATGTAACTATTGAGTTGACAGCTATACGAGAACGGGTTGTTGAGAGGTGAAAACACCCAACAACCACCAGGCTCTAGGTCCAGGGGCTTCTGTTCAGGTGGGCGCTAGGGTGGAAGATGATCAGCAAGTGTGGGTTTGCCGGTTTGTTTGGAGACGCGTCGAGATACGGACAGTTCTAAGGGTATCACGGTGGTCATCAGGCTGGTACTTGGAGAGCCTGGGGGAGTTGCGGTACCTATCATTTAGTTCCCGCCGTTGAAGACGGACCTCTAGACTCGAGGCCAATTATTAACGCCCTATCAACCGCAAAAAAGAACCGTCAACGGCTGCAAGTCCTCTAGGAAACGGTACACTAGGTTGCAACGTGTTATCTTCTACGAGCTGATCGCAGCACAGTCAAGGCGACAAGGCGACAAGGCGAACCAACCACTTGAGCCTCATTACATCTGTGCTTGCCTTTTTTGCAGTTTTTTAACCCCTGTTCTCGCTGGTCCAAGCATTTCTGGAGCATCCATGGTTTTTGTCTACCCGACTGCAACGCTCTTGGGCAAGGCTTCCTGGGCAAAGATGAAGCTGTCAGTGACACCAAAGTAAGTTCTACAGGGTTCGGGATTAGTAACAAGGCGGATGCCTGTGCTCAGCCCTCGCTCGGGTCACGTCGACAAGGCAGCCAAAGGGAAATGAGACCTGGAGGCCAACTGCGGGCAAGTCCTAATCAAGCCAATCGGCATCCGATTGCATCTTTGAGGGGAATCCACCAGTGGGAAGCAAGATCGAGTCGTGCACGGCTTCCTCCAAGTGGTGTGGAAATAAAGAGAAAAAGGCCAAGGCTCGTTGCCTTCTAAAAACCAGCACACAACAACAGGGGGTAGGCCCTCTCAAGCATCCCTCCTTCACCGAAAAGTTGGTGCGGGCCGAGCCCGCCAGGTTGTCACACTCGTATCTTGCAGAACGATATCTCATCGAATAGCGGTGAACGTGCCTCGGAGCAACCCATACATACAAGGAGCTGAGAAACAATCTCTTTGTTTTGTGTGCCAATGCAGGTTCATCAGGCACCCACGATACTGGAATCACTCCGAGAATATGGGGCAGGTCATGAATGTCTTAGCTGCAACTGCACGAGCCTTAAAAGTCGGCTCCACGGGTAGCTGAAGCCTGGCAATGCCGACCGGAGGGAGGCCATTGGCCCCAGAAGAGGGTTTCTCGAGCCCACCATGGCAGTCCCAGCTGGATCCCAACCTGGCGGGCTGCCTGGAACGTAGGTCATTCCTCTCCAGGATAGACGCTGGCAATCTCCATGTTTCACAAGACTTGAATGGGGTATCAAATGAGACAGCTTCCTGCTGTGACTGGCGCTATTCCCAGTCGGCAACAACGCCATGTCAGTAAATAACGCCCGAGGCGTTTTTGCCACATGCCTCCTCGCTCATGCTCCACACTTGCGGCTCTTCTGCTTGCCTCTAACCGTTTTCCCACGGGGAATCAGCCTGTCCAGACTCAGGGCGTGTCTCTTCTGTGGGCTGGAGATGCAGTCCACGCGGGCCAGTTCAATCGAAGACCTGCTCTCACCTCCATGCATAAACTGATCCTGGAACTACACCCCAGAACCACCACATCGACTTATCGCCTACCCGCCATGATTTCCGGCATTGGGTACCCTTGAAATGCCACGAGAGATGCACCATCCATGTCTGTTCTCCAGACCTTGTCACTCGGCCCCCCCTTCCGCCCGTCGCACTATCCCTACCTAGGTAATGCCTACAATTCTTCTCCTCTCGTCGAACAAGGCCTAGTGGACTGTTGTCTCTCCCCCGCCTCCCCTGTAGCCATCTGCATACCTATGTTGTTGTCTCTTTCCTCCAATTTTCTCTTTGCTTTTTTCATCTTCCTCACTCATTCGTGTCATCGACCAGCTGAGTAGCGAGCAGTCACTCTCTCTGCTGACCCTCCCCTGCTGATTCCCATCTAGTGCCGCCGC
The DNA here is from genome assembly GCA_027886205.1 of Fusarium piperis. Classification (NCBI taxonomy): domain Eukaryota; kingdom Fungi; phylum Ascomycota; class Sordariomycetes; order Hypocreales; family Nectriaceae; genus Fusarium; species Fusarium piperis. The sequence continues at coordinate 443,300 of RZGM01000012.1, read as the reverse complement.
TCGTTGACAAGCTACTGCAACTCTCCTCGATCTTGTCCCTCCTCGGGCCCCCCTTTACCTCACTATGAGCTATCAAGCTGTCAAGACGCGTCCCATTTGCCCACATGGCGTTCGGGAGACGGAACGATCACCATGTGTAGATGGGATGCTTCTTGCTTTTCGGTGGAACGACAGGCTATTAAAAGGCTGAATCCATCCCACGCCTGCTGGTTCCTCCAAACTCTGGTGTACTTGATCGAGTTCATAGGCGTTGACCTTTTCAGGCCATACACCGCAGTCTTCATTGAACAACACGGAGTCCACACAACCCTTTTCAAGCCCTGACGCCAGGGTGAGTTCTCGTTCTTCATCCAGACTCTTCTATCTTTGGGCTTTGCCTCGCAGAACCTGTTGACGCGTTTTGCGTGCGAAAGGAACATCATACTGACAGCCAGGGCTCTTCGAAGTTGCTACGAGGAACTATCAGACATGCCGACGCCTTCACCGACCGACACAATAACGGCCGATACAATGATGGAACGCTACCTACGAGCTTATGACGACCCTCTTTCAGTGTTCAACCTCCGATATGCTGAACCCTCTCGTGGTTATCGCTTTATCGTGATATCATGTTACCGGCGTTCCCGATTGCTCTGGGTTTGGATCTTGTCCGGCTCCGAAGCTATCGAATTGGATTTGCGCCTAAATATACCCGATACTCCTTGAACCGACGATTCAACAGCCCCCAAGCCTACTGAGCATACCGATAGCAGTCAAAAGCCAGCAAACGCACACGAACCAACTCGGAAGAGGTTGGCTGCCGAAGTCTGGGGGCATCCACCTTGAATACTGCAACGTCAAGTCCCATCTTGGTCTCCAGGGTCAAGTTTTGGGAGGGAAATCTGCAATTACAACTCTAGGCCATCACTCCCATCAACCACTGCTCTCAATGCCAGGGCCAGTCGATGGCACCGTGGTGTATGGCCTGGTGATATCCATACTTGCGTCAACCGCCTCTCGGATCCATTCTTGTGGATGGTGCTGGCTGAGGTTGTCATCCCCGAGTGGTAGAGGCACAAGTTCACGCAACTGCTTGGTTTTGTCTCTGCCGAGGTATTCTGCTACTTCTTTTCTCTCTTTTATTATTCTCTGCCGGACGTTGTACCATGGTTGAACGCATTTTGCTAAGCATGTCTTGAAACGTGCTTCAACTTCTCCGAGAACCAACGACCCATGTTTTAATATGCCAAATCCTTTCCCTTTTATATTTAGTTAATTATTTTAGCTCCGTCTTTGAAACACGTAATGCTCAGCATTCCTTTCTCCCTACACCGATTGTCGTGCCAGACATCTTGCTCCATCTTGCCCTTCTGTGCCAGCAACATGTCTGGGCCGATTATCTTCTATACACTACCTCATTAACTCCTCATTAAAAAGCACATCAATCTTCCCACGTCGGTAGATTCTCAGTTACCATCATGGTCCATTCAGTTGTCCTGTCCGATGGAAGCCACTGTAGCTCATTGGCTGGGCAGCCACGTGAGCTCTGATAGGCCAGACTAATTAGCATTAACTATCTCCGAGATAGGCAATCAAGATAGGATAAGATAAGAGATAGACATGGCTCTTCATACGCGCACCACATATAAGAAGTCGATGATTGATCCCACAACCCAACCTTGCTTAAAGCCCTGATTATGCCGAATTAAAGGCGCTGAAGAAGAGTGCTAGTCTTGGGCTGGTGAGGTCGGTATAGCTAGGTGTGGCTATGGTGGCTAGAGTTCATACCACACCCACTGCGAAGACATTCAACGGGTACCATGGAGATTTAAGCCAATCATAGCGGCGCTAATTTCTCCCACCACAAATGCAATAAGACGGGATCAAGATGACACCAAGGTATCGCCAGTGACTGATAGTGCTCTAGCAGTGGGGCCAATGACCGGCTGGACAACCTTTGCGCAGCCCAAGAGACAATTGAGCCGATCAACATGAAGCCTTCTTTCTGGCATTGCCATCGTTCTCGTCTCTAAGTTGAGTAAGTCGCAGCTAGACTACAATGAATAACAAATAGAACGTGCGAGTACTAAAAGAATAGCTAAACTGACTGGCTGATATGATGGGGATGGCGGCCCTTGGAGTCTGGATGTCTTACCACACGAAGCTCGTACCCTTTCTTCACGATGTCTCTAGTAGCTAATTGAACATTCAATTTCAGGGAGTCTATTTCCAGGGTCTGAATTACGAGTTGCCCGCAGGGATACTCGTTAATCTTTTGGTGGGAGGATTTTTTCAGACAAGCCTGACATCTAGCACATCGAGTTTGTTTTAATCAGTCTCTGATGCGATCAGCCTTTCATAAGAGGGCAAATAGAGTCTCTTTTCCGGTGCTTTGATGTGTTGGAGCGATCAAGAATTAATCCCGACGAGCTTGGCCTGGACTTCACGCTCGTATGCTAAAGCAAAACCTGATACGTGTCTAGCAAGCTCATGATAAAACTCCCTACCTGCTTTATCGATTTCCCTTTTTATATTCACGAATGGGCGCATTATGGAAAAGTGTATCGTCCCATAAAAAGTCGAGCCTCATCATCCTAGACTCGGTGTTTTCCTTTCACGGTCAGGCTGTGTGTGTGTGTGTGTGTGTGTGTGTGTGTGTGCTTGTGGTAACGCCCAGCAACGGAATTCAACTCAGCCCGGTTGGCCAATCGTTGATGGAGTAAAGTCGCACCATGCCAGAATCTTCCATTCGCCTTGGAAAATGATCTGATGAATAAGAGCCTCGCCTTTTTCCCATTGCACTTTTGGCCCCCAGTTCCCGACCACCCACCCCGCGGTGCGTCTTAGAACCCGGCGTGACAAAGTGACCCAGCTATCGCGTTTGATTAGGTCAGGTTGTCCCCTGTTCTATAGGGGGTGATTGCGCAAGATACCCCGTCCGGTGTGATACTGACCGGCATTGGGTGACTTGTGTCACCGTGATTTGTGAGAGAGACCTAGGTGCGTGTTGGGGTTGGAACTATTACAGGGTTGAAGCGGGAGCTCCGTCTTGAAACTCCGCCTTGATAGGCTACTACTGGACTGTGCTCCTGTCCAGAGCCCTTGCTTTCCATGGTCCGGGGGGAGGAGGGTGGTAAGACTGGACTGTCTGCCGCGGGTACTGCCGTGACTACTTGGGGATCCACTGGGAGTAGATTCACACCTAGCTGCCCACGGGATTCACAGCTGACCAGCCCAGGGGCACAAGCCCATACCATCACAGCCTAGCTCCCGTCCATATGAATCGTGGCACCAACACCAGCAAGGTCTCTATCGGGTTCTTAGCTTGGGTCTTGTTGATTCCAAAAGCTTCTGAGCCATTCCCATGACAATCCTTCCCAAGTCCACTTCCCGCGTCGGTCCATTGCTCTCTTCTTTCTCCTCGCAATTTGTCTGGGCTGCATACGGGGATTCGAAACCGCCACCGGCACCGCTGCCAGCATCGTGTTCCATTTCGTGACGGAGACAGGACTGAGGCCTTTGCCACATACGAGCCACAGTCTTGCTCCATGCAATTCACTCAGCAATTGGTGAGATTCCACTACCCATCACACTGCTCTCAGCCCTGAGATGGCCCTTGATGCAGCAGGACTCGAGTGAAACAAGCGACGACCGAGTCCTCCCAAGACTCCACTACCGGCGATCGGGCCGGCGGCCTCGTCAGATCCCCCCTACCTTACTCAGGTCGCTCCACAGAAGCGCACTCTTTGTCCTAGGCTCTAGCAGTCCCTTGCCAACACCGGAGTCTCAGTCAAGCGCGATTCTATTTGCATTCGACCTTCGAGACTGTCGTCAGCATCGTCCCAGGGGAACCGGGCTTACACATGGACGATGATATTGACACAACATGGCATTCAGGGCATCGTTCGAGACCCATTCCGCCCCAGACTTTTCAGCTTGGAGTTCCACCTGTTAGGGCGTGTTAGCTAAGATGCCGCTAAAACTTGGCCTGTGATGGAGGTAAAGGGGGGGTGGACCAGGCTCAGCTTCCAGGGCCTGTTGGTCCCCGTCCTTCGGCAACGCGAAGAGCGCGTGATAGGTTTCTCATACTGAGGCCCAGACGGGGCCAAAGCAGCACGTAGGCTCCTGTGCAAATTTTTTCATCAATTGAGACAACAACATGGCGCCCTGGAAAAGGGGGAGGAATCACGCCCGTCAACAACAACCTGGCCCGCAAGATAAACGAACATCGTGCAGGACTCGCGCAGTAGCGTAGACGGATGAAGATCCGGAGCTCCGCTGCGGTACATCATTAGGCGATATACAATCCAGGTCCTCGGGGCGATAGTGGGCGACAGAACCAGGTACTGAAAAGATGGGTGGGGGTCCCAGAGGGCGACGCGCAAACAAGTTCAGGACGACACCGCTCAACGTGCTCAGAAGAGAAGCTGACGGGGTTGACAATAGCGCATAAACCGCTGTAAGGCTCACCGGCGGGCAGTGGTGGCGGAGGGCTCAAGTTGACGCTCAAGTCTCCAGGGCTTGTCCTGGTGAGTCAACACTGAGCAACTGGCAGAAACCCTCAGTAAACTCCGGTCTCTCCTTACAACTGCCGGCCACTCCGCGCAGCGACGGCAAAATCTGAGACGGGGCGTGTAGAACTTCTCCAATGGAGGAGAAGAGAGCAGTCGCCCAGTCAGGGGCAGCTGCAGAAGCCAGTGTGTCAGCCAACTCCTTGCTCACGGGGCCGCAGGAATGACGATGATGGTTCTGCGAGAAGCAAAGTTTTCCTGTGCTTGGCAATAAATGTCCAGCAGACATTCGCAGAGCCTGTGACCCCCGCCCAACAGTTCTGGGCTGCCCTGGCTGAAGACATCAGCCCCCGAGACCATCGCCAGCCTGGCCAACATGATGCTAAACCACTTGAAAGCGACGCCGGAGCGGCAGACTCGGCGAAAAGTAGGACGCTGTCACCAAAAACAGCAATCAACAGCGGGGCAGCACTGAGCATTCAGAAGGTTTTACCCACTGTCGGCCACTAACTCAGCCTAGGAAGGCTTCCCGCAGTGGGAATGGCGATGGTACCGCTGGTGAGCCGTGGCCAAGCCGGAGAGACGGAGAAGAGAAGCAAGGTCACGCCTTCACTGCGATTACACACCCCTTTTCTGTGGTCAGCACACCTCAGGGCATGCCACTCAGGGTACTCAATCGACTCATCACCATCTCAGCGCTGATTTAGTTCTCTCTCATCCCTTAGGGGAGAAAACAATGCTAGCGATGCTTTTCCAAGCGATGGCGAGCGAGTTTGAGGCGTCATACTTTTCGGGTTGGAGGCGCCCAGCCCGTAAAAGCAAGTCCATCGGTCCCTGAGGTCTTGTTGTCTCTCATCTCACAGCCAGGTGTCCAAACTCCCATCGTGACGGCCAACAGGGCCAACACGACCAATGAGATCTGGTCCCTTCCTCAAGCAGAGCCACAAGGGGGGATGGAGGATGGTGGTGTGGCGGAGGTTCATGACTCGAGTCAGATAAGTGAGGCTTGCACAAGCCCTCACTGTTTCCGTCTGCCGTGGACTGGGACCTGTGCCTCGAGCAGAGCGATTAGTCTCGCTGATGACCTCGATGTTGAACAATTCGTACATTAGATGAGCAGAATAGCAGGACTCAAAAACTAGAAAGCAAAGACACGATTCAGCCCAAGACGCGATGCCATTTGCTCGGCCGCATTCGGATTGTCATCTCTCATTCCGCAGCTCTCTCACTCAACGGATGTGAGGCAAGTGAAATTCATCTCAATACACCCGACGCAGGGGGCTCCATCATCGCCGATCCGACCAGGCTCCTTTTGGTCACTTAGCCCACCACCCCATGGCGATTTAGAAGAGTTCAATCCAGTTCCTAGGCCAAACGGTTGCGGCATCGGGCAGTGTTGCAATGCCCAACAAGCAAGTGTACCTTGGCGCAGCGCAAAATGGGTAAACTATCACCAGAAAATCTTCAAGGACAACACGCATGGACATACAAAACTCACAGGAGTGCTGATCGTCGAATCAAGCCCCGTATGTCGAGGAAAACCATAACAAAACCCGTCTTGGAAGTGTCGAGACGGCATGTCGTCGACAGGATGGTTATTTCCCCGTACGAAACACTACGGGACCAAAGCCGTTTGATGGACCCGCGGGCCGTAAGTGCAACATCAGCAGGCATGGGCCCATCCATTTATCGGCACCCTACTGCTGTCATTGACAATGGGGGAAAAAGCAAAGAAAGACCCAGCGCAACAGCAGCGGGGGGGCCTGGGGGTGTGAATTGTCAAGGGTGGGCACAGTGCGGTGGCGAGGAAAAAGGAAACATATGATTAGACAGAGACATGGCTTGCTCCGTCATCACCATTGTCTTTGGTGTTGATGCAAACCTCTTATGCTAGGCTAGGCACTTGGGGAATTCACGGAAAAGAACTCAGTTAATCGGCTACATTAACATCAACGCAATGGGCATCACTTTCATATAAATAGGTAGGTACTGCAAAGTGTAAAAATTATGTCACAAACTCCCGTACAGTTGCTGCTGGATCCAACCGCATCCGGCGAAGGACGCAGAGCGGTGAAGCCCCCAGGCGGCGCATTCCTACCCCGACGAGCGGGCCGCAGGTACTTACAGGGAGGCATGAATAAGTATTGTGCTATTGCATAAAACTGAGGTGGGCAATTCAACATCTCGGTCCCTCACACAGGACTAACAAGCCCATGCCATCCTGGCACTGCAATGAGACGACAGCTCCGGTAATCTGAAGCCGGTGGAGACGCGAGGGAATGATTGAGATCGCCTCCGTTAAGGTTATCCGTTGATCACGGCCATGGCCATGGCCGCTTCCAGCTATTCCCGTGCTACATCACACCACCACGAGCCGCATCAGACTAGAACACTAATAGAGCAATCGACGGTTGCGGGAAAATGCGCTATTTCATCCAAGACAGTACATCGGCTATCAACTGGCTCAACCGGGTATGTGGTGAAGGAGGTGAGACACCCATGCTCGTCTCCAGCCATCTTGACGTCGCACAACGCCTTATTTCGACATGGCCAAGCCAAAACACCATATGACCTGGGCAAAACTAAGACAAGGATGTGAGGATTTTCCCCTCCCCCTCCCCCTCCTTGCTGAAATTACCAGGGGGGCATTGTGACTCCTTCCTGGAGCAAAGCGGCCCGGCTACCGTGAGGGTTGTTCTTTCCCAGTCACCCCGGGTCAGCTCTCGACGTAATCACGATCACAGCCTCTCTCTCAACAAAACCAGCCCCTGCATCTCTACCTTTCTCTCATCAAAACCAATCAAGTCAAGCCGAAGGCCATCACATTCGGACGCATCAAGAAAAAAATCCATCGCAACGGAAGACTCGGGCCCTATTGCTTTGTCTACCCTTCCCTCGCTTCCCTTCTAGGTCGGGCGTATCAGCCATCACAGACCGGCATACGCCATGTCAGCCTGGTCCCGAGTCCATTCGTGATCTGTCACTTTCCGCTTCATGCAATGGACGTCTTGAACCTCGGGTGAGCCACCTCTGTCTGCCTTGATTCTCCCATTCCCCTCATCTCTCGACTCTTGTAAGCTTTGTTTCTTATCCAAGACATCTGCTAACCAGAATTGCATAGCCTGCCGACGACTACACACAACCAACTCCCTCCCGCTTTCCAAGCCCGCGCGCTACTGCACTCTAAGGGACGAGCCGACACCTCCCCCCCAGCTAATTCCCGTCTCCCTTACATTGTGGTCTCTGGGACGTCACGAAGGATGAGACATCGTCGGCTCGCCATGGCTCCAGGATGGGGACGAGGGGATGGGCACCGACCGGCGAGTCGAAAGCACTTGCTGCTTCTCTGGGCTACTTAAAGGGAACGGGGAATCTGAGTATGTCTTGGTGTTTCTGCTCTTCACCAAGACTCTTCAAGCACACACGTTGAGCGCTCCTCCCCGTTCGGAACACGGCCCAGCTCTCCACGTGGCACGGCACGATTCTTCAAGCAAGAAACGCTTCTTCAACATATCGAAAATGAGCTCCCAGGATAGCAGTCACCAGCTGAGCCTTTGGCTGACAAGGTACGATTACAAACATGGCATCCATTCATCACGAAACCACTCCCTTTCCACCATATTTCTACTTATTTTATGCGGGCCTCTGGCTAACTGTACCATCCGCAGCAACGGAGACCACGACGGCAACGCCCGAACCGACCAAACCCCCTTCCTTTCGATCGAGGTCCCTTTCATGTTGGCTTGCTACCTCCATGCTCCCGCCCGCGACGATCCATTCTCCGCCTATGTTCTTCGTGAAAAGAGTGTTGCCCAAGGAACAATCAACCAACAGCCTCGCCTTGAACGTCTCTGACGAAACATGGAGGATGTCAAGGCTGGCTTTGGGGCCAGTTTTGGTGCCCTTAAGCCCAACCACCGTGCCTTGCAACATTCAACCAACTCTCTTCATTCCAGCCAGGAGGGTGTTATCAAGCGTTGAATGGCACTTGATACAAATGCCGGCGCGAGTCTAACGAGAACGGGTGCGGTGCTTGATGGTATATCAACTCTCTTTGCTGCCTGTATCCGCTCACCAGCATGCTCTATCGTCCTTTTCATACTGGCCGAGGATCCTCAGAGACTTGGAAGAGATGATTAGGCCAGCGATACTCCTGCTATTCGGCCGTCGACAACAGCAACCTATAAACCTACACCTTACCGTCTCTCTACTCATGTTCCTTCGCCCCCAGCACGCAGGGTAAAGAGAATTGTCTTGAGCTTTCACAGTCCGGTGCTCGATTCCTATATGGTTGTTTAGCCAGGCATTGACTCTATCAGTTTCAGCTTTAGTCCACTACAACCTGTGAAGATTGTCTGGCTAGGCTGGCTGTAGGAGACTGCCATTTGTTTGCTTGCTTGGTTCCTTTATGCTTGGAATTACTCTTGTTGCTTTGTGAAGCATGATTTACACACAAAAGTCTTGTCTTTCTTCACCTTCTTAACAACCGTGGCGGCATTTGTCACCCCAGCAAGTGCCAGACTCTTGTTGCACGCCGACCAAGGCCATATTGAACATTTGCACTTGATCTATGCCATGTTTCTACCCGTTGATCACACATCTCTGTTCTTGCTTCTTATAATCCCAAGTTCTTCTTCCTTGGCCAAGACCTGCCTTGATAGCAAACAGCTACCGTATCCCCCGGGTTTGATTTTGGTGCTGTTTGATAGTAGCCGGTTGGGCTTTGCCATATTTCTTCCATTCCTACTTGATAGCCTCGATGAATCAACAGTTTTCTCTCCCTCACCTTTCACTTCGTGGCATCTGATGCCGGTTTAACAGGAAATACAGGTTATTTCTCTCTGGCCTGTCTGTCAGTGGGTTCAATTGCCTTGCTTTATCCCTCACTTCATCCCTAGCTGGCCCCATCGGCGCTTTCGCTTCGCTGAGACTTAGTTCTTCGAGGCCACTCTTTGGACGTCCGTTCTAGCTCTTGTACACATTAAATCGCCTCAAAACCTAGGTCTTCCGCATCTTGGCATGCTGTTTTCACCTCAAAGGCAGCAGCTAGCGTCGAGCTAGCACCCACACCCAATCTGGCAGCCACCTGGGTCGAGAAATAAAGCTCCTCTAAGGATATTAAATAGAGTATAGTAAGGACAGATAAAGAAGGTCCAAGCCTTTTCCTTTATTATAACATATTTAGCTAATTGTTTTGCTTAGGAGAACATTGGTAATTAACCCTCTTACTATTCTGGCCTCTCGTTTATTTCTCGACTCGCATGGCACCCCCAACCATCTCCACGTCTCTACTCGATCGCCAACAAGCTTCCCCAGATCGACATGGCCAGCAGTGGTATCAAGTTTCCAACTATAATACCGGATTGGTGGGAAATCACAGCGTCGCTAAGACTCCTGATTTGAGGGAATTTTTCAGCATGTGCGTCGGTTAATGCGATCGCCTCCAGGGGAGTACGGCACAGATCTCGGGACCCAGCAGTTATTGCCGTGATTGAATCGCTCGGGGCTTGATCAAATACCGACTGAGAAACTCATGATTGTCGACCTTGGAGTCTACGGAAAGGATCATCATGACGAGGTAGTACTCATGCTTGGTAAGTTGGACACGGGGCGCGATAAGAACAGGGCCTGGGAGCGATATCGGCACTTTAAAGGTTGAGCTTCCAGGTCAGACACCGCCATTTGTTGTATTCAATTAGCTAATGGTTGTCGTCTTGAGCTCGAAACCGCCTTCGATTCAGCAGCGAAAGTACTCCGTCGGGCGGGCTGCTTGATGAAGCCCCGCAAACCCCACCAAGAGGCCATGACAACTCCAACAGCGATCCTCTCCCCAAGCTTTGGCGGGAGTCGTTCGTTTCTACCCTCCAGGGGATTGAAGCTGTGTGTGGAGATGCTCCACCAAATTCCTTCCTCGTCCCATTCTAGGGCCGGCCCGGTTTGCGTCGTTATCGGCGAGCAGATCTACTCTTCGTGGGGCACCTATAAAGCCGCCAGAGCTAATCTTCTTATACCATTCCCTTGCCAGTTTCTCACGAAATCTGACAGCTCTAGCCGATATCACAAGGCTTGAGAACTTATATATCGAGTCCCTTTTAGACTGCGTTCCACCATGGCCAGTCCGGACACAGATGCCGCCCCGTCGGCGATCAAACCACATAAGCAATCATCAAGTAACGATATCGGTCGCCATGAAGTCGAAGAGGGTGTCGGAGAGATCAACGAGAGCTCTGTAGCGAAGCCCGGGTATCCCGAAATGCAGCAGCACGAGATGTACACCGAGGCACTTGCCCGGTACCCAAATGACGAATCCATCAACTTGGATCAGGAGAAAAGAGTCCTGAGGAAGATTGATATGAGGATCATTCCTCTGTTAGTCATCTGCTACTTCTTTTACTACGTTGATAAGACCACTCTGTGAGTTCTCCGTGTTGTAAGTGCGGGTTCTTGACTGACCAGCCTCGTGTGGTATAGTTCATACGCAGCCATCTTTGGCCTCAAGGAGGACCTCAACCTTCAAAGAGATGAGTACTCGTGGCTCTCGAGCAGCTTCTACTTTGGCTGGCTGCTCTAGGCCATCCCGTCCAACCTCCTCATGCAGCGCAGTCCGCCAGCCTACTACCTGACCTTCAACATCTTCATGTGGGGGGCTCTCCTCATGGCTCAGGCCGCGGCACACAACTTTGGTGGTCTCCTCGCTCTTCGCGTCCTCTCGGGAGCCTTTGAAGCCATCGCCGATCCGGCTTTCATGCTCATCACCTCGATGTACTATACCCGTGCCGAGCAGCCTAGTCGCATCGCCGCTTGGTATGCCTTTAACGGCGTTGGTGTCGCGGGTGGGGGCTTGATCGGTCAGTTTATGTACTCTTTCTTACTGTTCAACAGTACTAACTTGAGCCTCAATAGGCTATGGTATCGGCAACATCAAGGGGGCTCTTCAGTCCTAGCGCTACGAGTTCCTCGTAGTCAGCGCCTTTTGCTCAGCCTAGGCCATCACCCTGCTGCTCATGCTACCGAATTCTCCAAGGACCATCTGGGGCTTTAGTCACGATGAGAAGCTCATCATGATTGCCCGTATCCGCCGCAATCAGACGGGTATCGAGCAGCGCAAGATCAATTGGGGCCAGGTCAAGGAGGCTTACCTCGACTACAAGACGTGGCTCTTCACCCTGCTCGGGTTCGTGTCAAACATCCCCAGCGGGGGCATCTCCAACTTCTCGACGCTCGTCATCAAGGGCCTCGGCTTTGACACGCTCCACACTGCCCTCCTGGGCATCCCCCAGGGCGTCTTTGTCGTCGTTTGGATCGGCCTCGGTGCGCTGGCCAACAGGTACATGCCGCCCAACAGCCGGACACTTGTCTGTGCCATTTTTATGCTCCCCACCATCGCCAACGTGCATTTGACCAAAAAAAAGAATAATCTTTAGCTCATAAAGAGTAACTTCTTATTCTTTTCCATCCTACCTGCCTGTTTACCCTATACGTCCTTGGGTGAAGAAAAAGCAATATGTGACTGGCCAATCAGCCGCCACCATCAAGACACCTCATGACGGAGCAATTCCACGGGCGAGGGCTGAGCAAACTCTAAGCCATCCTTGCTATTCTGGCCCTTCCCCAACCCATGTCGAGCCTTTTTGAGCATGTCTTTCTGACTCTTCCCCAGCCAAGGGCTAACCCTCTCTCCATGCCCTTCTTTTTGCCGATCCCCTAAAGGTTAAAAGAACCAGATAAAGGAAGACCGTCACAGCATGACATGACACCCCATCATGTCAGGGGCAAGAATCCCGTCCATCCATCTCACTCCTCTCAAAACATGGTCCCTCACAATCCACGACATGTCGTTGATCTAGAGTTGCACGCGATGGGCCCCAACCAAAGAGCCTCAAAACTAAAATCCCTGGCTCGTCCATCCCCTTAGTGCACCGCCCAGGATGTGTGTGTGTGTGTGTGTGTGTGTGTGTGTGTGTGTGTGTGTGTGTGTGTGTCCGCACCCCCCCCTCCCCTTTTGAACCCCCACGGAAAAAGCACCAGCAGGGGGGAGTACATAAATCTTTTCTTGTGCCTCCTTTCAGGGTCGACGCCGTTCCCACCCTCCTCTCCGTTCCTTCTTCCTAGATCGATCGTGCAGTCGTGTGTGCGTGACTTGTGATGCATCAAAACTCCACCCACCCATCCCCATTGCTGACCCTCCTCACACCCTCCCCTTGCCTGCCGCTCGCCATCGAGGGTGCTGTACGCGTTGAATCCTTTGGACGGGCACTGTGTGGATGGTGTCACAGCTGCATAACTTGGTTAGGGGGGGACCAAGACATGGTACCAATGGTTAGGGGAAATATCTTTAAGTATTAATTTAGTATAAATATTAATTTATAAACATTAATGCTAATATTATATTATTATTAAAATCTAATACTACTAGTATAGTAGATTAGTATATAACCCTAAGAGCTTATTATATATTATATCTATTATATTATACATATATATGGGCGACTCTAGTGTTTTTCATTACCCATCGACATCGAGGCCTGCTTTGAGAGGCGAGGCATTCACAAATTAGGTACTCTGCATAATCCCCCAACCTCATTACGTATGTACCTAAACTTCTCGCTACCTACCTACTGCCCAAGACACGTAGCAACGCGAACAGTCCATCCAATCGCTCTTAACCGTAGCAAGCCGCCCATCATAGCTGAGCCATATTGCTGAAAAGGAAGGATTGAGCCGTACCTAACTATTGGTGCGGTACCTGTTTTTTGGTGCAGTGGTCAATTTAACGCATATATTGTCCCAATTCAACCTTCATCACCACATCACATCACCTTCACATCACTTCAAACCAGACCAGAGAGACAACCTCATGTGCCGGGTCAAATCACTGATATTGATCCAGAGCTATTTTAGAAACATGAAAACAACCTCCGCCGCCACTCTTCCACCAAACCGGTCGCCCCTTTTAGTTTGTTGATCGTTGACGCCTATTGCGCAGGTGATCAGATCGCTCGCATGCATTCCATGCCCTACCCTCCGCCCTAGCGATCGCTCCTCTTCAACCTGTGTTATCCATCACAAGCATCACGTCACCCTTCTGCCACACCACCTACGCTGTCCGTCGCTCTCCATCTGTGTCACCCATCCCATCCGAGTCGATTACATCCGCCATCAGATGTACCACATGGTGCTGCGGAAGAAGTTGCGCTGTCGCTGCTCACCTTCAATGGGGTTCTCGCCGACTCTGCCACCAAGAGGCAGCAACGGAGGCGCCTCGGCACCTCGGTCAGGTCCGCCCAGAGAAATACCGCGGGCAACCTTCTCGCGTATCATCTCGTGACCCTTGGGACCAGCTCGGAAGCCCTCACTGGTGGCGATGTTCTCGTGTGCCCGAGCTCGAGCACTAGCGAGGTGGGCATAGTAGACTGCCGGGTGAAGTGAAACTGGAGTGGTCGAGCGAGCGTATGAGTAGCACTGCTGGTAAATCATTTTCTGGAGATCGTTGATAGGCATGCCCATCTCGTCAAGAATCACATGGTAGTGAACTGGTCGAGCTGTGCCTTGAATAGCCACATGAGAGCTGAGATAGAAGTCAAACATGAACGGGTGAGTAACCTCCTTCTCAACCAAAGTTCCGGGGAGTGGGTTGCCGTTCTTGTCGCCTCGCTGTGGGAAGAAACGAATGTGATGGCGCTTGGTAGCGACTATCACCGTGAACTTTGGGATAGGCGCCTGGGAGGGCAACCTCTCGCGAAGAAAGTTCTTGATCTCGGCAATCTCCTGGTCGATCACGTAGGCAAACTGGCCCTCACCAACTCCGTCTCTGAAGTACATGACATGCGCGGGGAGCTTTGAAGGGTGGTTGACCTTCCACTGCTCGAGAAGCGACCCAAACATCATTCGCATGTTACCGGGTGTCAGCATCTCGACACGGTAGCCGTTTGTTTCGACAATAGCTGCATATCGTGTAGCGTCTTTGTCGACAGACATGGTCATGGCGGCAGTGGACGGAGATGTGCCGCCAGGGGCAGTGTGAGAGACGTCTACCCCAATCATGATGGTCGGGCGGTTCTCAGGGAAGAAGGTGGGAGACTTCCAAAGGGGAGGAGTGCAGGCAGTGGCACCGCCCAGCTTCGCGTTGACCTTCATGCATACGTTGGAGTGATACTGGCCATTGTTCTTCTGTACGTGACTGCCCAGGACCACCTGTGTGAGGATACCGTATCTGCAGTCGGCAGACTTCTTGAGGCGTTCGTAGGTTCCGCTGTTCTTCTTTGACACGACCACAAACAAGAGCTGCGTGTAACCCTTCTTTTTGGTGATCTCCTCGTGAGCCCACTGAATCGCAGTTGCAGCGTCGAAGCGCAAGTTGCCTGGAGTGTTGAGCATCACAGCGTCACCACCCACCTTGCCTCCGTGGCTGATGAAAGTGCTCTTGAAGGTGTTCGCAAACTGCGAGAGGACGGGGAGCGTAACAGGCTGCTCCAGAGCAAGGAAACCCCAGTTGGTCAAGGGTGCGGCGTTCTGTCTCCAGAACTTCTTTCCACGAAGGTCCCATCGACCGGCGAACTTAGGGTCGGCGGTGCCAACGCCAAACTTGACAGTCGGGGCAGGAAGAATTCGAGCCTCGGTTCTGGAAAACTGAGATTCAAAAGAGACGCCATACTCCTTCAAGAAGGGGTCTTCACCGATGCGGAGCGAAGCTGCGCCCTGCTGGATGTCTCTCTTTCGGATAGGCGGACGGGTGACAGCGATCTTGATCATGGCCGCGGTTTGATCAGGGTTCAACTTGAAGGGGTAGCGCTGCATTGGCTCGACAATAGCGAGCTCAACAGGGATCATTCCTCCCTTGCCAGCATCGATGAGTGGGAGATTGGCCAGTCGAAGGTTGACGTTGTACTTCTTTCGGTAGTAGTCCAAAACAGACACCTCTTTGCCGTCGCACTCGAAAGTGTAGGTCTTCGCCGTGGCACCATGTTCGCCGAACTTCTCATTGAAACTGAAGTCCATGATGGTGTAGACCTTGTCGGTATTGGGGCGATCTCGGTGCTTGACCCTGAACTTGAGGCGGCGAAGCTTTCGAAGCTGCTTGAAGGCATCCGAAGAAGCCCAACGGCCGGCCTTGTCCCGGACGGGCTTGAGCACTTCCCAAAGGGAGGCAGGAGTGTGTCCCTGGAACTTCCGATCCAAGGTGGCCAAGAAGTGGCACATCAGCTTGTCAACTGTCTGGTTTCCAATCCAGAAGCAAGTGTTGGCGACATCAATGTTGTAGCCGAGTCCGACACCCCTCTGCGCGAGGTTGTGGCTCATTCGAACCGAGGCGTAAGTTCCCTTGTGGACCTCGACGACGTTGCCATCGAGAAGGGGAGTGACTTGCTTGCTCGCAGGGTCGTAAAAGTTTCGCTTGATCGCAAGCAGGTTTTGTGACGGGAATTGTCGAACAAGGTGGTCCAGGAAGTTCAGCGCTTCTTGAACACTGTTGTTGAAGGACATCTTGTGCTCTAGGTAGCCCTGAAGAGCGGCGACCTGGATATCGGTCGTCTTGCGAATCGTGACATGGAACTTGCCTCCCTCGCGGGCCTTGGCTTTGCCCTCATCGAGGTCGACAGTGAACCGAAGCTCTCCACGTTCAACAAGGGCGGGGCCCCAAGCAAGCTTCTTTCCATCGAAAAGCCACTTGTCACCCTTGAAGGGGCGAAGCTGTTGCTTCGTGACCTCATGAGCCCAGATCTTCTTCATGACAGGGCCAAGCTTGTCGGGGTTGGGAGAAATGAAGACCTGAAGTCATTGTTAGTGATGAGAAAGAAGCAAACATGGTAAGGATTGGTACTCACGTCGTACTGGTGAATCTTCTTGGAGAAGTCAAACTTGGTCATGCGGTACTGGTTGACCTCGATTTGCTCCGGCTTGCCTTCGGTGTTGAACTTGCCATTCCGAAGCGTGAACAAATCCTTCTTGGTTTCGGACACGTAGGCGTCAGGAGGCAACTCCATTCGAGTGTTTCCCTGATCCTGCTGCTGTTGAGGCTTGGCAGGGTCGAAACCAGGGCCTTGAACCCATCCAGAGGCAGGGCCACGGGAAGAAGAGCGGGCGGCTGAGCCAGCAGGAGACTGAGAAGGTCGTCTCCCAGAGCCGGAAGAGCCACCCGACCCGGAGGGGCCAGGGGAACGTCCTCTGTCGGACATGGTGGCGACTGAGTCTAAAGAAGTAAGCGACTGAAATCAAGGAGACGAGTGATGGTAGGTGATGGTAGTGCTGGCAGTACTGGGTTGAAGGACGGTTGATCAAAGTCTGGTAGAGGAAGAGAAGAAGTGGAGGAAGAGGGAAGAGGGGAGGAGGCAAGATTTATAGCTCTTGGCCAGGCGAAGACGACAAGGCAAAGAAGAGAAACTTACCGGCAACGAGAAAGGTTGGGTTGCCTTGCTTGCGCAGACCGCGACCGTGAAGCGAGAGTTTGTTCTAGCTGATGTGAGGATCCCAGCAACCAGCGGGAGAAACAGAAGATGAGTGAGGGGAAAGAAGCCGTGCTTGCGGAAGCTTGCACAAGTGTTGGAGTTGTTTGGTTGAGTACCCAAGCGGGGAGAAGAGGATGTGTGTGAGGGTGAAGAAGGAAGAAGGAAAGGGAGAAGGCAGAGAGAGGCGGAATATATAGAGAGGAAGAGGGGGAGATTGTGACTCACTGTTGCAATCGAGCTTAAGCTTGATAGAGAGGGAGGAGATAATGTTAGGATGATGATCGGGTTTGCAGCTCCGTTGGAGGTTGTGAGGAGCAGAATGCGAGAAGGCGCGGTGCAGAGGGGTGAGGAAGGAGAGAGATAACCCTGTTGGGCAAGCGCAGCGTGTAAACAATTCGATCCACGTTTGACCTATTCTCTCAGGCAGAAAATATCCCCGCAACCAAGGGCAACGAACACACGGAAGGAGGGAGAAGTCAATGGATGACTCAAGCGACACTGTTGATCGGATGCAATGCACGGCGTGGCGCTCCACGCAGACGGCTCAACGGTTGATTGCGTCTTATCTACCAAACAGATTTGTTAGAAGCTCTGAACGGGGCATAATTAATGCCCAATTATGGTGCATCTGATTTTAATTTAGTCCCAGCTTGATCTATTGTCCCAAATTTTATGAGTTACAGTAGGAGGGAATATCACGCCTTCACTTGCTATTGAGGCAACTGCACGTGGTTTGGAAGGCTGCCAAATCAAACTGATGCAATTGTTGTAAACCAGATGTAACCATGATACGTCTGGTAATCGATAATAAATGTGCGCGGTTACAGGGAAAGCTGAAGGCTATGTGCGTGGCATTGCGTGCTGTGGGAGCAATCAATCTGGAGCTGCAGCAATCCGTCACGGCATCAAGCTCCAAACCAAAGCAACGGCAACGATGTTTGCAACATGGATAAATGACAGGCAGGCAGTACTACCCTGGCGATCAAACAAGCGGGAAGACGGCACATATGCAGCACTCGGGCAATCACATGAAGCAAAGCAGAACATGACACTCACACACGCACCAAACCGCTCAATACCCAGTTAATCCAACGAGTTATATTGATACAATCCCATGTGATTGGTAAAGCTATGAATGAAACGCATCCCAGCCCGCCATCTTCTCGCTGTCACGTCTCGTCTCGTCTCTGCACCCATCTTGGCAAGCAATATTCTTCCTCCGTGACAGCCATCGCTTGGGCATGTCGTCCATCGATTCCCCTTCCGAACGCCGAACCCATGCGAGGCAAAAGACAACCCGACCCGATCCTCCAACGTCATCCAAGTCCCATTTTGCAACCCCAGGCAAATACTCAACAGCAATATTAGTGGCATCATGCTTGTGCCTCACCATCTGGCCTCCTTCAGCCTCAGTATCGGTACCCGTACTGTCCTGGTGGCGGCGCGCCGTATCCGCTGGGCGCCTGCTGCCAACCCGACGACGCACCACCCGCCTCGGGTGGAGGATAGGGGTTGGCCTGGTAGCCGCCGCCGCTCTCTGGCCGCAGTGGAGAGTTCCGGTACCCGCCAGATGCAGACACCCTCCCGTAAGGGCTTAACGGCCGGTTGCCGTATTCACCGGAAGACTGCCGCGCGTGGGACGGGTTGTTGTAGCGCTGTTGGCCGCCTCCCGTCGCCTTCAACGTGGCAGCGTCAGGCAGGCTGGTGTCCCGGAGAATGTTGACCAGTGCTGAGGGGTTGAGACGCTGCACGTCAAAGCTCTGGGATGGTGGGAGAATGTTGAGAAGGAAAGTGATGTCTCTGTGAAGTGCCGATGCTTGATTTCGACGCTGTTGGTCGAGCCGACGGCCAGCCGCGCCTTTGAGGGGTGACACTCCTCGAGCAAGCCGTTTGGGTGGGTTCAACTCCTCGTCATCTATGCCCAGGGGTCGCTTCGGCGAAGCAGTAGCCCGTACGTACTGGGGTCGGGGGCTCTGCTCCTGTCTGGCCGGAAGCGGGCTGTTTCGCAGCGAGATAGGCTGCTGTTCAACCACGGGCACGACCTGCCTGGGCCGCATCTGCACCGCCTTTGAGATGATGAGAGGGGTCGAGATTGGATCAAACTTGTCAGTAGAAAATCGAGAAACAAAGTAGTTGAGTTTGGGGTCCTCTGGGAAGAGCTCTGCCATCCGGTCCTCCAGCTTGGAGATCTGTGACAGCTCTCCATACTGTGATTCGTACTTGTGAAAGTAGGCGTACAGGGGTTTGGCCTTGGCCAATGTCTCGGGCTTGGAGACAAGCCTGTTGACACAAGTCTCGAATACGACCCGAGCATCTGTCATACGGTCAGTCTTGGTCTTGGTCGATGGGTATGTGCCACCTACTGGTTGTGTCGTCCTTGGAGTGGAGATACTTCAAGTACTCTATCATGAACATCTCGTCGTTGGGGAACAAGCGAGCACCGCGTTCAAAGATCTTGGCGCCCACAGGGTCCTTATAGACAACTGATTCGAGGAGTGCGACTGCAACATACACATCGCTCGTGAGTCGTCCCTTTTGGCGTGCGTCCGTAAAGACCTTGCGTAGACCGCCCTCTGACTGGTTGCCTTTTCCTTGAATACGGCGCATAGCTCGAGCAAGGGCAATCCAGACGTACGAGATGGTACGCGACAATAGCAGCGTCTCGCTTGAGTAAGATTTTTGAATGGCGAGGATACGTTCCTCCATTGGGGACCTCTTGGGCTTGTCATCATCATCATCATCGGCATCATTCTGCTCGATCGATGCCTGGACGGGATCTTGTGCCGCTGCTTGTTTCAAGGCCATCACCTCCATCTTCTCTCGCTCTTTGACCTTGTCTCCCATCTCATACAAGGTCTCGAGCACATCGTCGTAGGGCTTGCGAACCGCCTTGGCATACTCCAACTTGTCACCCTCCTTGGCTGGGTAGTTGGCTTCGATGTGGTCAGCATGCTTCAGAGCGAGCAAAACACTCTCTGGGTTGGCCCGGATGCCCTCGAGAAGCAGCTCGGTGCCCATGTCCTTGTCATTCTCGCGCACATTGTTCTGGAAGCACCACTCCGCAGCGTCCACCCAAATCTCGGGCCAGAATCGCGATGCCATCAATGCTTGCTTGTAGCAGTAGAGAACCCTCTGGTTGAACACCTTGGGCTCGTCAGCCTTGAGCACCAGCGGATCCTCCTTTTCCCAAGCAATCCACTTCTTCCACATCTCGATTTGATCCCGGAACTCCTGGTAGCTGTCGAAACCAGGAGCAGGAGGAAGCCTTGGAAGGTTTGTGCGCTTGAGGTGTCGCGTAATGTTGTCGAGAGCAATGTTGGCACTCTTGGCTGACATGTACCCTGGTGATCGCTCTTGAATGAATTTGCGACCCTGCCGGCCGATGTTAGTGCATTCGTCAAGCAGATGAAATGAGACTTACAGTCATCTTGTTCAGTCCCATCTCGAACTGGTCATACTCCTTCCACAGGTTGTTGACAGTGAGCATGGGCACTGCGATGGCGCGCTGGTAGACCTTGCGCAGCTGATCCATCTTTTGCTGATCCTGCCATCCGGTGCCGCCAATCTGGCCTGGGCCATTCTTGACGAACTGAACATAATCCTGCCAGATGTTGCCCGAATCCCGATCCACGCCGATGTTGTCAATGACAAACTCGTAAGATTGTGTGATAGTCCTTCGAGCTTGCCCAGACGCATCGTTGTTCAGGTCGTTGCGTCGGCGGATGTAGTTGAGGTAGACGGTCCACAGCTTGACGTTGGGGACAGTCATGAGGCATCTTCCAAACAGCTGCTCAGCGTCGACAAAGTTGTCGAGTCCAAGCTCCATCTCGATCCATTCGACCCAGATATCGGCCTTCAAAGTAGAATGGTCAGCTATTGCACTGTACAGAGTCTGGGTTGGGTTGTCAACTTACAGCTTGCGGAAAGATTTCTAGAAACCGGTTGTAAGTAGTTCGAGCCTGGTCCAGTCGGCTGGAGCGTCTGTGGTCGGCAATCAGATTAAGCCACGCATCCATATCTCCACGAGGATCCTGCTTGACACGAGCTTCAAGCAGAGCAACTGGATCGAGACCACCAAAGGCTGGAGTCACATTGGATGAAGCAGCAGGAGAAGGAACGGCGGCAGGGGCTGGGATAATAGTTTCGTGAGACGCAGTAGAAGGCCCTGGCTGGTTTTGAGATGGAACAGATTCCACCTTGGGAGCATCAGAAGCTGGTTCTTCATCCTCGTCATCGTCGGACGCCTCCACTATAAAACCACCGGACATCTTGGGCTTGGAAGGCTGACGTTGAGCCGTGGCGGAAGCAGCTTGTTCAGGAACCTGGAGGGGAGTGCCAATCGTGACCGACTCTGGATCATATTCTCCTCCATCTTCTGTACCATTATCCGCTGCATCACCAGAGACAAGGGAGTCTTGAGCAAAGTTATCAACTTGTTCCTCGCTATGCTGAACTTGATCACCCTGGGGAGCCCCAACATCCTCTCCGCCCCATGAAGCACCTTCGGCAGCCATATTGTAATGTTCAAGAATAGCACTGGAGGGAAAGATCGGGGTCGCGACTCGAACGCCTGCTACGAGCGCGTCGTCGATGGGCAGGGCGCTGCTCCAAGGCCACAGGGGCTAAGCGTGAAGGGTCTTACTCGCGATCTGGCAGTTGGCGACGAAAAGGCAAAAACTGGATGTACGTATTTCGGTAAGGGGGTCGCGTCTACACCGACCGTAGAAGCGCGACGGAATCGATTCAAGGGAGTATGGCTCCTGATGCGGTGGTTGAAGATATGGTGAGATTTGTCGCGAACGTGAGCAAGCTCAGAGGCGAGTCGAGTCAACTAGCCTCGATTGAGCAAAAGCTGGGTTCGGTATAAAAAGAAAGAAAAACCTAAAAGCGGCAGGACAAGCGCCAAGTATAGTAAGCAAGGACGGTCGAAAGTCGAGTCGGGTAGAGCGCAGATGTTTGAGGAGGGCCAGCAATGTCCGAAAGCTTCAACAAAGAATGAAGAGCCTTGAGCAAGTTGAGATGGCAGAAACCGAAAGCGGCCTAGTGGACGAGGGGCGGTGACAGAGCCGCAACCAGGCAACTCTCTGCATGTGGGGCCTAAGGATCCAGAATCAAGACGCAAGCAAGAGCGACATAAGCCATCACATGACATTTCAGCTGACTCGTAATTTCCTTTGATGCTTGCCTCCACTCTGGTTAGGTAGGTTCGCGTCTCTGCAACCCCTCTACGCGGGGTGCGACCCGAAACGCGTCCACCCATTGTTCCTGCCTTGCCTGCCCTGGCTTTTTCCTCGACCACCCATCGCCCATCGCAACCGCTTTCGATCCGCTCTTGTTTTCTTTGCTCTTTCAAACCAAACCAAACCACTAGCTCGCTGGTCTATATCGTCCAACACTATCCACGCTATCTCCCCCTTTTTCTCCATCTATTTTTTGCCGCGCTTCTTGTCATACGCTTTATCACAAGTAGACTCTCTCATAAACCGTCACCGTCCGTCCTCTGCAGTTCCGTTGCCTCTCGCATTGCGCCCTCTTCGACTTCGCTTTGCCACCCATCTCAAACACCCATCAGTCTCTCCTCCTCCCTAGCCAACATGTCTGTCGTGTCACTCCTGGGCGTGAAGGTGAACAACAACCCTGCCAAGTTCACCGACAAGTACGAGTTTGAGATCACTTTCGAATGCCTCGAGCAGCTTGAGAAGGGTTCGTTTGACCTCTCCCTTGTGCAAAATACGCATCGCTAATTCAGAACAGATCTCGAGTGGAAGCTCACCTATGTCGGATCTGCCACCTCGTAAGCTGAAGCTTCTTTGTTCTCATCACACCGCTTCTTTCTAACGCCCCGCAGCGATCAATGGGACCAAGAACTCGACTCCCTTCTCGTCGGCCCCATCCCTGTCGGCGTTAACAAGTTCATCTTCGAGGCCGACGCTCCCAACACCTCGCGCATCCCCGAGACCGACATCCTTGGCGTTACTGTCATCCTCCTGACCTGTGCCTACGATGGACGAGAATTTGTTCGAGTTGGCTACTACGTCAACAATGAATACGACTCGGAGGAGCTTAACGCGGAACCCCCGACGAAGCCCATCATCGAGCGGGTGCGGCGAAATGTTTTGGCAGAGAAGCCCCGAGTGACTCGCTTTGCCATCAAGTGGTTAGTTGAATAAGCTGTCCATCCAAAACGTCCGAAGCTAACATGATTAGGGACTCTGACGCTTCTGCTCCTGCCGAGTTCCCTCCCGAGCAACCTGAGGCCGATCTTGTCGCTGACGGTGAGGAATATGGTGCGGAGGAGGCTGCGGAGGAGGCCGCAGAGGCCGAAGCTGCGGCCAAGGACAAGAACGGAGATGACTCTGAGATGGCTGGCGTCGAGAATGAGACAGAGACTCCCCAGGAAGAGGACGAGATGTCTGAAGACGGCAGCGTCGACATCGAGGGCGAGAGCGAGGACGAGCTCGAAGAGGAGGAGGACGTCGAGGGTGAGGGACAGGGCGATGACGCGATGGAGGTTGACAGCACCGACAAGCCCGCAGCGCCGGCGGCCAAGCCTGTCACTGTGACGTCCTAGAGACAGCCTGCCATGGTTGGTTCGCTGTTGGCTACGTCGACATTTGTCGAGACATGCACCCGATTTGGACTTTGACGGTGATGGATATTCACATATCGGATTGGAGGATGTTGATTGCCTAATAGAGTTACGAGGACACGAAGGGAATGATATCAGGGGAACAATGGTTTGGAGGCTTGGAGCTAGGCGGAAAACACGTTAGGTCTGTCGGATGAGGGACTCTAGACATGAGAGTTTCGATACGACGTGCATAGAATCCCGTTAAACTTGCAGAGAATCAGAGACATGCAGCTGTCAGTCGTGCTGATGCAATCATGTCAAGGTCACACGGGCGATTTGAATGCAGGGCGGGAGGTGTCAAAGCAGAGCAGGCCGAAGTCGGCTGGAGGGTTGCATCTGAGGTGAAGCCAGGACGGGCGTGCCTAATACTAGGCCGGTACGTAAGAGGATTTGCTCAAGCACAAGCGCCCACGAGTAGAAGTTGCCCAGGACTAGTCTATCTGCCTCTAGACCGGCAATCTCGACGCTTGCTCGCAGGCGGAGTAATCAGACCCCCGCGATATGGCGCCCCCTTCACTTGAACGGCCCCACGGTTCGCCCGGCTCCTTGCGAGGTGATGGCTAACCATGATGACTCTAGACCTGTGTCGTAAGCCATCTGGGCAGCTTCACTTCGGCAGAATTACCAAGCAACCTTCAACGCCGATCAAGAGTTCATCATGTGCATGACATTAGCTGCATCTCATCTTGCCAAGCTGGTCAAGCAACCACACCAGCAGAGGGCCTCCAACACCTCCAAGTATTTTAACTTTCCAGTGCCTAAATGTAATCCGAAATTATAAATATATTCTAAAGAGAGAAAACTTTGTGGAATTTCTGCCATCTTTCTAACTACCTAAGGGAGTATAAGCTCACGATGCCCTTCACCATTTGCTTCCCATCTTGACCAACCCTTGCATCATGACAGCTGACGAACCCACCATGACGATGCAGTTCACCACTGTATCGTAGCTGTTCGCGGAGATCTATGCTGCCACCGGTGACGTCCTTGTCGTCACAGATGTCTCCCAGCAAGACTACGCCGACATCGACCGTCAGCGAACACATGAGAGACGCAAGTTCCGCATGAGGCGATACTACTCTCACAGCCGGATGCTCATTGTGACCATCCCAACACAGACCCACGAACGCCTCCACGCATCCTTGTTTGGACGCATCTACGTCGCGGTTTCAGCCATGGGACTGGGCTTCGAGTGGGGTGCGATGGGCGCCGCGACATGGCGAACAAAGGGCAGCCCGAATAGAGATGGGGCTGAGGGAGACTCGACTGGTGGTCCAAAAGGTTCCGGTTGGCCAACACTCGTTATCGAAGCGGGATGTTCTCAGTCTATAGAGAGCCTGAGAAACGACATGGAGTGGACCGCCAAGTCAAGATTGTCCTCCTCGTCAAGTCCGACTCGGGCTTGGAGGATATCACAATCGAGAAGTGGCAGGCTGCAGGGCTCGAGCCCAGCCGTTCTCAGGTCGTCACCATCAGCCGAGGATCCAACACAAACTCGGTCTCGCCTACTGTGCTTGGGGGACCACTGCGTCTGGATTTTGAGCTCCTCTTTCGCAGAGAACCGAGGCAAGGAGAGCATGATGTGGTGCTGCCTGTCACTGAGCTTCAGCAGCTGGCTGGCATGGTTTGGGGATAGGCTCCAAAGACTATCTAACTCGATTTAAAAATAATAATAGAATTAATGATTTGGTCATTTTTATTTGCTATTTATTCAATCCTTATCATACCTTAGTAGTTACCCTTACGGAAGGATAAATTAACGGCTAGGTGTTACGTCTATCAAACGCCCGCCAACCAACAAGAGCTCACCCGTGCAACCATCACGACCGTGGAAGAAGCGTCATACCCGTCTTCAGCCGTCATGAGCCGAGCCGAAGCGACAAGATCGACCAACACCCTTCAGGTACAGCCTCAACCTTCTTCTTCCCCTTCGACACTCCGACTTGCCCGCCTGAGTCAAGCTCAAACCTCCTACAGCCCTGTTACAGACAAGCGTTCGTCCACTGTGCTGCTGCCCCCCCACGTGCGACAAGCCAAGGTCGGCGTGCTCGGTTGCCTTGTCGCGCTAGAAGCAGCTTAATCGTGCATCCTCTCGCCCTACTGCGCAGAAAGGATTCGTTTGCCCTTCTGCGTTAACCATGGACGTTGACCGAGCTAGACTCAGCCGCAAATCCGTCGGGGCCCTCCATGCTGCCCAACCTGAGGTGGGATGAGGAGGAGTAGAAATAGTCCTCTACTCTCCCGCCCATATCCATATGTTTCAACATCCTCATAGCCCTGTTCAGACCAAGTTGAATATGGGCATTCATCCATAATCTTTAGCCAAGTGACGTTTTATGTGTCAATGACCACAGCAACACCAGCACCGCCAACTCCACAAGCTCTAGACGACTTCGTCAGGGCAGCCGACCTCTTCCATGATCAATATGTCCGCACCCTCCGCGGCCTCCAGGACAGCCTCGCCCCTCGCCGGCGTGAGACTGTCGAGGGTGCCTTCACGCCGCCCCTGAGAGCAGACAGCGGGCCCATCTTTGCAACTGACTCTGCCCGTCTGTCTCCCCTTCACCGTCGCCCTCGAGCCTCTACTTTCGAGAGCACGAGGGAGCGGCCTTCCTTCACTGCCGAGTCCCGCCCCTTTACGAGCTCGCCAAGTGGCAGCCATCGCGCCGTCTACACGCAGGATGACGACGTCAACTTCATCCCGCTGCTAGACTCTACTGGCACCGCGACCACGCGCGAGGTCGAGGACTATGCGCTGAACGTAGTCCGGAGTCCCCTCAAACGGATGCACCTATCCGACGAGGTGCTCCTGGGCTATCTCCGTGACACAGATTTCACTCCAGAGATGGCTTCTCTCCTCGAGGAGGTCATTAAGCGCCGTCCCGATATTGACTTGTCCGTACCCTTTCGTGAGTTTGCAGCCTATGAGGCTTATGAGCGTGAGTGCTACAAGCAGTGTACCTTTGAAGTGTATGAAGTCAACAAGAACCTCAAGATGGCAAAGCTGAGCGCGGACGGCGACGCCGGAGACCAGTCGGACGTCAAAGACAATTGCGCCGGGCAGGATGAGAATCCTGCTGACGGGGTTGATGCCTCGACAGTGTGGGAGACGATTCGGCACGTCAACATGAGCAGCGAGTCTGTTGGTCGTATCACGTACGTATTCATCCTGCACACTTCAAGGTGGACAGAGAGAAACTAACATCTGGTAGCATCGTCCAGGAGCCAACACCTCTCACTCTGGCCGCCCTCCAAGTTGCCATGTCTTGTCACTTTGACATGTCTGAGCTGCTAGAACATCTCCTCACTGACCAGCCGAACCGCGGCCGTACTCATGCCTTCATGAACCGCGCCTATGAACGGCCCCCTTCCCCAGCTGCGTCCAACTCACCCTCTACCTTTCCCTCTTCACCAGTCCCTTTGCCTGTGGGACTACCAGCGCCGACTCCAACCACGGCCAATCTCCGTCAACGATCTTTCTTCTTCGCCTTCAAATACTACACCGTTGTCAGCCCCGGGCAGGAGCCTGCTCCCTGGCAGCGCTTCGACAAGCGTCCTTTCGACAAGCGCAGCGGCGACCACATCGACATTGCCGAATGTGGCGCCGTGCTGGCTCTCTCTCTCGGGGGCGAGTCCACCAAGGCGCCCCCTTGGCGTTCACGTCGGGAGCGTACGAGAGAGGGTGTCTTGTTTGAGACCTTTGGGCCGTGGCATCTTCTCGCCATCCAGAGCTTCCCGGACAACTCGCACACAGTCCGAGGCGAGGAGTACCAGCGCAAGAAGTACGTCAACGGTCCGTCCGCATTCCTGGACCTGCTCATTTCCGAGTATCGAGACGCCAGAATGCGCAACCAGGTCCTTCACGAGAGGGTCACCAAGCTCATCACTCCTCCTGTAACCAACTCCCCCTTTCTCCTCTCTTGGCAACTGATCTTGAACTAACAAGCACCGGCAGACCGAGTTCATGTTCGACCCCAATCTACGTGACAAGCTCCTCTTTGAGGACAAGCACTTCACCTACATCCGGCGCTACTTCTGGGCGTACAACACTCTGGCCGTGGTTAATAACAGCATCCGGGCCATGATGGACGCCTACTACGAGACCTTTACCGACAGCTTCTGGGCCGGCACCCACGCGACTCTGTGGCCGCATCCGTCGCCAGAGACCGCCGACGCTGCCGTCTATCGTGAGCACATGGCCAACCTGCGCTGTGAGCTCAACAAGGTCGTCCAAGAGCTTGGTGAAGTGCTCAAGCAGAACGCCCGCACCCGCAAGGAGATTGAAAACCTGAGGGATCAGCTCTTTAGCGGGAGTTCCATCAAGGAGAGTCGGAGGGCCATCGAGCAGGGAGACAATATCCGCATCCTGACCATGATCAGCATGATCTTTCTGCCCCTGACATTTGTCACGGTAAGTTCCTGTCCATCATTCAACTATATCAAACTCCATCGCCTCTGCCAAACTCTAGAAGCCCTCACTAACACCTTGCAGTCCGTCTTTGGCATGACAGTCTTCACCATCCCCGCGACAGACTGGCGCTTCGCACTCACCATGATCCTCGTCTGCGTCCCATTCATGCTGCTCATAACCTTCCTCCAGACCCGCTCCTTTGGCCTCCTCCTCCGCAAGCTCGCCGCCGTCGGTGCTGTGCCCGCCCGTCTCCTGCGTCGCAAGCCCCGCGACGCGGACATCCCGGACAGCCGCTCCGTTGCCCGGCTGAGACGCAGCAGCGGCACGTGGCCGTGGCTGCGGACTGGCGGTGGGAGGTTGACGTGGCCCTGGGGCGGGGAACCCCCTCGGGACGAGGCAGATGCCATAGAGAGGGGGGAGGGTGTTTGATGTGATATTTTTTGTCAGTGTCTTTTGTGCAACGTTGTACTTTTCTCTGGCTCCGCAACAGATTGTGACAACACGGTTCATTATCTAGGTTCCGGTTTTGTACATGGTATTGTAACGATTATGACGGCCACGGTTATGATTTATGAGACGAGAGACAAAGCATGCTTAGAGCTAGAGAGATACCTCCTGTCGCTATCACACATGTATAGTTACCAAGATTGTACTTGTATCTACATCCTTACCCAGCTCCCCTCCCCTTCCAGGCTTGACCCTCGTCAAATCTGCCAGCAATTAATTAATCTCCAGGCGGCTCTGCCGTCTTACATCCGGGGGGTGATTCATCTTGAGGCCTACCTCAACCTCTGACGAATCACGTCCCAGAAGAGGCCGTAAGCAGAGTTCATCTCTGACCCCCGACCTGCCACCTCATCTAGCCCGGCATGGCAGGTAGCCGGTACTCGTTCTCATTGGCACGGCCGTTACCCGGGGACGTGGACGTGGCAAGCGGGTGAAACAAACATTGGGTACCATTCACAAGCCTCCATCACGACGAGTTTGGCAGTCCATGTCTCACTTGGCCCGGTCACTTCACCTTACAGCAGCCATTATGGAACTCGGCATAACTACCATCATATTGACATATACACATAATAAATTAACAAAGCTAGCACAGCTGGGACATATACAGTATCGCAGACATTGAAATCCGTCCTTCATTACGAGCAAGGCTCCAGACTAGGTGCCAACAACTGGGCATATCCTCGTCTGACCCATCCATCACTCCTCGTGTCCCAACGGAACAAACAGTTCGCCCCGTGGACAAACTACCAGCATGCATACATAGATAATCAAGGCGCCGCATACAAACTCCCACTGCGGACCAGCCGAAGCAGAATACCGCCGTTCAAGAAACAAGCAAGCAAGCGTTCGGTATATAAAAGAAGCAAACCCCCAGCGTACCCATCAATCAATCGCCAAGAGCACATGAAACAGACGCTCCTGTCGAGAAAGAAGAAAACTGACAAATGAAACCAGCACAAAAGAAACAATGGTAACAATCCTCCCAACCAGCTAGCTTACTGACCAAAGATGGTAGTAGGTAAAGAGAACAGAATATTCCGTGGTATCAGTGTCCATAACGCCAAGCCCTTCCGTTTGATGTGGTCGTAGTACATGGATCAATATGCGTCGAGATGGATGTTCGGCTGAGAGTCGTGTGTGTGTTGTCATAGATCGTCTACCAGCCCTTCTTTCGAGCGAAGCGCTTGTTGAGCAGAGCCAGCACCTTTGGCACGTTGAACTGGACGTATTCGAGGTCCAGGTCCTCCTGGTTGTCCTTTTGCATCTCAAGCAGGTCATCGAGCTTGAGATCCAGTTCGAGCAAACCTCTGTTGCGACCTATACGCAGGTTAGCACATTACTCGACTCAGAATTACCGCAAAACTCACCCTTGTAATGCAAGGAAATAACAAAGGTTCCCGGCAAGGGACTTGTAAAGTTGAAGTAGATGTTGGCCCGTCTGTTGTCGGGAACGTTACTCTTCTGGATGACACCCTCCTTCTCGAGCTGTTGATGGGTGAACTTGTAAGGACCAAGGACCTGCTGCTTCTGCTGCTTTCTCTTTGTGCCCTCACTCTGCGATCGTACGTTATGCAAGTAGCTCTTGTACGTCTCGAGCTGTCCATTCAGGTAGACGTTGTGGTCTCGGATCGTCTTGTACACCTCCTGCAGCTTCGCCGTCTCAGCAATCACACCCTCCTTGAGAGAGCCCAGGTGTTGAAGCTCCTGTTCAACTTCATCACGAAGGAGTCCAAACTGGTCGCTCTTGTCGATGACGCGCAGTTCTTGAAGTTGAGACAACAGCTCCATAGCCCGAATACCCTTCCGAACCATCACAGCATCGTTGCGGCTTGTTGCGGCGGCGTCTGCGATGCGTTCGAGTCGTAGGGGGCGACGGGCCACACTGCTGTTGGACGGGATCGATCGCATAACCTGCACAAAGATGGACTTGGCTTCCATAAAATACACTTCCTCCTGCGTGATATCCAGGGCTGCTGTCAGGTCGTCGATGGCCGTCTCCCATCTGCTGAACAAAGGGAGATTGATGACCCTGTTCTCCTTGCGTGGCACTTGGGCTGGTGATGTTCCAAGCTCGGACATGATGATAGCGAGATGCGAGCTTTCGTCTTTGCACAGTTCCCCGTGATGCTTGTCGAGCAATCCGTGCATGGCATATACTTCGTTGAGTGTGATCTCAAGCTCGAGGTCCTTCTTGGACAATGCAACGTAGTTGTCCATCTCGAGGCTCTCGTAAAAGTCCTGGACTTCGCAAAGGTCGAGCATGAACTTGTTGATCCTGTCCTTGTTCTGATGGATAAACGGCTGAAGCTTAGCCATATACGGCTCCTTGGCGTAGGATGGCTTGTTTGCGAGGTTCTGGATCATCTTGGCGATGTATGTCAGGGTTCGTCGCGGTCGCTCGGCCGGGGTTCCATCGATGAGCATGTACGATTTCGGAGTGACGATGGCTGGGTTGATGAAGCGCAGGAAGAAGAATCCGCCGATCAATGTGCAGATAACCTGGTCGTTAGCATCTGGGTATTTGCGCTTGGTCAAACTCCTGATCTGCTTGCAGATCCATCGAATGCCATATGGCGCCTCCTCAAGCCCCTCAATGATGGTGGTCAAGAAGCCATTAGCAATCTCAGTCAGCATCGTCAGACGGGGCTCGATGATAGCCTGGACCTGAGGGTTCTCGGCAGCTTGCTCGCCTGTAATTCCCTTGGGAAGATTAGCGGGCAGCTGGCCGGTATCCTCCTCGATCTGCTCAATCATGCGCTCATACACCTTGAGCGGGTTAATCTCCAGGTCCAGGTCCCTCAGCTCGATCAAGCCATTGATTCTATCAGCAAGCACGGACTTGAGGAAACTCTGACCGGGCCCTCTTCGAGTGTAGGTGGTCATCATTCGGGAAACGGGGGTGTTGGCGCGGAGGAGGGAGGAGTAGTCGGGGGTGTTATCGAATTGATAGGTCAAGACAGACTAGAAAACAGGTGAGCTTTGAAAGATTCAAGCGGTTTGCAAGACATACCTGGAACATGGTGAGAAGGAGATGTTCTTCACGGCTCTCGTACTGGTTTCCGTAGATGGTAAACATGACCGTCTGTAGCAGCGAGTCGATTTCCGCCATCGAGACCAGCCTACACAGGTGGGCAATGTGCCTGGGCTCGGATTGTAGAAGAAACAAGAGGTTGCCGTATTTTTGCGTCTTGTCGTCGTTTGGGAAGACACCTTGCTGCATCTCGAGAGCGTCCTCGAGATGGCTCGCAACTTCATTTTGCTACAATCTTGTTAGAATTAACTATCATTCATCGAGAGGATTCAAGCCATACCTCTTCTAAAGCCATACGGTTCTGAATAAGTAGCGCAATTCGCGAATCAAGATATCGCACATCCTTCTCAAGAACGAAGTTCTTCTTGGACTGAGATGAGATCTTGGATTTGAGATCACGAAGTGCTTTTTGGGCTGGAGTTGAGGTGGTTAATCAGTTACTCATGATCTTGAGATTCTTCGAGGCATATAATGCTCACCTTTGGCGAGGTCATCCTCAATCTGAAGGTCTCCTTCGTTGGCCGAGATGGACATGTACAAGGCCGACATGGAGTAGCGCTTCGATTGGCGCGCAGAGCGCGAACCGTCGTAGGAAGACATGGTGTTTTGGCGTGATATAGGCTGAAACGACGACGAGGAGGCAGTAGAGGCTCGGGAAGGTGTCTGCAACATGACGGACATGGTGTTGTTGATGGCGAGTAACGGTTTGGAAGAGCGATCAGGCTCGCGGGCCTCTTGACCTCATACAGCGCCTGATGGCGGCAGCGATGTTGAGCTCTGGCGGCAGCGATGTTGAGCTCTGGCGGCAGCGATGTTGAGCTCAGGCGTCTCAACCGGCCAAGGCAGTTGGAAAGACGACGGTCGAAGTTGATGTCCCGGTTGTGGCGAGCCGAAATGAGGAACGCGGAGAACAGTAAAAGGGCGTTGTCGAGCGATGCGAAGTAGATGGTGTCGTGTCTGGACGGACCTGGGTACGATGAAGCGGAAAAGAGTTGCAAATTCGAGAGAAGCAATAGTCGAGTGATTTTCGTGTATACTCGAGCAAAGTGGCAGGCGTCGATTTCAAGCTAATGACGATGGATCAGGCGCAACAAGGATGCGGTCGACACAAGGGCGAAGTAGGCAGACAGGGCCAAAGCAAAGGACCAAGCAGGGGCGACAGCAACAAGCGACGGCGACTCAATCGAGCTGCTCTGCGTGTCGCTCAGCGGACGTCGAGGACCGGAATTCTCACAAGGAGCGCAGGAGGCGATCGAGGAGGATGGAAGCGCAAAAAGGACGACAAGCGACGGCGGGCAGATGGTGATAACGAAAGTGGAGGTGGCAGCGGTGGAGGTGGTGTTGGTGCTGGTAGTAGTGGTGGTGGTGGTGGTGGTAGTGGTAGAAAAGGGTAAGGGGGGGACCGTGATGGAATTGTACAGGCGAGGCAGCCAGAGGTACCTGGGCAAGGCAGGTACTTGGCGTGCGGCGGCTCAGGTCACGGACTGCAAGGTACCTAGGCTGGGCTGAGGAGTATTATCGGGCAGATTTATGCACGGCTGAGACGCGGATTTCAGGAGGAAGAGACGGCGCGTGGGACGGTCGGTGGAGAGCGGGCGTCCAAAGCTGCAGGGTCATGCGGGTTTGTGTGTGTGGGGAGCAAGGAAGGATGGATGGAATCGAGAGAGAGCGAAACGAGAAGGCCGACCAAGGAAGGACGGATGTACGACGGATGGTGGTCGAAAGGATGGACCGTAACAGAGGGAAATGATCGACGCTCGAAAGAAGCAGAAGAAGAAGCACGAGCATGAAGCAGAACAAGGCCCAAGGGTGACGATGACGAGAGAGCAAAGAAAGGAAAGCAGGAGTCAGGGGCAACACTAAGAAGGAGGGAGGGATGAATCGATACGGATGGGAATGGATTGGATGGATGTGATGGATGCTCTCAGGTTGCAGGTTGGGGTGACGGACGGACCGTGAGGAGTACAGAATCGGTACCTGATGATATCCCCGAGGTGGTGGTGGTGGGAATGCAGACCAAGGTGTTTAGGCTGCAGAGGTGGACGATCCAATAAAGAGGCTTCAGCTTCGAAGTAGCTCCAGGTAGTTTGAGGAAGCATTGAGACCCTCTGAGCGTTGCAGCCAGCTCCAACTCCCTGTAACCATCCGCTACAACAACCACTCACTCAATACGTAGTTGACCAGAGACCATAACGCCGCCCATTCTCGCTCGCTCCGTACGTAGTCTCTTAGGTTACAACAACAGCGAGCAGCCAAGAGTCTCTCACGGCAACAGGGATGCCGGGGGGTTGAATAAGGGACAAGGACAAAGACGGCCAAGACTGTCCCCGTCCCCGGCTGGGATCAGGGGCAGAGACGAAACCTCCTGTAAGTACCTGTCCGTCCATGGACCTGAGGAAGGTGGAGCAGCGTTGGAGCGGGCGGGCTCTCGCAGCGGGAACCCACAGGGCAGAGAGTCCCCTAGACGGCCCATCCATCACCTACTACGTAGTAGTCCAACGTTTGAAGCACGTCCATTGCATGCATCGACGACCATCAATCAATGCCTTTGACATCTTTCGAAACAATTCCTCGCTTCCGGTTCCCGATCCGAGACCTCTTCGGTTTATAAAAATTCAAAGAATGGTCTCTCGTTAATTCGCCCCGTGGCTGGAAATCGCCTCTTTCAATCCCTCCCCCAGGTGGAACGAAGGCGTCAACGGTGGGGAGTGGTTCTTCTCTCTTTGGTTTTGATGTGTTCGGCTCAGGTAGTACAAAAAAGCCTCTGACAGAATGAAGAGATCGTCCTCTGACCGCCAGAGCCTTGGGAGGTCGATCACGACGATGATCTTTCTCGAGTTTCTCGACAAGGGGGGAGAAAACTTTGAACGGAGGTTCTCTTCCCGAACGCGGAACACGGTCATCTTCATGGCCCGTTCGTCTCTCTCTCACACTTTCATGTCTGGGCCGCGAAAGCTGCGGCCTTCTTGGCGCCCGAGCCAGAGGAACTGACAGAAACGAATTAAAAAATAGCCTGGCATGGCATGCGCATGGCAACGGCTTTTCACTATTGTTCCAGGCACATAACAGAGAATGTCTGGGACGACGCAGGGGAGGAGGGACCATTGACAGCAACTGGAGGGCTGCCGCAGGACCTCACTGGTGGACGAGCTGCAGTCCCAAAACAGTTCTTTTGTCTTTTGTACCTGAGAGAAACGGACACTTGAGGGGCAACGGAGAGGAGGGGGGGGAGAGAAAGAGGGGGGAAGCCGAGATCCTTGTCCACCGAAGCCAGGGGCAGATTGGACCGTCGCCAGTTTTTTTCTCTTTCACCCAGGCACAGACAGGCACAGGGCACATGGCTCCAGTATTAAAGTGCCTGCTTCCGTGCTTATGCACGTTACGGGTCGCTGTGGATGCCCGCGTGCGTGGGATGATGGATGATGG
Organism: Fusarium piperis; assembly: GCA_027886205.1. Classification (NCBI taxonomy): domain Eukaryota; kingdom Fungi; phylum Ascomycota; class Sordariomycetes; order Hypocreales; family Nectriaceae; genus Fusarium; species Fusarium piperis. The sequence goes on along the minus strand of RZGM01000012.1, from coordinate 408,358 downwards.
AGGGGCTAGGGAGCCGGTCCAGACGCGAAAGGGTGCCTGTCCTGTTCGGGGGAGGGGAATTTGGTGACGGATGGTTTGTTGCTGGTGGTGACGGCGAGATCTGACTGCGATTGAGGACGAGTTCAGTCTTGGTCAACCGTCGCGCATGCGCAATTCTCTCTGCCTCGTCCTCTTGCAATTTCACCGCAGAGATTGCTCCCGTAACGGCCAATCTCTTGTGCTATAGGCCCGTCTGACCGCTGTGACCGAGTGAGGTCATAATGCGGGTAGCGAGCGAGCTCACGGTCTCAAAAATCAGATCAGCTCCATCCGCCGTCCATCAAAAAACCCCCCGGCATCCACTTCCATTATTACATTACCTTACTTCAGGCCATTATCGAGAAAATTCTTCCAGGTCACAAAGTGATCTTCCTTCCTTAGGTAGCCCTGTTCCACTGTACGAGTCCAAGCTCCCGTCTTCTGCGCCGCAATTTGACTAGAGAGACATCTTGTTTCCGGGCTGTCAACCCATTCCAAGCGCCAACAGACCTTATTGACCTTGGTACATTACCTAGATGCAATCCCATCCATCCCCTTGCTGCATGTCTCGCATCATCCATCATCACTCTCTGTCCCTTTACCTAGGATCCCATGTCCCCCTGTCCTGTTCCGTGCTGTGCCTTCTTGGCAGGCCATCCGTCGTGCCCCCCGGCCTGCCATGCGGCCTCCCCTTGCTGTGGATGTGCCCGGGTTCCTAAGCTCCCTGTCGTGCGGGCGGCGATTCCAGTTGCAAAGAGGACCTGGCCTTGTCGATCGACCAAGTGGGCAAAACGACACCATCAAGGAGCGATGCAACCAAGCCCTGAAGATCAACTCGGGGTTGCTGTTGAAGGGCATGTAGCCTAGCCGCGAGATAAGCATCGACAATTTCAGATGCCCGTTTCAAGGCTCAGAGACCCTATGCCCAGCGAGCGGTAGTTGGTGACATTCACACGCAAAAGTCTCCGCCAGCAAAGCATATCCCATCCATCCATACCAAGATGCAACACAAACCCCCACATTCTCGTCTCAAAAACCTCGTTGCCCAGGTCCTGCCAAAGCCCAGTTCAGTCCGTCCGTCCACTAGGGAGACGAGTCAAGCCACTTTTGTATCCATCCATCACGCACAACCCAGGCTTGTCAGGAGCCATGTGCCTGGCAACTCGGCCAGTCTCCATCCAGAGATCAACGTCTTTAAACTGATCATGATCGTTTTTGCCTAGACCCGGCGTGGTTACGTTGCACTTTCGAGGTGGCTAGTCCGATCCAGGGCCTAGACGACGCCCAACTCTTGACTGGCCTCGAGATGGCTTGGATTGCTTGGATAACAGGGCGTCGGTTGTGCCAATCAACAAGTCATGGCCCAGAGACGGCTTCGTGCCACACAACCATTACAGACAATGGACGTCACCCGGTCTGATATATCACGTCCACTCTCGTTTAATTACGAGAGCCTGCAACCCCCGACTCCGCCGCCAACGGGAAGATGAGGAGACTCGACCTGCTGCTCAAGAAGCAACTTCTTGTCAAGTTACAGTACAGTACAAGACAAGACGCCTCGCATGGATTCAGCTCGCACCTCAGCCTGTCGGATCTAGACCCCGATGGAAAAAGAAAACAGATGTCAAAGCGGATGCTGAACTAGCAGTCCTAGTCCCAACGCCCAGATGCGCAACGAGATGGCGTCCGCGAGAACCGCCTTGCACGCGAGTCCAAGTCCCTTATCATTGTCTCTACACATACGCAACTAGGTAGTATTTCCTCGTCGGCGTATTAGCCTCCGTCGTCGACGAGAATGTTCCGCGTGAGTCGTCATTTCCAACCCGCCTCAGCGCTTGTCACTTCTAGCTTCATCCAACTGAAGCCGGGATGTCAATCCCGCCTGTGCATACGAGTCCACTTCCCACGTGCCGGCGGTTTTTTGTGCTTGCGCTCTCTCTCTTTCTTGCTTGACGTCTTAACTGACGAACTAACTAAACCGTCCAACTGCCGTGCATGCGTTGTGCGTGCGTGACTCGATATTGCCTGACCTATGGGAGAATTGCCTCCGAGTCTGCGGCACAACCTTGCTCGGGATACATGTCAGTTCTCGACCGGCGACTGTGCAACATGCGATATTGCGACTCCGACTGCAGGGAGGCGCCTTGCACATCCAGTCCAGTCGACTGAGCCCAGTCAACAGGATTGTCTTGTTCTTGATATCCTTCGCCGCCCAGCATCAGGTTTCCCCATCCCATCACCTTCCAGGTTCTGCCCCTGCCAACCCCAACATCTGGGGTCCCGGACGAGCCGTTTAAGTCAACATCTACGAGTTTCTGAAACGAACACCGTTGAACGGGGACCCGGTCCATCACGGCCGGCTCATCCGATGCAGTGTGGTGCACCGGTATATGTAGCCTGCCTGCCTGCCTGCCACCCTTGCCCTCGGTTGATTCCGGTGCCAGGTTCTAAACCTGCTTGTAGGTAGTATGATCAACTCTCCTCCGTGTCAAGTCGGGGCTGAGCCTCAGAGTTGACGCATTGATACCACTCAGTCTCCCATGTTCACCGTCAACCCCTTGCGACAGACCAGGGGTTGCTCGGCCAATAGCTTGACTACCTTGTTTCTATAGGGGAGGGCGTACGTACGCTGATCTCACCATTGCTGAAACTAGCATGTGAAACTATTAACACACGGTGCGCTATGCTTTTGTTTCTGTATTTAGATACTTAGCATACCTACTACGAATAGAACGTGTTTCGTCGCCTCTATATCATTATGCTGCGTTCCGTGGTTGCTTCTTGCCGAGATGATCAGGTCAGCTTCACGGGGAGTTGTCATGCCAAGTGGGAAAAGACTCTTGCCGAGTATCATGTTCAGTGTATTTCTCTAGACATTGCCTCCATCGCATGATGCTTACACATGTACAAATCTCGTCCTCTCAAGCTCCCTGACGACCCTCAGTTCTGCTCGGTTTGCGACGCGACCAACGTAGATGTCCCAGTCTGTCCAACACCCGCTCTCGCGCGACCATACTCGTGAAACACGCCCGATTGGTCAAAGTACCAGTCATTGGGTATCCCTTCCAGGAGCAAGCCCGGAGTTCTCATCGCCTCAAGCACGCGTGTCACCTATTCAGTCGAGTCTTGAGGGGGGAGGTCTGAGCCGTCGAGAGGGCTCCCATCCGGGATTTTTGCAGGGACGTAGAGACCGGATGGGTCAGGAGTTGGGATCGAACGGACAATTCCTGGGAGGTGCCTTGCAATGTTCTTCTTCCAGATAAAGCCGATGATCGCATCGGATGTCAAGTAGTCGTGCTTCTCTAGGTTGGGGTGTTGGCTGACGCTGAGCTTGAATTTGTGAGAGCCTGGCCAACGATGGGTTTCATAGAGAACGCCGCCGAGTGCAGTCTTTGATGTCTGGATGAACACGGCACTTCTGATTTCTTCGTCGGGTCGAGGGCTAATTCCATCGTCGCATGTGCCTCCTTCGTCTGCGGGAACACCAATAGTGAAGTCGACGACGTGAACGATGTGGACATGATTGAGCCAAGGTGGGTTCTTTTCGATGACAGCCTTGTAGATTCCCCCCCTCCTCCGCATCGTTTCTTTAACAGACATTGTCGATACCGAACGGGCGCTTCGGGGAGATGGTCGGAGTTGCTGCTCGGTGCTTAGGATGGGGAGATGACGCCCCGGCGACGAGTGAGTGACATGAGTTTATTTCGTGCGCCGCAGGAGGATTTTTGGCACAGTGTATGCCGCGAAATACCCCTTGCCGATGAGAGAAGGATGTGAGCGATAGGCAGAGAAGGTGGAGAAGAAGTGTTGCTCGTTGGGTGAGTTGTTTGCGTGAAGGCAGAGAGTTGTTGGAGGCAAACACGCACGGGCGTGTTATACCTATCGAGGTCTATTGAGGGGTGTGAATGAGCCGAATTAGGTGAATTTGAGCGTTTGTTTCCCAATAATGGCAAACGGATAGAGCTCTAGATTGTTCTGCCTGCCTGGTATTGCCTCGGCAGGTGCCAACACCCTGCAGGAGTATTACAAGGCCTTGAATCCCATTCAATGAGAAACTCAGGCTTAATCTACCCCGTCATTCCGTAGCTTATATTACATTTATGCAAGCTATCATCGTCTTATTACTTCGGTAGCGGCTGGAACAATAGGTTCGAAGATATGCTCTCGAGTTCACTCGCAACTCACTCCCAAGACAAGGAGAACAAGCGTATGGTTGCAATCAAGCCCATTGCTGCAATTCATATACCCGTATACGCTTCTACACTACTTTCTCTCAATAAAACATGCAATAGCCAAGCAGTGAGACAAACACCTTAAAGGGCGAGGTTGGAGTACGTATCTCGATTAGCGTGGTGGATCGTGAACCCAAACCCGTGATGTCATTGGACTCGCCCTGTGGCTGTCCCAAGCTCCCCCAAGCTCCTCAACGACAACCTCCCCGCAAACAACCCCCAGACACAATTGGCAGTCCGACGCCCTCCAGGAACATCGCGTATCCCCAGAGCAGCTTCAATTGACCCTCGCAAAATGGCCTTCCGAGCTTCTTTCCGCCGCGCCGCCCTCGCCAGGCCCGCCACCGTCGCACGCAGCTTCCACTCGACCCCTCGAGCTATGGTCCGCGTCGGCCAGGAGATCCCCGACCTCGACGTCCTGGTGGAGGACTCGCCCGGGAACAAGGTCAACCTCGCCGAGGAGTTCAAGTCGGGCAACGGATACATCGTCGGCGTCCCCGCCGCCTTCTCCGGCACCTGCTCCAGCAAGCATGTGCCCTCGTACATGAACCACCCCAAGCTCAAGGAGGCTGGCCAGGTCTTTGTCGTGTCTGTCAACGACCCCTTCGTGTGAGTTTCCTGGCTCAAATTTATCTTTCGGCCTCGTTGCGTGCTTGATGCTGACTTCATCCCGCAGTATGAAGGCCTGGAGCGAGCAGCTGGATCCCGCCAAGCAGACCGGAGTGAGTGAATGAACCTTGACATGGGCATGTATTTTTTGAGTTGACATTTTCCGCAGATTCGATTCCTCGGCGACCCTACTGGAGAGTTCACCAAGGCTCTGGATCTCGGCTTTGATGCCTACGCCATTTTTGGCGGTATGCGAGGCAAGCGATATGCTCTCAAGGTGGAGGACGGCAAGGTCAAGGAGGCGCACGTCGAGCCTGACAATACTGGAAGCAGTGGTAAGTCACTATTCAGTGATATCGGCTCCGTTCCGGGTCCGCAGCTGACATTGCCATCATCCAGTTTCCATGGCCGAGCAGGTGCTGGGATAGTTATGGGACATTATACCAATGCGAACCTCCAACTTGGGTACCGTCTGCCTGACATATATATATCTGCAGATAGAATCCATCCAGTGAATTGGAAATTGACGCAGGATACCTCGTTAATCATGTCACCGACCCCGTTCACCAGTCTACCACATGAATGCGAGTTCCAGTCATTCACATAACTCCTTGTCTGTGTCAACTCTGATTCACTATCGTGACGTTTGCGACCTCTCATTTATTCGCATCTATTGTCCGTTTACCTTCCTCGGCGAGTGACTCGAGCTGTTGTGGGTCGGATAATTGCTGCATGGATGACATTTCCATTGCTCATCAAAATTCGGTGACCCGAGGGGGCCAGATTTCTCGGCCAGTTGTCTTTTTCGTGTTGTTCAATATCGGGAATACCTTCCTGTTGGGTCCATTTTTGGGTTACGTTGCCTTGTTCGGCCAAGTCCAACAGTACCAGTGAAGGGCACTCTAAGTGAGTGTATGCCATCAATGAGAGTGGCGGAAAGTATGTAAGCCTAACCGAGTCTAACATAAGCCTTGTTACGTGGTGTTTTGTCTGGATCTATTGGCCACCGTCAGCTCGTGCCAATAGAGCCCGAGCTCTGATCATAAGTTAAGAAGATGACGTCTAAGTTGGGGCTGAGCCGACTCAGTGAACGCGACTTGACGGGAGCATCCAATGATCGTATGCTTATTGGTTGTTCATTTTCGCCAATGTCGGTCTAATAGGCAAATATATTGCTTTTTGTGATGAGAGTATTTTGATGTGGTGGTTGAACTATCGATGACTGTTTGTATATGTGGTCTGTAAGTGAACATACCCCCTTTGAAGTTACATGGCATGCCACTGGACTGCGGACCGAGTCCAAGAAGAGGAGAGGCTTTAACTATATGTTTTCCCATGCCGAAAGCAACAAAGTATTATTGTAGGTTGCCTTCCAGGCTGGACAAGAGCATGAGGTCGAGTGCTCGTGATGTTTGGTGTTGTCTACCCTGCATCTATCTCAGCCGAAAGGAGAGTTTTCCACAACATCCAACCTCAACGCCCAACACGGAAGACACGAATATGCCATTGGCCTATCGAGCAGCCGATTTGCCGCCAGTCAAAGCCACTGGTCGATCATTCAAGACGTTTGCAATGACACCAACGGAATCCGCCACAGAAGCACACAAGTCTTACGATAGCCACGGAGTTGGATCAACGCCAAGACATAATTATCTTTCAGCCAACAACTCACCAGGGCCTCTCATCTTCAGTTGCATTTCACAGGTGGCGAGACATTACGGTGATTAATCACAATAGTATTACGAGCTGGTGACATGTCACAGGGGCTCAATTGAAGTGATATCGCAGTCACAGCATGGGAAAAAAAGCCCGTCATCAATATCACACAGAAATACCGCATCGCGCCTCGGCTCTAACAGACAGAAGCAAGGAAACCCCCGAGGCTTTAGAGCCGCCCTGGTCCGAGATGATGATCGCCAGTGCGGCCCCCGCGAAAGCTCGGATGAATGAGAGCTTCTTGGCCTTTTCGAGCCAAAGGCCGTGGCGACAAATGAGAGGCCGTCGCAAGGGGAGCGGGCTCGTCACGAACAGGGGAGAGCTAATTGCAGTTTTGGGACGCGTCTGGGACGTGATATCCTGCCTGAGTGGACGGGTTAAGCGCGCAGCAAGGAAAAGCATTGGGCAGTTTTTTCTCGTCAAGGCGAATCGGAGCGGTATGGTGACGGCCGCGTGCGACCCGGGCCTAGCCCCGGGGCTACCGAGTATGACGGGAGAAGGGCTCTAGAATTCGAGCCGTGACTTGTGTGTGATAGTAGGTGATATCCCTAGGGACACGAGTCGTGTTGCGGTGATAGTGACGAGGAGGATGATGGAAACAGGTCCGTGATGGGCGTCCGTGTCGAGAAGCTGAAAGGGGACCACGGAGCAATGCAAGCCCCGAGACCGACCGTCCGAGGGAAAGGTGAGGCTGCTTGAGTTACTGGGCAGCAAATGTCAATGCCAGAAAGGGAGAATGCCGCGTGCATGTTGGGAGCAAGCAGTTCAAAGTGGTGCCAGGCTGGCAGCGCAGGTGGGCTGATGGGTGGGAGAGAGAGTCGTCAACATTTTGGAACAGAGGGAGGCATGCGAATACGACTGGCTTGGTAGGTTTTTCCTCCGCCGCCATGCAAAGACGCCTGCAATATTCTGTCAAGTCAAACAAACATTTGCGTTCAAGTACATAGCCTGATGGCATATCCAGGGGAGGGGGCTTGCAGCCCAGCGACGCCAACATACAGCCAAGGTGAGGCGGACAAGCCGACTCTGGGAATGCAGACCCTCAATGCAATTCATCGGAGATCCATCCATCCATCCATTACCTTGCCTGACAACTCTGATACATCTGTTGAGACGACAACGTGTCAAACCCAAGCACAACCCATACAATAGAGGTGGCCAGGCCGTCAACGTTGGGCCCCCCTCAGGCCTAGACCTGTCCGTCCCCGTAGATCATACAGGGCGGCTACGTGCATCGCGTTGTGATGTGGGATGATTGGGATGCCATCAACGCATGGCGCATCCCCTGAAATGACCATAAGCAAATAGCGCGTACCGACTGGGGTCTGGTCCAATTAGACTGCGAGAAATAAGAGGTACTTCATCTGCCTCTCAATTTAGCCTATGATAAAAGTACCAATAATCCCTGCGAGTACAAATCACAACATCACACTTATCGCATCCCCAATTCGTCTTACGGGCCTTAGCCTTCGGCTTTGGCTGCCGATTGAGGCTATTCCCACTGCCTTCTTATAGTCCTCCCTAATGCCTAATATCGTCATACCTGAATCCCTGACACCCGTGGCAGCTTAAGATTTTCCCCTGGCGGATATGATTATGCTATGTGACCGGCGTAAGCATATCTCTAGACCAGAATCTCTCTCTAGGCCGGCTTATCTTCCTATAGTGATAAATAAGATTATTAAAGAGGCGCTGCCGCTAGTAATGCTAATCTTTATAAGGCTTCTAGATAACCTCTCCCTTTAGCTATATAAGATAGCTATTTATAAGGGCTATCTTAAGGAGATAGCCTTATATAATAACTCTCTAAGCTCTCTTATATATATAATAATTATAGTAAAAAGGCTCCCTTAGTTAATCACTAATATCTATAGCCCCTATCTTATTATTATAGTCTATAGCGATAGACGAGATCTAGGCTATTAATATAAACTCTATATTAAAAAAATACCTAATTTATTATACTTAGGGGTATATAATTATTAGCTACTTATAAATATATAATTAAAACTTATCTTTAATATATATAATTAAAAAGAATAATATAAGGGTATTATCCTTTTATATAATTTAATTAACTTAAGTAAAAAAAGATAAATTAATAAAAAAAATATAATTAAAAGTATCTCTTATTAATTAGCCTTATTATCTTTTATAAAAATTATTAAATATTCCCCTTACTCTTATAGCAAATACCTATTATTATTTAATTACTTATACTTAATAAGGTCCCTAAAGATACTATTATTAAGCCAGCAAGTCCCTATAGCACTATAGCTATATTTTTAAAGAACTTAAAAGAGGCTTAGTAAAGAGAAAAGGTTATCTATATAGATATAATAAGTAGTAAAAGGAAGTAGGTTAATAAGGGCTATAACTATGCTTTATATTAGGTTAATATAAAGATTATTCTTTTTTATATTAGCTGCTTAACTAGGGCAGTGGCGGCGGCAGCGGCGAGAGGGCTATAAGGAAGCTACTTATAAGGAAGCTACTTATAAAAAAGAAAAAGCAGCTATTTATAAGGCTTATAATCCAGCTATTAGCCTAAATATAGTATTAAGTATATAAAAGAGCTAATAGAGAAAATAGCCTCCTTTAGCTATAAGCTATGCTTTAAAGCCTATAGGCTGTAAGGATGTGGGTCGGCGCATGATCGCCGACCAATCGGCGTGACTTCGGAAATACGTCACGTGATGCGGAGTCTGTAAAATCTCTGCAGCTGAGCCCTCGACGAGGACTCGGCAAGTTGAAGTCTTACATACCATCGATACCTACCTTCAATCTACGATTTCACCCTAATCCAGCCTTTATGGCCCATACCTTTACATAGGCATAGGCTTTATAGAGATTATAATAATTAACTTTAACCTTTTTATAAAGCTAATAATATACTTATTAATAGTAATATAAGTCCCTAGGGTTTATGCGGTGATAAAGGTAAATTAAAAAAACTTAGAAAATTTATATACCTTTTAATAATTTAGTTTAATACTTTTATAATTAAGAAAAGACTTAGAATAGATATAAAGCTATTAAAAGATTATATAAAAGTAATTAAAGGGCATAACCTTAGCTATAGGATAACTTAGAATAAGGTTATTTACTATAAGGGTCTCTTAATATAACTAGAGCATTAGTTCCTTATAAATCCCTATATAAATAAGGATCGCGAGATATAGGTAGATCTCTATAGCTATAAGATTCTTCTAGGCGCTTTTAATAGAATATTCTTTAGGCGGCAAGGCTATTATAAAGGTATTTATATATTTAGCTTATCTATTAATAAGAGATTTAGGGATAAAATAAAAAAATAGCTCTAAAAGAGACCCCGGCGAGATATTAATATAAGGGTTATAATCTTTTATATTAAAAGGTTAAAAAGTATAGCCTTATTAAGTACGAGGATTAATATTAGGTTAATAGGTGCAGTTAATAGCTTACTCTTACCGATAGCCCTTAAGGCAAATATAAAGTTCCTTATTATAGAGGTTAATTGCCTCTGCTATTATAAAAATAATTAGATTAATGAGATAGAGCTAAAATTATACCTAAATTAAGGCTCTCGTGAGCCTCATTTTTCTTGGTCACATTGACGTACCAGCAGAAAAGCGGGGTAATGGACCCACAAATACATGCTATTTGCTTACGGTCATTTCAGGGGATGTGTTCCGTCATCAAATCACATGCGGCAAGGGGACGGCAGAGATGAATGCGTCATGGCTCTGAAGAGAGCAGAGAAAGAGTTGTGTGAGCCTCCTGGGATGGCCAATCGGAAGATTATCGAGATGGATGCGTTGTTTGTCCAATCGATCCTTGAAGCCTCGGCGTGTGAGCGGCCATGCCGTTGATGCTCCCGCCCTTCAGAAGCTGGCTGGCAGCCCAACCCCATCCTCATCTCTTCACTCTGAAGCCCATCCACACCCATGGGACCAACCACATCAACCACCTCCCTACGTAGGCAGTACAGTAGACTACTATCCCACACACCACCACGCGGTAGGGCCCCACCACCCGAGACGTGCGAAACACGGCGGGGAGCTATATCGGCAAGGAGATATGACTGCACAGCAGCAGTAGGTGAAGCAGCAGAAGCAGCAGCAGCGGCATGCGATGCGTGAGAAGAGGCACCCCGACAACGCACCAACGTAGCACTCCCCCATCAACATCGCTGGCCGGTCTCCAGTCTGACCTGACTTGTGCAGTCGAGCTTGTATGCCTTGATACGCGTCAACGTATGCCGTTGTCCGTCTTGACCGGAAAACCCATTAGTGAGCAGGTACGCGCCGCGTCCGCGCGTGAAAAATTGGCCATCAGAGAGGGTAGACACGCAGAATCAAAGGCCCACGGACCCTTCGGCAGGCCGTCCCGCACATCCATCCCAACGAGGTGCTACGACCGTGCCACCTTGATCCACAGGGCCCAGGATCCACGGCCACTCACCGACTCATAGCGCTCACGTACGAACTGCTGCGGCCGGCATCCAAGGCCCCATCCCATCCCCTCGACACGGTACATAGGGTTGTTGACGACAGGGCTTGAACGGCAGTGGTATCGGATCCATCCATGGGATTGGAAGCGAGCGTCGGGTGCCTCTGCATCTGCTGCTGGCCCTCGACAGCTTCAAATCCCAGCACGGTACTCAACTCCCCCCTTCCTCAGGCGTCTGCCTCGTAAAAGCTGGTATCAATGCAGTGCAGTTAGCTGGCACCAGCCCTCCTCGTAGAACACCGACCCGGAACCAGCACTCGCAGATCCGAGAGAGTTGTGTGGAGCTGCTGCCACAGTACAATACCGTGACTGCGTGAATGAGCCACGGGCCATGGCAAAAAGGCAAAACAAGATCAAGCACACGAGGCTGGCATTGCATTTGTCTCTGGTGAGATGTGACCAGTGACGGAGGTGTCCAGATCGCCGGATTCAGGTTTGGCACACCGACATTTCTCATTCGTCTCTTGGTGATCGATACTCTCGATCCCTGGATGGCTGCTACTGTGCGGCTGTTCTTGCTGCTACCTTGCTCTGCCAGCCTGCTTGCTTGGTCTGTTTCGCTGCTGTGCAAGTGACCGAAAAGAGGCGAATTTCGCATCGTCACGTGGAGCCGAGTTGGTCCTTGGGTGTGTGTGATTTCAGGCCTAACTCCATGCTAGCCCAGATCAGAGAAACCCGACGCCACGAGCGGTTCCGGTGCTGGAGCCCAACCCAGTCACAGCAACACGGGTTGGAGCAAAGTAATGGATTTGGGAGAGCCTGCTGAGGCCAGCAGCAGCAGCAGCAGCAGCAGCAGCAGCAGCAGCAACAACAACAACAACAACAGCTTGAATAGACCCAGGTCCAGGATCTGTCGTCAAGGTCCCGCCCAGCCAGCCTTGATGGGGTGGAAATCGATAGCGTATCGATAGGGGGGATGCTGAGGCTAACAGTGCCAGCCATGTTGGCGCTGCGAACCAACACTCAAAATGTGAGACAAGTCACATCGAACGGCGGCACGTCGACATCCATCGGCAGGGCGCTCATGGTAACGGCCAGCCCGGGGAGTCAACAAAACCAGTCACCGCTTTTCGTGAGCCGGAGCAGAACAGGCTGCCTCTGACCTCATTCTGGCTTCGGCACTTTGGAGCTTCAGCTTCAGCTCCAACAAGCTCACCCCAAGCTTCCCAGCAGCTTCACCAACACGGCGTTGTGTCCCCCGTCATCCGCCGGAAGGTTAAAAAAAGTCTTGGGGCTAATTTTAGTCCCCGAGCCGGATTGCCAGCTCATCCACACACCATCCATCATGGGCGGTGATCGGCCGACAAGAAGGAGGGGGTGAAGACAGCTCGAGCTTGGTTGCAAGCTCTGTCGTCACCGGTTTGCAACACCCACGCAGGCAGCCCGTTGCTGGAGCAGAGGGCATCAAGGAGACAACAACTTGGAGAAGCGGTCAGGGACCAGCCAAAAAAACGAGGAACAGAACAAGAGTGGCTGAGCAAGCTAGAAAGAACGAGGCAAAAAAACAAGACAATACGAGACAAGCCCGAAATCATTTTTTGGCTCCTGCGAGTGACCCATTTTTGCAGAACGTTTCGTAATCACCCCCCGTCCTGCATTCCAATGTGAGAATTGCAGAGGAGAGAGAAAAAAAGATTAGAAGGAAGAGCGGGGTCGGTCGTGAGGGAGACGGAAGGCAGGACATGGAGCGCGTCAGATAAAGGGATGTATCCAAGATCTGATACTTGGGACACCGGATCACGGCTCACGGGCCAGGGCTATCGGGGATTGTCGTGCTGCCTGGAGGAAGAGAGATAGAATGAAAGGCAAGTCGGTGCCCGAGACTATCATGACTTGAAGCTCGCAGATGAGCCAAAAACTACCTGATATTGACTGATGTTGAGCTGCTGGCCAACAAAAAGCCGCAATTCACAGCTCTCTGCCCGTGGTGCGGGAAACCGTCATCCGGAGCCCGAGGCCGAGCCAAGCCAAGCCTAAAAAACAAAAAAACTCCCCTCACACCCCCCCTGGACTGTTGCCTCAGGACTGAAAGGTTTAGCCCTTGCGTCACGCTATGCCCTCGAATCAGCTTTCGGCCAGAAGCCCCAGCCACCTGTGAGAGCCCCACCAAAGGCTGCTTCCGCCAGTCACAAGTCTACAAAGAGTCTGGAGCCCGCCCCTCAAATCATCTCGTCGCATTTCCCTCGTCCTTTCTCGCGGCCTTTCCTCCTTCACGGCCAATCAATCTTCCTGCTCTCCTTCTCATCCACTCGTCAAGCAATCAGATTCGTCCCAGGCCTCGAAACACTTAATTGTGTCTACTGGCCAGCCATTCACAAATCGCATCCAATCTCGCCTTGATTGGATCCCACGCGCGCGCGCAAACGCTCCCGTGAACCGCAACCGATAAACGCTCTGCCCTTGCTTTCCAGTTGGCCCGTCCGAGAGACAAGCTTCTGCCTCCGCCCGCCTTGAGCCTCTGCCATTCGCTCATCGCGCGCCGAACCGCCCCAAACGGTAACGCACGACGCCCAGAAACTGAACTGTAGTTATTCTGCAGTTGAGTTTCCAAAAAAGCCTGTTCGCCAATAGGACTAACACGCGCCTTATCGACAACAGCTCCCCTCACCTCAATAGTTTGGTGTCGATACTCGTGCTGGTCTTCAGCTGCGAATTCCATCGCCCAACTCCTCCTACCCAACAGTCAACCTACCTACGTTTCAGGTTGTTTCTTCTCAGCTTCTGGGGTGTTTTTCAGCTCTCCGCTTAAACGTCCTGGTCTCCCACGCCTGCGAAGCCAAAAAGGCCTGCTGCGCAACAACTGCCGCGTTACCCTCCCCTCTTGGTCTGCACCACTCGCCCATTCACGCATTCCACGCAAACTTTCACATATCTGATTCAACTCCCAACCCCCTCCCTCCTCTGGTCCTGTCTCACATCTCCACACCTGGCTCTACTCTTTGACTCGACCGAGTCAAGACCAGCGTTGCGACGTCGTGGGGCACTATCGTCTCATACACGCGGTTGTCAGCGGACAATTGTTTTGAAAGTCTGACCAGACGCGTCCAGCAGCTTGACTTAGCGAGCTAGCATCGGGATCTCTCGCACCCTGGCCTTTCTGACAAAGCGATTCCTCAGCCGTCACGGTCGCTTCCGGGTTCGGACAATCTTTAGCCTGGTCCTTGCCGTCCGTCATCTGGTGGCCCGTCAGATAATTAATTACTTTACTGGCAAGGCTCACTCTGCCGCGCGACAAAACGACCAGCCCTCGTCACTCGCCCGAGACAGCCCACCCACCCCAAATCAAATCCACCACGCACCACCAGCAAATCAGCTCGCTTTTCTCACCTCGCTTCGCCTTTTCAACATCTCAACCACAAGGCCTATCATCGTCGCCAGCATCGTCTTGATCCTCTCCATTGGTTGTTTTGTCCGTCACCTGACGACTTCTGCCTGCGGATCCCGATTTACCCCAGATTCGACTCTCGTCTCAACTGGCCTTGTGTGAATCAAGGTCGTGCGATTAAGCTCTTGAGCGCGCCGAAGCTTCCTACGTTTCCCGCTCATCAACCGTGCATCCGCGCCTCGTGTGTATCTGTCGGTTTCCTGCATCACAAAAGGTACGTAGAGCCGCTTCTACTTGCTTTTCACTATTCCCCCAAGCTCCCCTCCCAGAGCACTTCCCTTTGAGGCCATCAATCTACCTCTGGGCGCATACGCGACAACGCGTCGTTCGCAGCTGTGGCAAGCAGTCGACGACCGTGTCAGCACACCCATCACTGACTCTGCCTTGTCTCCAAAAACGCGTCTTTTCTTTTGGCATTTTCACTGGCGCGCATTTCTGCGGCTTGTCGACGGCTTACTCCAACCTTGGCCACCGCACTGCACTGCATGGTCCTGGTGTCACTTACACAGACTCGACGTCGCCGATAATCAACCGCGTTTCATGCTGACAACGCGATTACAGCTGCTGCACCTCTGTCACGGCTTGAAATCCAAGCGAGGCACTTCTACACGCCATTACTGTACGTACAACTTTTTCCATTTCGGTTCTTTTCTTTTACCCCCAGTGTTCTGGCAGAAGGGCGGTCGCGTGCAATCTGAGCACGCCCTCTTTCACTCGCCGCCGACCTGCCTGATTCAAACGTCACCGACCAGACATGCCACTCTGTTTCCACTCCACCACATAAGCATCATCCCCTCTTCCCCCACGAAACAGCCTACTCGGGTGTCCGCTTCGTGACACAGAGTCAATGATGTTGTTGAAAGAGATATTATCCCCTGGTTCTCGCTTTCACCCCTATCCTTGTCGTTCAGCCTTGATATGCACACCCGTCCCTTTGTTTGCGTCCCGTTCCTCTGGCCAGCCAATACCCCGCTCTGGCACCCTGTTGCAAGGCGCAGGGCCGCAGCTATCCAGAGTCCCGGAAGGGAATCGAGTCTCCGCCACCAACCAGCTTGGGCGCCGCCTTGCCTTGCCTCGATGCGAGACCAACAGCGCTTATCTGGATGGGTGCAGCCCAAGGGCAGACAGGTCGCTTCCCATGGCGGACCGATTCAACCTCATCCTCTCGGCATCGTCACTGACGATCAGACATGGGGTCGGCCAGGGACGTGATGGAAAGCGGTAGAAGCTGGAGTCGAGAGCACCGGTGTCTCTGGCATGGTCACGGCCATGACCGTTGTCAGTCTGCCTGGCGCAACAGGCTTCCCTCTGCTTTGAGGCCTCGAGTCAAAGCCCTTGCTTCCAACTCGAGGCCTGGCCAGCCTAGCACGCCGGGGTGGGCTGGTGGGCCCGCCTGTTGCATATTCCATCATGCATGGGACTCTGGGCTGCCAACGCATCAAGAGTGGCTTTCCAGACGCGCATTTTGCACCCCTTCCCGCTCCCGTTGCCCGCCCCCGTTTTTCTTTCCACCGTCCCACTCCTTCATCCTAGCCTAGCATATATACAGCGTAGCTAACGCCTATGGTTGGACAGATTTCCCAAGACAAAGCAACAGACCAGCCAGTGCTATCTCTCGTCGCTCCTTGCCGTCTTCTCGGCCGCCATCTTGTTCTCTTGCCTAAACGGCATCGCTTACTTCTCACGTGGCTGTGTGAACCGCCGCATCAGCCACTACAGGCAGTATCCAGCCACGACATCAGCTCGCATATGCTGTGGTTGACCGTCTGAGAGACCGCTTCTGCCCCATTTCAGCTTGCCACCTCACACACGTATGCCCAATCACTTGGGTACACCTTCTCCCGGATCTGTCACGACAAGAGCATCTTGAAGAGAGGGCTCCTAACTCGACAGCCCAACTCTACCCAAGCCAAACAGCTGGACCTTAAACCCACAACCCTCCAACTCAGTTCTCCATTGCATTGGAACTATTCGTCATTTGCTTCTCTGCCAAACGGATTTTGGACGTCAGAATTGTTACGCGTCTTACATCTTTGGTCGAATCCAGCTCTGAACCCCAACACGCCATCAACGAATTGAAACGCGACGAGGACGCCTTTCCTCGACACCTGCCAATCAAACTGGATTGCTAGTGGATAATGGACTACGGCCAATATCAACAGCAAGGACAAAACACAAACTCCGGTTACGCGAACTCGGGTGCTGCTAACAACATCACTTCGCCGACAAACAACATCAACCAACACACGGTGCAGACGTCGCCCATTCTCTCCCAACAGCAGCACCAGGCCCAGCCTCAAGGACACAACATGTATCAACCACAATACGGCGTGCCACAGCAGGGCATGCAGCAAGTTTATGGCATGCCTGGAATCCAGGCGGCCGCAATGGCTGCGACCGCTGCCGCGTCTGGCTCCAATTATGGTTATATGCCCTCAGACCCCAACATGCCTCAAAGCTCCCCTCGGATGGGCGGCGCCGCTGCTAAGAAGGACAATCGCCAGTCCCCTCGCATGAACAACATGTCACAGATTCCCGCCCGCCGAATGAGCCAGGTCACCAGCCCCGGGGTCCCCAACGCGTCAACGATGATGAGCCACGCCGGCGCGCGACCGGGCGTTGCCCCACCTCAAATGCCGACCGCACAGATGCAACATCCACAATCCCCGGAGATGCCGGCCGGAGGCGGCGTTGAGGAATCGCCACTATATGTCAATGCCAAGCAGTTTCATCGAATCCTCAAGCGGCGTGTCGCCCGGCAAAAGCTTGAGGAGCAGCTTCGACTGACCTCGAAAGGCCGAAAACCCTACCTTCACGAATCTCGACACAACCACGCAATGCGCCGGCCGCGTGGCCCTGGCGGTCGCTTTCTCACGGCAGAAGAAGTCGCCGCTATGGAACGCGACGTTGGCAAGGGAGATGGCAAAGCTGAAGATTCCGCGGCCGGAGATAAGGCGTCTGGATCCGCAGGAACCAAGCGCAAGTCCGCAGCCGACTCTTCGTCAACAAACAAGAGAGCTAAGACGGACACAGCGAGCCCAAGGGACGACGAAGATGAGGACGAGGGTTGATGGTATACTATTTGTATAAATCACCCAAGTCTCCTTTGTTAACCTATAAGCGGTTTACGACGTCACGACAGCAGCACGATTGTTCCTTCTTTTCAACTCCCCACTCGAGTTCCATTTAGGGGGTCGGCGACGGGCGAGGGGGTTTATTGTCGACCGGACGGGGGTGTCTTCGGTTAATATGGGTCTGTGTCTTTTTTCTCAAGTTTTGACACCTTCGTTTACGGCTCCTACAGAGCTGTCGGGACTATGCCAGGATCTGGTAGCTCTCTTTCTTGATCTTTTTTTTTTGTTTCATTGTAATACAGCACTGGACTGGCAACAGCATGTCACGCCCGTACTCGGATGGGTGTGGCCTCAGGAATATCGGATGGACAGAATGCATGGACGATTCAACATGATGGATACCCCCTCTTTGTTATTTCGTTCGGGCCTTTCTCCTTTGTCTTTTTCGGTTCTCTCATTCTTATTTTTGTGGAACTCTTTGAGGATGGTTCGCAGCTCGTACAACGTGGGTCTGGCACCAACGAAGTCACTTGGCTGCTGATGCATATTGCCCATGTATGTGGGCAGGCATTCCAATACAAGTTGCCAAGCGAGGGCGGGATGGAGAGGAGAACAACAAACCCGAATATGCGAAAAAGAAGAAAAAAAGAAAAAAGAAGAATATTTTGTTACATGTTAAATACTTCGGGAAGAGAAGAAATGAGGACTGGTTATGGACTTGGTGCTCGCTCGGGCAGTGGTGCCTCATGGCCCCATGGATGTATAAGTTTAGAGTTGCCACCAAGAATGATTCGATGCCGGATCATTGGTAGTAGGGGAGACAGTGTCTGAAAATCTAAGCGTGTATATGATTTACACTTTGCTCTTTAATTTTGCCCGTTATTTTCTGTCGTGAATGTGTAAAGGAATGCCTCTGTTGACAGACAACACAATGGTTGGTAGATTTTGACTAGTAATCAAGATTTCCATCTCGTCGGGATAAGTGAATGACTGTCCTACCACCTCTACTATCCATGAATATCTTTGATAAGCGCAGCTGATGATTCCATTGTTCATTGGCTCGGGATCATATTGCGGCCCCTTATTAGATGCCGAGGAGACGTGACACAATGTGGAGAGATTGGGGAAGAGGGGCATGGCCCGCGGCGATGAACTGTATGTAACCTGACCGACCCCAGATCTGGACCTCGGCACGTCCTGGAATGGGGGACCTCAGCTGCAACATAAGCATGTAAAGGTGACCGTCGACCCCAGTCAGACAGGCTTGGGGTTTGTTCAGTTGAGCTCTCGACACTTTTATAATCTTGTCCTGTCGTTTACAATCTGTGTCGCGATCTGGAAACTCCCTTGATCACAGAGCAGCCCACATCAGCCAACACTCTTGGTCATGGCTGGCCGGGTACGACAGCCCGTCGATGAGGCGGCGCTCGAGAGGTACATCTCGGATAATGTGCCAGCTATCAAGACGCCGATTGATCTGAAGCAAGTAAGTTCACGACCATCTTTTCACCATGGCCGTGTCTGCGATGCTGACCAGGTGACGTCAATCAGTTCGGCTTTGGTCAATCCAACCCCACGTACCAGATCACTGCCGCCGACGGTCAGCGCTTCGTGATGCGAAAGAAGCCTCCCGGAAAGCTCCTCTCCAAGACGGCGCACAAGGTTGAGCGTGAATACCGCATCATGCACGCGCTTGAGCACACTGACCTTCCGGTGCCCAAGACGTACTGCCTATGTGAGGACGACTCGGTCATTGGCACCCCGTTCTACATTATGGAGTTTCTCGACGGGCGCATCTTTGAGGACTTTACCATGCCGGGTGTCGAACCCGCTGAGCGTGAGGCCATGTGGCGCGATGCTGTGGTGACGCTCGCGCGCTTCCACGCCGTCGACTACCAAAAGGTTGGCCTTGAGAAATTTGGCAGACCTTCGGATTTCTATCCTCGACAGATCAACACGTGGGTCGCCATCTGCGGGATGCAGGAACAGGCTGTGGACGTGGAGACGAAGGAGGCCGTTGGGAGGCTTCCCAACTTTGACGAGACGGTGCGCTTCTTTAAGAATGAGCGGCTGCAGCCCAAGGACCGGGCGACTCTGGTGCATGGCGACTACAAGATTGACAACCTGGTGTTTCACAAGACGGAACCGAGGGTCATTGGTATTCTAGAGTATGTTTTGCCCTGCTGTTTTGTGACAGACATCTGGCTGACTGCTTGAATAGCTGGGAGATGTCCACGATCGGCCATCCTCTGTCAGACGTGTGCAACTTCTTGAACAACTTTTACACTTCCAGATACCCGGGAACCACCCCCTACGACGTGTCTCAGTTCCTCCCCGGACGGACGCCGGGCCTCCCGCAGCCGGAGCAGATCCTGGAGTGGTACACGGCGGCGAGCGGGTACGACCCCCGAGCCGAGGTGCCATGGGGCATGGCCTTTAGCATCTGGAAGCTGGCGGGCGTGTGCCAGGGGATCGCGGCGCGGTACGCGGCGAGGCAGGCGAGCAGCGAAAAGGCCAAGCTGTACTCGATGACCAGGGGGCCGCTGGCGAACGTCGCGTGGGAGTTGGCCAAGGAGGCTGGGGCTGGCAAGGAGGCAAAGCTGTGAGGGAAGGGATGTGTAATTACGGGTGGTGCTTTGACAGGGGATGCATGTGTTTTAGAGAGTAGATAAAGATCACAACTAGATCTATGCGCATGAAAGAGATGGTGATTGTATGTTGTCGTCTTGTTAGTTAGTGCCTGTCGACAAAGTAGTTCTGTGCATATCATGCACGTGGACGCCAAGTCTCCAATTAACGATGGATTGCAACCCAACAAATGAAGCCTCGCATTCTCTCCTTCAGGGACCCTTATCTAAATGCCTGATCTGATTTGCTTCCACCGGATCCTATCAAAAAAGATGCACAAGAAACTTGGCCCAAGCCGATCCAGGTCGCCACGTTTTTTGCCCAGTGTACTCCGGTCGTCCAATCAGTGGCGCAGTCCTAGTGCGACACCAGCGAGATTCAAGATCCAAAACACTGAGCGTTTATGACGTTGCAACGTTGCCCAAGCAATTCGATTTCATTTCATTTCCTGCATGGTTTTTGGTCTTCTACAAGGCTCCCGACGTGCATTGAATCTTGATCTTGATTAACTCTTCTTGCCAAGGCTTAAATACCCTTAGATACTGCCTGAGCCTTCTTATCTCCAGGTTAATCGCTCGCTCGCCCATCTTGGAAAAACTTATCTCTTCAACAACCCAACGACGCCATCATCGGCTGCATTTCACCATCACCAAGCACCTCACTTGATTGACCACTCTTCCCCTGGAAAAGGAAAAAGGCCGGCCCGTCAATGGCTGGCAACACCCGCCGGCGCATCACGCTGCCGGATCCCGAATTCGATCCGAGAGCGGACGAGAGGCGTCCTCTGCTGGGGAGCCGTCTCAGCACCGGCGGCGTCGAGAACGCCGAGGCCGTCTACAGCTGCATGACGGATCCTCACAGCCACCTGCCCGTGTACACCAACATTCACCGCATCCGCCGTGACATTATCAGTGTAGTTGAGGACTATCTGAGCCTGGAGCAGCTGCAGGACCTGAGGATCAACGTCACTGTTGTGAGGCCGCTGGTGGACAAGTTCTATGGCCTGAATGACATTTCTATCAGTGAGATACTCAACCTCATTCTCACAACTTGTTACTGACCTGTCATAGTCTACTGTCTACTGGTCAACCGTGCTCAGTTCCTCGATGAGCAGTCTCATCTCAACAACAGACACAATGTCAACTTTACGCGCGCCACCCTGTGCGAGCTCATCGCGACACGCATCCTCCGTCGCTTCGGCGAGGCTCACGGCGGCCACGATGGCCTCCTCCTGCTGGCCCACATCCTCGTCGCCGGCTTCGAGCCCTTCCAGAACGCCCCCGACGAGATCCGCGCCGAGGCGGAGCGCATCACCACCTGGGTTCACCACAAGACCCTGCCGTCTCTCGAGATCGCCATCGTGACCGAGAGCAAGCACTTTCTGAGCTCTGCCACTTGCCAAAAGGTTGTGAACGCCATCTACGAGGGTCGTATCGTCTACACTCCTTCGACCTTCTGGGACATCATCCCCGATCACTACAAGCTGAAGCCTATATCCATCTACGAGCCTCGCGAGTCCCCCCTCCTCAACCAGTACCGTCTCATTGTCCCTCGCACCCGGAACATCCTCGAGTCCCTGCAGTTTGCAGTGTTGCTCGCCCTCTACTTTAGCGTCATGATTCTAAGGAGCCAGGGCACCTACAATGGCGTCGAGGTTGCCTTTGCCATCTTTGCCTTTGGATGGGGCCTGGATCAGTTTGCTACTATCCTAGCACATGGATGGTGAGTTGACGCCTATTGCTCCGCGACCTCTCACGACTTTGCTGACTGTGTTTAGGAACGTGTATACCCAGAACCTCTGGTCATTCCTCGATGTCGGCTTTGTCCTTATCTATTGGGTATATCTCGTCCTGCGCATCTACGGATGGCGCGTCGGCGACGCAAACATGATTGAGCAAGCATACGACGTGCTCGCGCTCGCAGCCCCTGTGCTGGTCCCGCGGTTGGCGTTCAACCTGCTCAGCGACAACTTGGTCTTTTTGTCACTCAGGTCGATGATGGCCGACTTTTTCTTCCTGACAGCGCTGTCAGCTTGGTGTTTTCTGGGCTTCTTGCTGTCGCTCCTTTGGCTCGGTGAGGGAGCTCACCCCATATTGTATGTCTCAATCAAATACCTTGGCAAGTCCTCGACTCACTCTATTATAGGACCATCTCGAAATGGATGATTTATATCTGGTTCGGACTTGACGGAACAGGTATTCATCGATCGGTTAGTACATCACACTCCTCTCCCCATTGAGCTTCTCCTACATAGAGATATCTAACGTATACCCAGACCGAGTTTCACTGGCTACTAGGACCCAGCGTCATGGTGGCCTTTGCCTTCCTGGGCAACACGCTGTTCCTCACAATCCTGGTGTCCATGTTGTCCAACACATTTAGCAACATCTCGTCAAACGCGTTGCAAGAGATCAACTTTCGACGAGCAGTCCTCACCCTCGAGGGCGTCAAGGCCGACGCCGTCTTTGCGTATCAGCCCCCCTTCAACATCCTCGCAGTGTTTCTGTTCATCCCCCTCAAGTTCATTGTCAACCCCCGGTGGTTCCACAAGATCCACGTCGCGGCTGTCAAGGTCCTCAACTTCCCGGTACTCATACTCATCGCCGCTGCCGAGCGTCGCCTGCTCTGGCCTTCTCGGGTTGTCGATGATCCCACCGAGGTCAAGACTCCACCGCCGACCAAGAGTCGGTTCTGGAAGAAGTGGCGGTTGACCGTCCACCGAGACCTGCGCGCCGTGTTCCAGGTCCCGCCGCCGGACACGGTGCAGGATGACATTGCCGTCGACGATGACTTGACGCACCATCTCATCCGAAGACAGTTTACGCGGAATGCGACAGCTGAGCTCGACCATAGCCGTCCGAGCGAGCCTGGTGTTCGACGTGCGTCGCGACGTGATTCCATGTTCCCGGGCATCCCCCAGAAGCTTCGAGGGTCGTTCTCTGACGCTGATGTCTTGGAGGGAACGGCAGAAAGGCTCGCAAACATGGAAAGGGCCATGCGTAGAATGGAGACCATGCTCTCACGGCTGGTCCCATCCAGCGAGGAAGCAATTGAAGATGATGGTGACGATGATGAGCTAGACGAGAGCGGTACACTTAGAGACGATAACACGGCAGCATCTTCATTCAGGGGCTTGATGGATCGGGTTTCATAAGCATTGCGTGGAGTTTTTGGGGTGTGATTCTCATTAGAATGCGCTTGGAGAGACGGTGACTGACTGGTTCGGCGTTTGCATGCAAGGGTTTTGGATACTGATTCACAGGCCTTGGCCCAATAAGTTTTCTTAAACAATACATCTTTCTTTATCAACCAACATCCCGATCCCGTGCGATACCTCTCACCTCCAAGCTCAGCCTACTTCAAAACAGCCATCGAAATGTGCACCCTGACCTGCTTTGAGCACAAAGACTGCAAGCACATCTGGGTCGTCCTCACGGAGCCGTGCGAGCCACTCATGGGACTCAACAACTGTCCAACCTTTTGCGACGGCACGGCCAAGCCACCGCCAAAGTACTACCGCACGAGGAGCCGGCCCTGCCCTCGTTGCGATCTCCACGGCGAGTACGACCGCAACCTGGTCCGGATGGTTGAGGGTATGGGATGGGGGATCAAGTGGGGGGTTGGACCTGGAAGAGATGATTGGGGTTGCGAGATGAAGTGCGTGGTCCTGTAAAGGCTGTCGTTACGCCGTTATAAACTGGTGTATGGTGATGGGGGGCCAAGACGAGTTGGTGAAGCAGGATCGAGTTAGGAGCATCGAAAGCTGGATTGGGATCGAAGCCCTTGGAGGCCCTATACATGTACTCGACACAACCTCATGTTTCGACATGGTATATCATCAAGGCATGCAAAATTCGACCTGCTTGCTCTTCTCTTGTTTAGTTTCCTTCTGGTTGACCTCATTGCTCTGATACTTGAACTCCAGTTGCATCACGTGCCGCGCCCACTTTCCGCCATGACAGTTTTTCTCATCGTGCATCTTATGAAGCTTCACAACTCAACCACATCTCACAACTCCCCAATAATATACGCCATGTTGCCGACCCCGGACACTTCTCACGTCCCCTACGAGCGAGTCTACGAGCCCGCGGAAGACTCGTACCTCTTGCTAGATACGCTTTCATCCGCAACAGAGACTGCATTTCTCAACCAAGCCTTCCCGGATGCTGCTCCCCTCGTGGTGGAGGTCGGCACTGGCTCAGGAGTCGTCCTCGCTTTTGTTCACGCCCACGCGAGGACCCTCTTTGGCACACGCAACATCCTCACCGCGGGCGTCGACATGAATGCCTTTGCGTGCCGCGCCACTGTCGGCACCGTTGGCAAGGCCGAGTCTGACAATCCCGACTCCCACGGCTTGTACCTGGGCTCGTGCATGGGCGACCTCGTCACCCCTTGGCGTGAGGGCTCTGTCGACGTCCTCATCTTCAACCCACCGTATGTGCCTACGCCCGAGATGCCTGCTCGGCCCGAGACCTTTACCGCAGACGATTTAGCCGTGAGCGCGAAACCCTCCTTTGATGATGACTCGTATCTCTTGGCATTGTCGTACGCAGGCGGTTTGGATGGCATGGAGACGACGGACCGGCTCATCGACGGGCTACCACAAGTCCTCTCCCGCCGTGGGTGTGCTTACATCCTCCTCTGTGCCCAGAACAAGCCTGACGAGGTCAAGCGGCGCATCCAAGGATTCGGACCCGAGTGGCGGACTCTTACCGTGGGGACCAGCGGCAAGCAGGCCGGCTGGGAGAAGCTGCAGATCGTGCGGATATGGCGAGACTATGCGAATCCAGCGGAGGAATAGGGATAGCGAAAGGAGATGCCGGGTTTGGAGGCGTACAAGAGCATGTATTCAGATATCTTTCCATACCAAAAAAGCGATACCCACCCGCCCATGATGCATACAGTTTTTAGGGCCAAGCATCCCGAACGCCAATCCATTGGTGAATAGTTGTTGATATCGTCGCGATACCGTTTGATAAAAGCCCTCACGTCGTCGCGCCCCATCCGCGGTCCCGATCTCTTCAAGCCCTACTCGATCTTCTCCCGTTGATCTCCCCATCTCTATACCCGTCTGTGTTGCCATCCTAAGGTCGTCCTCCCCGTCCGCGGCCACGACCACGACCTCTGCCGCCGCCCCTGCCGCGCCCTCGGCCAGTGCCCCGCTCGGCCTCCTTGCGGGCCTTGTTCTTGGGCTTGGGCGCATCGTCGATGAGGAGGGTGTCGAGGGGTAACGAGTCGGGGAGGATAAAGTATCGGATGGTGGAGCCTCGAATGTTCATGGTGTCGAGGGAGACGGGGTCCTGGCTCTTGATCGTCATCTTGACGTTGCGGAGAGCCGTGTTCATCTGGGGGGAGACGGAAGAGATGGTGCCGTGGACGATGGTGCCTGTGTCAAGGTAAGCGCTGAGCTCAAGTGTGCAAAGGAGGGGTATGCTGCTGCTCCCATACCATTCTTCAACTCAATTGTCACCGTCTCGTTGGCGCATTTCATCAGGAATCTGGTCGTGCCATGTTAGTCCAAGAGCTCGTGCTTAAAAAGAGGAAAGCTCAGCATAATCTCCCAACTGCGGTGCGCGGCGCATGGTATGGAAGGGGAGGGAGGGGGTTTGAGCTTACCGAACGAGCTTCATCTTGGCGGCTTATAGAAGAAGACGCGCTTTCGGCCGCTATGAGATGTTTTGGGGTGAATGCTTCGGTCGGTCGAGGTTGGGTCTCGCGCGCGTCGTGGAATTCGGCGTGAGGCTGAGGCTGCAACACGGCCTCGAGAAAGTCGGTCGGAAAAATCAAGGTTCGAGAGCTGGAGGAGGTGCACGTGATGTTTGGCACTTGCTTGGAAGTTCCACGTGACTGAGGTGAGAAAGCGCCACAACACATGCTGCCCCGGACCCAAAGTTAATTGGGCGGTGCTAGGCAACTAGAGGCCTTATCGATAAGCAGCTCGGGCACGGCACTGGGTTCGCGGACTAGCTGGAGACGGACCAAATGGCCACCCATAAATTGGATTGCAGCCTCGTCTCTTAAATCCTGGGCATGTCATCTTCCACGAAGCTCGCCTGATGCCTGTGCCCCGAGTTTCCTCTTTCCCCCCTGGACCACCCGCTGGATACTCGGGGTCAGAATCCTCTGTTGCATTAACTGACTCTCTCTGGCTCCCGGGCCTTCTCTGCCTGCAGCGCAGCGGCCCTCCTACCCCCGCCTCGAGACCGACTCCCCTCTGCCGTTACCCCACTATCCTCTGAGTTCGAGCCAAACTGAGCCACACGAACGCGTCCTGCTCGCATTGATTTGGTACTTGACGACGGCATATTGAGAGACCTTGGGCACGACAAGATGATATCAGGAAGAGGCGGATCTGGTGCACGAGCTGGGCGCATTCGCCCCCCTCGTCGCATCGTGCGTGTAAGTCTGGAGGGCACCCTTCTTTGGACATGTCAAGAATCCGGCCTGTACAAGAGGAAACGTGCCTGTGTCAAACATGCTGACACCGCCGTTATAGCCAAACGAACGTGACGAAGGAGGTGACTTTGAGGCTTGCTGGAACATGCTCAAGGAGGCCCTCCGCGACATCCACCAGAAGAACTGTAGCCGACTGTCCTTCGAAGAGCTCTATCGCGCAGCCTATAAAATCGTTCTTAAGAAGAAAGGCGAGGCCTTGTATGATCGGGTCAAGGCTTTCGAAGAGCAGTGGTTTGCCGATCATGTTATCCCCAAGATTCGAGACCTCGTTACCACGGGCTTGATCAACATCGGGGTCGAGCGAACATCGGTCACCTCGGTCAACGAGAGACGACAGACGGGAGAAAAGTTCCTCAAGGGACTGCGGGATACGTGGGAGGACCACAACATGTCGATGAACATGACGGCCGACATTCTCATGTACCTCGATCGAGGTTATTCGCATCTCGAGGCACAGCGAGTTCCCATCTTTGCCACCACCATCGCCCTCTTCCGAGATCACATTTTACGTTCTTGCCTGAACTCCAACACCAAGGATACCGTCATTGATATCCTGATATCCGTCATCCTTGACCAGATCGATATGGAGCGTGAGGGAGATGTTATCGACAGAAACCTCATTCGAAGCTGCAGCAGGATGCTTAGTTGTCTCTACGAGACTGAAGAGGAGAGCGAGAACGACAAGTTATACCTCACCGTATTCGAGCCTCGATTCCTCGCCAACAGCAAGACGTATTATGCCTCAGAAGGCAGGAAGCTGTTGCGTGAGTCAGACGCCGGTACCTGGCTTCGACACACGCAGCAGCGACTAAACGAGGAGATTGACCGATGCGGGACTACGATCGAGCTGGAGACGTTACCAAAGGTGACGCAAACCATCGACCAGGAGCTCATTGTTGCCCACATGTCCGAGTTTCTCGCGCTGGAAGGGAGCGGGTTGAGGTGGATGATCGACAACGACAAGATTGACGAACTCTCCATCCTCTACCGTCTCATCTCACGAGTCGACCCTAAGAAAACGGCACTTCGAGAAATCCTGCAGCACCGTGTGGTTGAGCTTGGTTTGGAGATTGAGAAAAGCCTCAAGAGTACCGACTTCTCAGCTGGTCATGGTGAAGGAGAGGAAGGTGGCGAAGGGGAGAAGGCAAAGACTTTGAACCCCGCTGCTCAGCAGACAGCTGCTGCCGTCAAGTGGGTGGATGATGTGCTGCGTCTGAAGGACAAGTTTGATGCTCTCTGGATACAGTGCTTCCAGAACGACTTGATCATTCAGAGCGCCCTGACCAAGAGCTTCTCCGACTTTATCAACATGTTTGCTCGGTGCTCTGAATACGTCTCGTTGTTTATCGATGACAACCTGAAGAGAGGCATCAAGGGCAAGACGGAGGCCGAGGTTGATGTCGTCCTTGAAAAGGCAATTGTTCTGATTCGGTACCTGCAGGATAGGGACCTGTTCCAGACGTATTACCAGAGACACTTGGCACGACGACTTCTCCACGGAAAGTCGGAAAGCCATGACGTGGAAAAACAAATCATTTCTCGGATGAAGCAAGAAATGGGCCAGCAGTTCACTAGCAAGTTTGAGGGCATGTTCAGAGACTTGGCCACTTCCTCTGATCTTGGCAGCGGCTACCGAGACCACATCCGCAACGTTGGTGACGGTGCCAAGGTCATAGATCTCAACATCAACGTGCTCACGACCAACTACTGGCCGCCTGAGGTCATGGGTCGAACCGCACAGATTGGTGAGGGTTCTCGGGTGACGTGCGAATACCCACCCGAGGTGCAACGACTACAGGCGAGCTTTGAGCAGTTCTACCTGAGCAACCGCAACGGACGCAAGCTGACCTGGATCGGCACGACTGGAAGTGCCGATGTCAAGTGCACATTCCCTGCGATCCCTGGCAAATCTGGACCATTGGCTCGGGAGCGCAGATATGAGATCAATGTGCCAACCTTTGGCATGGTTATTCTGCTACTCTTCAACGATCTGGCCGAGGGCGAGTCTCTGAGCTTTGAAGAGATCCAAGCCAAGACCAACATATCGACTCCGGATCTCATGCGAACCCTGACAGCCATCGCTGTGGCGCCCAAATCACGCGTCCTGGCCAAGGAGCCCCTGACCAAGTCGGTGAAGCACACTGACAAGTTCTCCTTCAACGCCTCCTTCCAGAGCAAGACGATCAGGATCAAGGCGCCCATCATCAACGCAGTATCCAAGGTCGAGGACACGAGCGAGAGAAAGAAGACTGAGGAAAAGAACAACCAGACGAGAGCTCACATTGTCGACGCGGCAGTTGTGAGAATCATGAAGTACGTACCTAGGACGGTGAACCACACGCATACAGTATACTGACCAGCTACAGGTCCCGCAAGGAACTCAGCCACTCACAGCTCGTCAGCGAAGTTCTCACCCAGCTCTCTGGCCGGTTCCGACCCGAAGTGTCCCTCATCAAGAAGCGCATCGAGGATCTCATCGCGAGAGAGTACCTGGAGCGACCCGACGAGGACGGCATGCCATCACTGTACCGCTATGTGGCCTAAATCCGCCATGGCTAATGTCACGAAATCACGAAAGGAGGAGGGTGAAACCACCATTTACTGGGCTTGCATGGCGTTGGGAGGGGCAATGGGATGGATCTCGATTGATTTACTACATACATACGTAGGTAGCGCATGAAATGGACAAGGGGCGCTTTGCTATGTGGCTTAGCTGCATTGGAAAGCGAGGCTGTGCATATGGGAAACAAGGTACTCGCTACTACATAAAGAAAAGGCCATTTGACTTGTTCCTGAGATGTTTATCCGCATCCAGGGGAGGTTAGGGGGAGTTGTGTGGTTGTCCTGTTCAAGGACTGTGTAACTACAGAGTGAACATGAAGTAAAGTAGACTGAATGCCTGATAGAATCAATAAGAGGTCCAAGCATAGAAATCGTATTTATAAACTTCAAGTCGCTTTTAACTTGTCTTGTCTGAATTGCCACCTGACATGCCCTGGTGGGAGTTGATTGAGGGTGCCATGATCAAGTCACGTGATCGTAACTGTCCATTGTGTCTAGGCGTTCATGATGGAGATCCTGCACCACCAACCAACTGAATCGCCCACGTCCTCAGCTGGACCATTCTTTTACGTCTCAAGTCCGTGAAATCAATCAAGAAGGTGTTGTACCTCTCGCACACGGACAAAAAAATCCATTTAGGCACAAGACCGAGGTGTTTGCGAGGCTCAGAAACCCCCCCAGTTCATTCTCTCACTCATCACCCTCTACCGCCGACAAGATGCTCTTCTTTAGGTACTCATTCGCCCCCTCTCAACGCAACGCCATATCCCTAGGGGCTTATGAGCTGACATGAGTATTTTAAAGCTTCTTCAAGACCCTCATCGACCACGAGGTCACGGTCGAGCTCAAGAACGACATCCAGCTCAAGGGCATCCTCAAGAGCGTGGACCAGTACCTCAACATCAAGCTCGACGACATTCAGGTTGTCGAGGAGCTCAAGTATCCCCACATGGTGCGTCATTCCCTCTCCTGCCGCCTCTTTCGGCGCTGACCTGTGTGATAGAGCTCCGTCAAGAACGTCTTCATCCGTGGTTCCGTGGTGAGATATGTCCACCTCCCCGCTGCGTCGGTGGACACGCAGCTGCTGGAGGACGCCACCCGAAGGGGTAAGTAGTAGCCTGAATCTCCAGAAGAGAGAGACTGACTGGATGCGTTGTAGAAGCTGCGGCTCAGCAGGCAAAGGCCAAATAGACGGGGAGGGTGTTGTGAAAGCAAAGCGACGTGTCATGGAATAGATTCCCAAAGAGGGAGATGCATGGATACCTAGGTACTCGGAAGTGGCAAAAGGGGGATTCATGTGGCGTTGGCTCCTGATATGGATAATGAAATGCTCTTCTTTTCCCATTCCGTGCGTGATGCTTACAGGCTCTATCCTACAGCCATTGTCACTACCAATACGCCCCCCCTCCCTTGCCAGATTTACCATCCCACAAGTCCTTTTCTGAAATCTTGCCATCATCTTCACCCTCGATCAGTGGCACTACAATGCCTCCCCTTCTCCTCTCTGCCATCCATCGATCTATCCAACCCTTCATTCTTTTCCTAGACTGCTCACTGCCCACGTTGACGGTTGGGACCACCCTTTCAATCCTCAAGCCCATGACAAACATGGCCAACTCCCGGAAACTGCTGTGTTC
Organism: Fusarium piperis; assembly: GCA_027886205.1. Taxonomy (NCBI): domain Eukaryota; kingdom Fungi; phylum Ascomycota; class Sordariomycetes; order Hypocreales; family Nectriaceae; genus Fusarium; species Fusarium piperis. The sequence goes on along the minus strand of RZGM01000012.1, from coordinate 377,550 downwards.
CGAGTATGGCACGCCAAAGCACATGGCTTCCTTAGTGCTGCCCCTCTGCGGTACAAAGTCCCTGTATCCAAAACGGTTCCGCCAAGCCTTGCCGTGAAGGATCTGCTCCGTTTGGATACTTCCAGGTGAAGTGTTGGCTCCAATAGCCTTGCCAGCGGGCCTAAAGTTCCACCCGCTGGGACGGAAGCCCACGATGCGGCTGAAGTGAGGTTTGTAGCTGTTGAGATACTCTTGAAGAGTCTCGGCGCGTAGCTCCATGAGCATCTGCATATGAACCTGCGCCTCAAGGGGATCGGAAGTAAGGAGAGCCGTCAGCTCCGGGTCGCCGAGTTGCTTGCATATTTTGATCTTTCCAGGCGACGCAAAGATCTTGGACTTTAATGCCTTGGCGATGGCGATGCAGATGCGTTCCTTGCCGATCGAGTAGGTACCGCATATTACCAATAACCGCTTCCGAGGTCCCTTCTTGGCATCGTCTCTCCCTGTTTCATTAGACTTGGGGCCTTTGAAGAACTTGCTGACGCCCTGAGTTCCCTGGGCACTGGCTTTGTCCCATACATCATCTTTGCAATCAGGGTTAGGCGACATTGATCCGCACAAGTCGGCACATGCTTTGATGACGTCGTTTTGGGGTGGGAATGAGTAACGGGGATTTAGATATGTCGTGTCCAAGTAGCAGATATCAATCTTCTGCTGCTTGGCCTTTCCCGATATGGAGTCGACAATCTCTGGTTTGAGCAGTGGATGGTTGACTTGAGCAGGACAAGCCCGAAAATCCCCACAGTGCAAGATGCGCTGTATACGACTGCTTATTCCGTGCTTCATGGTCTTCTGGAAGAGGAATAAGGAGCTCCCTGGGCAGTGGTTCGCAGGTATCATAGTGACTGATGCCCCATCTGTTCCGGGGATGTCGTAGGACTTGTCAAACTCGAGCTCGACAACCCACTTTTCTGCCGTTCGAAGCTGTTGCTTGACCAGACTGCCGGTGACCTTGCTGCAGTATATAGGCCCATGTCTCCATTTAGCTGTCAGGCCAATGTAGTGGTCACTATGGAAGTGGCTCAGGAAGTACGCCTTGCAACCCTCGACAGCACCATATCGGAAGGCATCGACGCAGATGGAGAAGCCAGGCATGATCTTGTAAAAGGGACACGTCCTCTCGTAAGCCTGCTTTCCTCGGGAAGAGTGTTCAGCAGCTGCAGCTTCTGCCCATGCTGAATCCTCAGCATTGTTTGACATGAGCTTTGCAAATGCTGATTTAGGTGCGGAGCCTGAGGGATTCAATTTGAAAGGATTGGCTTGGCCGGGTCTGGGAATAGCAGCCCGCTCAAACCTTTTGATGACCTCAGCCGACTCCGTCTTGGAGGGCTCGGGAGGCTTTTTCGGGGCTTGGTTCTCCTTGTTTGATAGGGGGATTGGGTTTCCGTCGAGGCAGGAGTTGACATGTCGAGTTGCTTCATCCGCCGAGATACCAGCCAGACTTCCGTTGCAAATGGGGCAACTCTCTATCATGGAACCATCATCGAGGGCGTCGTCTGCGAGGTCTTCATGTTCAACATCCCCGGCTTCCTCAGCTTCGAGCCGGGCTTGCTCCCTCATGAACCGCATCTCACGTGTCTCTTCGCCTTCGAGGTCGTCTAATTCGAGTAGGTCTTCATCGGCCATGTCCTGGAGGTGGTCAAACTGTTCGTATGTCGAGTCGTCCTGTTTCAACGTGGGGGTCCTGCTTTCTGCGTCCTTGTTGTCGTCCTTAGCAAAACCGTCCATTTGGACCTCATGATTTGGGGGTAGCTTTGTACATTGGGCAGTCTCTTTAGTCTTTTTATGGGTGGATTTCGTTTCGGGTTCGTCCTCGCCTTCGTCCTCGCTATCCGAGTCCATCACGAAAGGGGTCTTGATCTTGGGCTTGGGTTGCTTTGGCCGTGAGCTATTCTCTGCCTTGGGAGGCGACGAGGGTTGCTCTACTGTGGCCACCGTCTCGGATTTTATAGTGGTTTCCTTCTTTGTTGCATTTTCAGGCTCTTCGCTTAGCTTCCTCCTCTTGCTGGGCGATTCATCCTCGTTGTATCGAGCCGTGTCGTCGGCAGCGTAACTGTCTTCGTCATCGGCGGATTGTGGCGCCGCACCTAAGAAAAGTGACGTCTCCTGCTTCCCTTCCTTTTTGAAGAAGCTGAGGATGCTCTTGTTGGCCTTGACGGGCTTTTTTGAGAAGCCGGAGGCAGGCTTCCTTGGTGTGCGGGATCGATTGGATTTGGTTGACGTAACCATTGTGAAGGGCAAATTGAGATGGTGGAGGCCGGGGGCGTTGAATTACTGCATGAAAAATCCAAGAAGGGCCTAATCCGGGAGGATTGAAATGGGTATCGACGCCCAAGAGGCAGACACAGAGACTTGTGAGGAGCACGAGAATCAGTCAGGGTGGGATGGGGGTTGACGCTACACGCGAGACCGCGCTGGAGGCAAAGTGGGAATCGCGAAGTCACATGACGGCTACCTCTGGGATCGCCATGACTGCTTTGACCTTCATAGATGCCTATTCTGCACTACAAATATTTCGATGTGTATTTTATTCTTGGCAATTTGATGGCACTGCGCTATTATCCATTGATTTAAATCCAAGAATGTTGTTGGGCTTACTTTGCTCATCTTTTCAAGCCTTGTTGTATACTTTAGCCATGGTTCGTCGTTGAATTCCTTGGCGAAGCAATGGCCACTTCACAGAGCTGGACATGATGGGGAGTGAAAAAGAAGAGCTCATATTGATAATTCTAGTCCTTATTTTGGAGTATCTATAGAATCATCATTCAATATTCTTACAATTATCTTGTCTATCATGATATCCTCACAACCAATCACTGCGGTTCGACCCGTGCCGTCACGAATTGACAAGCATCAACGCGACGCATGGACGCTCAGACGAGACAATAGCTGTCCGGGCTGTAACCGCAGCCGCAGTGAAGCTAATCACCACCAAAGCGCAACTTGAGGAGATGAGGGTTGCATCTCTCCTCCCATGAAACTGGAATCCCCATGCTTCTGACCCGACCCGGATGCTACTCTACCATGCACTATGTACCTACGCTATGATGTCTCGCTCTTAAAACCAGGGTGCCACCTCCGCCGCCATGCCTTCAGCCTCTACCCTCCAACTCCAATCTGTCACTGGCTCAGTATCATCCCGCAATCAACGGACCAAAACGCCCGCACAAAACCATAACCAGCCCTCCCTCCACCACCAGCAGCCACATGAGCTTTTCGCCACGTCCGTGACGCCTCTTTATTTCTCCTCGAGGAAAACATGTTCCGGACCACGGCCCAGATCCGGCACGTCTCAGCCATCCCCGCCGGCATCCCAGCGTCCAAGGGCGTCGAGATGCTGCACGACCACGAGTTCTTCATCCGCTGCGACCCTCACATGATCAAGTTCGAGACTCTGCAGACGCCCCAGGATCCGCCGCTTGCACCTCCTCCCGGAGGCCAGTCCGTCGTCGCCTCGCCCAAGTGCTACTCAGTCACAGACAGGGTGCATGCCCTACCGGCGGGCCTCTGGGATTCCGACGTTGTCAGCACATCAGAGTTCTTCAACCTAGAGAGGGGACTCTTCGTCCGCATGAGAGGTCCGATGGGCATGGTGCTGGAGACGGTGTGGCAGATCGAGGAGGCAGACGATGGGAGGTGCGAGATCGTCGAGGATGTCGTCATTGCATGTTCTAGATTTCTTGTTGGTGTGGTGAAAGGTTCGTGCGAGGATGGGTGGAAAGGGGTGCATGGCGAGATGGTCGAGAGGCTAAAGGGATCTTCGTGACACCAAGTAAGCTTATCTAGACAGATTATGCGATGTGGTACAAGGCTTCACAGGACTTGCTTTATAGACAAGACTCGATAGGAAATGCTCAACTTAGATTAAAAGACTAGCTCTCGAGTATGATCCAAGAGTACAGAAGGTTGGGTATCTAGGTATGTATGGACAGGCGTCTCAGTCTATATACGACATGTCTTAATACCCTCAATCAAAAATGAATGGGGGTCTGAGCGAGTCAAAGAGGCCTGCCCTAGAAACTCCTCATGACATGCTTCTCTCCGCTGCTCAGCGACGGAGTCTGGCTCATCGATGGGTCAGGGAATCTCGGATCTCTATCCTTGTCCACCTCAATCTCCACCGCCACAGACGTGACCACGTCCATCTGTATGGCCATCTCGTTGCGTGCCGAACTCCTCAGAGACTCCTGGCTGAGGGTCCGGGTACCCAGGACTCCTGATACCTTGTCAGACCTGCCCCCGAGTCGCTGCCACCATCCACCAACTCCGCCCATGTTGCCGGAATGGGACTCTCCGCCTTGGATCCAGATACTGTTGCCGAATCGATTGGCAGGGGTGCGCATAAAGGCAAACGTCTCGAGGCCCGTGTCCTCAATATCAACTTCGTCCTTGGAGCCAAAGACAATGGCATGTCGAGTCGTACCGAACAGGACACAATCAAAGGATCCGTTGCTGGCGATGAGGGTTCCGGCGAAGCAGTAGTATCCCATAGGAACGTGGGCGCCAGCCATGGTGGCGATACGGCCGAGGGCGAGAGGGAGAGTGCACATGACGTAGATCAGAGGGTACACAAGGAAGGCCGGGTTATGGTTGAGCTTGACTCTAGTGTTGTCTGAGCCATCTTTTTCTGCGCTCCCCTTGGCCTGTCGTCTAAGTGACATATAAATGGCGATGTAGAGAGCGCTGGTTGTGACGAGAGAAAGGAAAATGAAGAGATAATGAGTGAGCAGTCGAAGATTCTCGTAGGCGTCGTTGATCCAGCACTTGTATCGAGTCAGCATAGTGGCAGACGATGAGTGACATGCTTGATAGGAGACTTACCCATGGGCCAGCGCGAACATAGTAACCCCCGACGTTTCTGCCATTGTTGGTAGCTAGCAGAGGGATAATTGCGAGAGAGTACACAAATATCCATATGACTACAATGGCTGCGTACAAGGCCCTTTGCGGTGGTCGATAGCCTTTGACGACGGAGAGATATGTGTGAACGGCAATGGCAGTGATGAATAAACTCGACGACAAGTCCCCGTTGGAATCGAAAAGACCTTGAACGAAGCATGTAGGAGTGTGGATAAAGATACCGCCTCGCTGGATCCAGGTGACGCTCAGAAGAAAGGCAGCGCCCTGGTGCATATCGGCGATGATGAGGTTGAAGACGAGGATGAGGAACTGGTTAGGAGGGTTGTTCCCGGCAGCCTTGATACGTTCAGCATTCTGGCCATGTACTGCCCTCGACGACTGGCCCTGAGGCCCAAATGGCCCATCCTGGTAAGTAAAGTCGGCGACGGGTTCCGGGTCGGGGATGTTTCTCGCAATGTTGTCGGCGCGAGTCTTCTTCTGGATGTGCCATGCCAAGAGCTTGTAGGTCAAGTATAGAAAGAGAGCTGAGGCGAGGAGGAAGGAGAGCAGAGCAAATACGGAGATGGCGATGAGACCGTTGCGGAGGCTGGCTGGTAGAGGCGTGATGGACTCGCTTTCCGAGTGCGCCTTCAAGTACTCTTCACCCGTGGTTGCCATGATGACGATGATGGTGATGCTGCTGGGCTTCGGGCTGCATGGAGTCCGGCAGTCATCAAGAAGGATATGGGGAACTGAATGATGGGATACTGAAGATGGATAGATACAGCAACGCAACCGGCTAAGAGACTCAAGCCTCGACACGGAACAGGCTTCTTTTTGAAGATCTTCACCCACTACATACAGTACCTACTTTAACGACCCTGAGCGTGGGATCCAGCCCTCATGCGCCCTCCCACCTCCCGAGCAGGACTAGCTACTGTAAGGTAGCTGCCGTATCGGTAGTAGCACTTAGAGGCCCCTCGATCCAACAGTTCGCGCCAGATGTAAGCCGAGCATCCGATGGTGAGGCGAGGTGTGGCTCGAACATATCACGGACACCATCACCATGGGAAAGCACGCGCCGTTCAACTCTCTGCAGTACCTCCAAGCCAGGGGGATCGATGCAGGTACTGACTCGTGAATCTTGAAGGGAAGGGAAAATAGGGGGGCACGGACGTGGGGAATGAGATCGGCGTCACGGGGAGTCGAGGCTAGGAGCCGGCCGGGCCTTGACGGGACTAGCCAAGGTGACCGCGATCTTGGGAGCTGTTGGTTGATGGCTTACAGTAGATGGGAGAGGCTTTCCGCTGGGAGCTTGTTTAGTCGAGTCAAAGGGGGCTTTTTTGCTTGTGATGAGGGAGATGAATGCATGACGCCAACCCGAACAATGTCGGGATCTGCTACCGATGTGTGCGAGACCGTTGGAGTCTCGTCGAGTCGATAGTCTATTTGTCATGCTGATTTCCATGGTCTGGGTATTGCTTCCAACTGATACCCGTCTTCAGGCCGCACTACCCAGCACCATGGAATGGGTCAAGATGGGCCATACCAGCAGAAACCAGTCAAACCGCCGAGAGGCAATCGATGGATAAAGCCTCGTGCGCCTCGATTAGTAACCACCCAGAGAGAGCAGGCTCGCTCATTCCGAGCTGGCACCAACGGTTTGGCTTTTCCGTTGGTGTTGGTGTTTGTGGCCAGCCAATCCATTCAGCTGGAACCAAAACCGCCAGCCATTGGAAGCTCTTCAAGTGAGCCCCCTTTCTCTTCTGTTTCAAGCCTTGTCCTTCTGGGAAAGGCGGCTGCAGGTGTGTGTGCTTTGACGCTGGATGGAGACTATACCCGGGCGTCTCTGGTGGCCATGACCACGGCCTCGTTTCGCAGCCCGTGGAAATAAAGGTGCAACCTCACAATAAGGGGGCATGTCACGTCGCTAACCATAGAACCGGTCTGAGACATTTGCTGCATGTCGTTTGTCAGGCCATGTGGCGATGAACTCGAGGCTCGAGAAACGTCAGGATCAAACAGGCTTCTTTCAGTGTCATTCCGTGGCGCGTTGCCTCGGTCGCGCACGGGCAACCTCTACAGCCTCGGCTTCGTCACTTACTCTAGATAGTGGTTTAGTTGACGGCGGGCGCCATCGCGCACAGGACTATTGGGTCCTCTTTATCGGCCGAAATCTGAACCCCCAACCCCTAGGACCGGTCGACGATGAGATCCCGGGTCGGCGTCCCGTGGACTGGAACTTCGGGTACACTTGTCGATCCCCGCCCACAGTCTTCTAATCGAAACTCCAGGCAGCGGTGATCACCCGTCTCAGCCCTGACTAGGCAGCTGCCTGCAGCCTGGAATGATTCTGAAGCGATTCGATGAGAGTGATTGACACTGACGTGGGATCGACAGGTTCTGTATTTTAATCCTCAGATTCAAGGCTTCACAGACGATGCGTCCAAGTATAAAAGAGTTCTCATGTCGACCGAGTCCAGCACTCTTTTCTTTTCTCCTCAGCTTCCTTTGCCATTCGGCTAAGATCAAGTGTAGTATCTGTTCTTGCACAGGTTAACCCCTGGCATGGGTTCAACGAGCCTTCCAAAATGACTTGAATTTTTCGTTCCTCGGGGTTCAAGCTCTGGTTGCGCTTGCGTAGCCAAGCCCGCCCCAGAGTGTCCTTGGTATCACACTGCCTCCAAGTGACGCAAAGTTTCGTCTCGGGGATGAATCTTTTTTAGCTGCTTTTCGTTGCACTTTTGCTGGTTGCACTAGCGATGCGAAGAAGGGCACTTTCGATAGTTGGTTGCGCTGGCTCATGCGCTGGAGGATTAGCTTGGCTCGAGTCCACGTTGGTTTCAATTGTGGCGTGGATGAATTGGGTAAAAGCACGAGAGAACTTAAAAGGGTTGATTTTGATTCAGTTCGTCGATAACTAATACGTAAGTAAAATCGTGCCAGGGGTTGTTTCGAAGACAATTCCCCTTCTGTCGTCTTCGTTGTCTTTCATTGTGCTTGTGGTGCTGGCGCACTCACTAGCCACCTTGACTCTTCCTGCACCGCCACACCCCGTCCATTGGCTACCAGACTGGCGGCTGCTGTGACACGAGGCTCGTGCGTGCCGTGTCAGACATTGAACGACAAGCGTTGAGTGTGGCCCCTTTCCAACGACCTCAGTTCAACATCCATCACCCATCTTCGCTTCTCGTTTTCCGTCAAGGATCACGGCCGCCCGGTACAGCGACACGTGATCGGGCTAAGCATGCTATGATGTGAACCAAACCAAACGGTCCTTCCCCAAGCTCTCTAGTCCCGCCAAACACTCAAGCCCGTCTCCCCCCGGCTCAGGCAGCCCCAGACGGGCACCAAGATCTCATCAACATGGCGTCGCTCCAAGTTAGAGGCCCGGACTTCTCCGTCACCAAGCAAAAGGCAATCGAGGATGCCAAGAAGATGCAAAAGCTCGTCACCGATCAGTGCTCAAAGACCGGAAAGGACCCCCCTCAGTACCGCCTATCGGAGCTCATCGGCAAGGGCAGCTTCGGCCGCGTCTACAAGGCTACTTCTCTGACAACGAACCAACTGGTCGCTGTCAAGATTATCGACATTGAAGAGAGTGACACTGCCATTCCCAACCCCAAGCTCGCCGACACATACAGCGACTTGCTTAAAGAGATCAACGCCCTGCAGTTGTTGAGCGACACGGGCGCAAAGAACATCAACCATGTCATCGAGGCCCTGCCGGTAGGCCAGTCCATGTGGATGATCACCGAGTACTGCGCTGGAGGCAGTGTAGCCACTCTCATGAAGCCAACCTCACCTGGTGGTCTCCAAGAGAAATGGATCATACCCATCCTGCGCGAGGTGGCTGAAGCAATCCATTGGGTGCACAAGGAGGGCATCATCCATCGAGATATCAAGTGCGCAAACATTCTCGTCACCGAGGTTGGAGACGTCCAGCTCTGCGATTTCGGTGTTGCCGGTGTCATCGAGACCAAGTTTGACAAGCGTTCGACCGTCATCGGCACACCGCATTGGATGGCCCCCGAGCTCTTTGATCCTGCTGCCTCGTACGGCACTGAAGTAGACATCTGGGCCTTTGGTGCCATGGTTTACGAGATTTCCTCGGGGTTGCCGCCCAATGTGGCCGCTGGCATGGATTTCAACAGGCTGGGCTCCTATCTGAAGCAACATATCCCTCGCCTAGAAGGTGATCGATATTCGCCGGGCCTCAAAGACCTCGTGGCGTACTGCTTGGAAGACGATCCCAAGAAGCGCCCAACCATCGAGGAGGTTCAACTTCATCGATACATACATAACACGCAGGAGATGTTCCCGACATCTACCCTAGCACAGCTGGTTAAGGGTTACAAGTTGTGGGAAGCTAAGGGCGGAAACCGCAAATCTCTCTTTTCTGCGGGAGGAGCTCAAGGGCCCTCGGATTTCGCGCCGACGGGATATGAGAACGATGAGTGGAATTTTAGTACGACCGCTGCATTCGATCAACAAGTCCTTAAGATGGATAATGACCAAGCGGTCTATGAGGTCTATGGGTCTAGCATCGACTTGAGACAGGACGGCTACGACGATGCGTCACGCACCCAGAAGCCAAAATCGCGCCGACGTCCTCCGCCGCATCTTCCTTCAGTCAAGGCCCCCTTGGAGAAGCTCTTTGACCCGAATACCATTTCGAACTATGAGGATAACTCTCGGGCATACTATGGTCGTTTCCCTCCTCCCTCCTTAGACTATCCGCCTCCTCCCCCTCCAGCTTCAGACTTGCCCCTGCGGGATGACTCGTCTCAGTCCCTTGGTGTGAGGGAATCTCTGATTGATCTTGACGCGTCTTTGGACGGGAGCAACCTCTCCGAGTTTGTTGATATGAACACCATCCGGGCAGGGGATCCGAGAGCATCGACAGACTATGACTTTGGCGATGTGTCTTACAACAAGCCGCCCCTCAGCGATCCGGCCGACATGAACAACAATCGACGGACTCGGGATTGGAAATTCCCATCCATGGCTCCGCCTGCCTCTGCAAACCCGGAGATGTTCAGGTTCCCCTTCAACGATGACCAGGGGCCGAGCACCAGCCGTCTCATCCACCCTCCCACTGAGCCAACCCAGCCGTCCTCTCAGTTTAATGATCTGGCAGTTCCTTCGCCGATGAACAACCGAGCGTCGTCTGGGAGTCTCATCGATCTGGATATGAGTCTGGCGGATCCTATTAATGATTACCCCCGGCCGTCTACATCACACTCGGACGTGGGCTCGATAGCTGGCTCAGAAATGGGTGGTGCGAACCCGTTCGAGTTGGAGAAGCATGCCTCTCTTTATGTGATGCCCAACACTATCCGAGAACCCTCCATCTATGTATCAGATGACTCGGAATACGCCAACGCCATCTCGGATCTCTCCCTCAACGACACCCAACGGCACGATCCCCAGCCATCATTCCAGCAACCACAGCCGCTATTCCAAGCCCAGCAGCCACCGCCACAAGGGCCATCACAACCCCCGCAAACAAACGGCAACGAGAGGCCATACTCTTTGAGTGAATTCGCGGATACGGACCCCGAGTCATTCACTCCTCAGCCAACAATAATCGCCGAGATGCCCCGTCAGCCGTCGCCTCTGCAGGAGCCGCCACCATCGTTTCAAGACGGTTACCCCCGCTTGTTCCAGCAAAAGCCATTCCTTCCACCTGCTCCTACTGCGCCTTCACCCCAGGTGATGGAGGGTCAGGCATCGTCTGAGCAGGTCAAGGAGGAACTTCGCCGTATGGCCATGAGCCTCAGTGACCATCTCAACCAAGCGAATACATACCTTTCAGGCCTGCCCATTCGTCGAGCGAGCATGACCAGGATCGAGTCTATCGGTGACACGCCTTGATCTACTACAGTTCGCGCTATGTAGCTAGGATGGGTAGGGGATAAGTAATTTGGTCACACTCGGGATAGGTTTGGTAGCATCTTTTGGCCTTGGGATCCGGGACGGATACCATCTCGCATGGCGTATGATCATGAATCTTAATCACGAATAGAATGCCCCAATAATAGTCTTGACTCCATCTCTGGCTTCTCTGTCTGTACTATTGAAACCCAATCATATCTCCCATCAACAAAGCCTGATACTTCTCAATGGCCTCGCCCAACTTGATCAACACACCTGCAGCCAACATCTTGACCTCATTCTCCTCCCCACCGTCCTCTCCCCTCGTTCTCTCGAATACCATGGCCACCCACTCCCTCGTCTCCATCACCTCCCTGCCCTGCGCTTCGCAGAGTCGACGCATGTCGCCACCGTTGACCTCTAAAAGCGACGCCATGGCCACGAGCCACCCCTTCATAGCACCGAGATCACCCAAGACATGCACTCTGACGCCGAGTAGCAGATCCCACAACTCCGATGTCAGCTGAGGGAGCGAGAGCGTTGAAGGTCCTGCAGCATGGACGATGATACCGAGGGTCTGCAGATACAGCGCCAGGAGTGCAGGGTTAAGGATGATGGGCTTTGCGGAGCGGAGGGCGACCTGGAAGTGAGCCGTGAGCGGCGAGAAGAAGGACGAAGCAAGGAGGGCGGCCGTGGTGTTGGGGATGGCGCGGACGCGTGGCCTCGACTTGGTCTTGGACTTGTAGCGAGCCGTGAAGCTCTGCAGCTTGAGGATATCGGGCCCCGTGTTGGCGTCAGCGGCCTCTGCGGCTAGAGGGGCGAGGAAGGAGGAGGTTAGGGACTGGGAGATGCTGTCAAGGGCATTTGGCGGGAGTGCCTTTAGTTGAGAGGCAGGGAGGACTTTGGTGTTATTACTAGCGGGCTCAAGGTAGAGCTGCTCCATCTTCTCAGGGAGGCGTTTGGAAGGGAAAGCGGCAGCAGACTGATATTGGGATACTTCAAAACCGGCCAGCTCACGCGCAGATAGACCGATAGTAATGAGGATTGAGGTTCGCTGAGAAAGGGAGTAGTCACCCTCGAAGAACGTGCGGGCGAACCAAGGTGCCATGGTCTTGGGCTGGGAGACCACCAATGCAATCATACCCTGAAGCCGCAGATCCTGGAAGTCGTCTATCTCGAACTTGTCCTGTATGCCCACGAGCAGCCCGGCCAGCTCGTCGGCATGGTAGCTGACCTCGGTGCCGTAGTTTGCTTTGCGGCGAATGAGAACTGGGGCGGTTTGCAGGGCGAGCTTCTGCTTGTCGTACGACTCCGAGTCGCGGAAGAAGGTTATGAGGTCTCGGATGTAGACGGGAGGCTTTGGCCTGTTGCGCTCGACAAGCGTGGCATCGTCGTCGGAATCCTCGGGGTCGGAGTCTTTGGAATAGGGGGCGAGGTCGTCATCTTCTTCATCCGAAGAGCCGACCTCCTCGATGATGGCCTTTGGCTTGACCTCGGCGATGAGAGGCTTCTTCTTCTTCTGTTTGTTCTGGGGAGGTTTGGGTTTCGCGGAAGACTTCCGAGGCTGGGCTATCGTCTCTGTTTTAGGATCTGATAGGATGGGGTCAATGGGCCCTATAGCATCAGAGACCTTTGTCAGGCTCTTGAGCTGCTGTGCCTCTTCTGTCTCCGTCTCTTCCATCTTGAAATCCAGCCGTTTCTTGTTGTCGTCAATAAGAGCCGAGAGGGATTCTCCCACAACCAGACCGAGGAACTGCGCTCTGGCCTGGCTTGAGCCGATCCGGTTGGAGATGGTGGTCATGTATGAGCCTACCCGCATGAGCAGGGTCAGCTTGATTGGCGAGAGCCTGTGCACATAGCCGGCAGCAAGGAGCAAGATCTGAGTATGGACTGGAAACTGTTAGTGGTTCGGATCCTGCTGGCTTGGACGGAAGTATCTCACCATCCTGCTGCAGTATTGCCGCATGTTTTATGTACAGCTCATCTCCGAACTGGGCAAGAGACTTCTCTAAGACAGTAGTAATAGCATCTCTGTCTTGTGAGAGGGATGCTATTGCCGCACGGCGGATACCGATGCCGTCGCCAAGTCCAGCACCGGATGATGAGGTACACCAGTCTATCAGAATATTCTTTCTCGTCTCATCGTCTAGGGTTATATGCTTGATTATGTTTGCAGCTGCAGAGACTTTTTCGTCGGAAGATGTGTCGCCGAGGTCTAGGTGGCTGAGATGCTTCTGGGAAATATGCTGGAGGACAAGGTGGAGGATTTTCTTGGATGATCGTGGTTGGCTAAAGGCCAAATGGTTAAAAGAACTGGGGGTTACACCTCTCGATAAGAGAAGTCCATCAATGACAATCTTGATGAGAGTTTCTATGGCGTGATGAGCAAAAGGGTTCAACATAGGTATACTATACAAACTTACCTGAGTGATGAAGGGATAATGATTTTTGGAAGAGGTCAGAACAGAATGCCATCTCTTCGGCCCCGGGCGAGGACTTCACCCATGAGACAATGCTGTTCCCCATCCATCTGCTATACGCCAGTCCATCGGCTATCCACCGACTCTCGTCACGCACTCGATCACGACCGACAATCTCGAGGGCTTCGGCAGAGATGGACACGATCTGGCCGTTTGTGAGTAGAGAGCCAAGTTTCTGTGACTGAACCCTCTGGAGACCGGGATTGGTGAGCCGCTTAACTGACGAACCCCATATGTCGCGGATCGATTCGAGGCCATGCAGGAGAGAAGCCAGCATATCCAACAGAATACCGAGGTTGAGAGCAATATCGCTGCGCTTCTCCTCTTTTCCTCCGAGCCGTGCCTCTTGAATATGAGCTCTGATCTGAGTCATGGTCGCGTTGAGACCTGTTGAGCTGCGGAGGCAGCGCAGTAGAAGCTCAACGTGAGGTTCCTCTGACGAGCCATCGTGCTCGGCAGCTCCTTCGACAAGCAGTGTGTAGTAGTTTGGGACAATCTCGGAAACTAAAAGGTGCACGATTGTGGCACTCTTCGGGTTTGGAGTTTGGAATGAGAAGCCGTCGGATGCGGGCTTGTCGCCATTTAGGAATTTCAGGACTGTGACGAGAGTGTCGTAATCTGGCTGACTCTTGAGAGCGTCCAAAGCTTCATCCGGAGTCGAGACGGAAGTGATCTTTTTATGCTCAACGCTCGGCTTCACCTCTGTGAGGAGCTGTTGAGGCTCGTTTCGAGGCTTGAGATAGGTGGTGCTGACGGGAGTGAGTAGGTCGTCCATTGTGATGGTTGCGAAACGATATATCGATCATGTGCAGCAAATGCCCGAAAGCCTGTCATGAATATTTAGTCGTGGCTCATTGTGTGTGAAGTGAGACAGTGCTGAAGTTGACAAAGTCAAGTTTACAAGCTGTAGTTGTAGCTGGTGGTGGTCGTGATACTGAACTTGCCTCAGTGGGCTCTAGTGGGGTGTGAGCCTTCTGCAGCCACGGGCCGCCACAACAGAAGCTTCAACTGCAGGTACCTGGCAGTGCTACCGTATTTGATGCCTAAGAGCTATTCATATGAGTAGATTAATACTTACGATTATGAAGCTGTTTAGCCTCCAATTAAACAATAAACATGTTTTTCTCTCTCTTTCTTACCGAGTATACAGGTCGATATTCCTTCCCGCTCCTGCCTGGTAAAGGCTGTCAACCTGAGACCATCAACCCCACCTTCACCGACGCTCACCGAAGCTCACCGCGCCACCTGGAGCAATCATGATGCTCCCCGCGAACGCACGGATCTCCCAGATCTGTTCTGCCTTGTGCACCTCGACCATCTCCCCCATCTTACACCTCTTACACCTCATTTCCCCCTCGATCTTTAGAAAGCCTGATTGGAATCCTTGGGCCATGAGTGTCGATACTCTAGAACCTGCGGCGGCGGCGGCTGCTCCTGCATCTGCCGCCGACATTGAAGAGAGACGATGGTATGGGAGCTAGCTTGTCGACGATCCATCAACTGCTGACCGCAACCAAAAGGAAGTATCTCAACCACATTCGGCGAAATCCAGGCCCCTATACGGACCCCGATGCTACTGGCCCCGAGTTTCTCGAGCAGTTTGACAAGTTCAAGGTTCTGTAAGTCGAGACGCCTCATCCGAGCTATCTGGAGCTATCGTGCTAACCTAGCCAGCGTCATGTCGGTCTCTACCCCCCGAGCTTCGATCCGTACTCGCACTGACTATAACAGCGGCGCTGGTGGCCTAGGATGCGAAATCCTCAAGAACCTCGCCATGTCGCGATTCAAAAACATTCACGTAATAGACATGGGTCCGTCCGCCACCCCCTCCACCGCCACTGACCATCAGCTCACGGCGCTCTCCAGATACCATCGACATCTCCAACCTGAACCGACAGTTCCTCTTCCGCAAGTCCGATGTCGGCAAGTACAAGGCCGAGGTGGCCGCCGAGTTCGTACAGAAGAGGGTCAAGGGCGTGTCCATCACGGCGCACAACAATCGCATCCAGGACTTTGATGAGGAGTTCTATAATCAGTTCCAGCTCATCATTTGCGGCCTGGACAGCATCGAGGCTCGCCGGTGGATCAACGCCATGCTGGTGTCCATCGCGGAGGAGGGTAGGGACCCCGACGCGATAAAGCCACTCATCGACGGCGGCACCGAGGGCTTCAAAGGCCAGGCCAGAGTCATCATACCATCCATAACCTCGTGCATTGAGTGCCAGCTGGACATGCACGCCCCACGTGCAGCTGTCCCCCTCTGCACCATCGCCTCGATCCCGCGCCAGCCCGAGCACTGCATCGAGTGGGCCCATGTCATTGCCTGGGAGCAGGAGAAGCCGTTCCCCAAGCTCGACAAGGATGATCCGGAGCACGTCACCTGGCTCTTCCAGAAGGCCCTGATCCGCGCCCAAGAGTTTGGCATCTCGGGCGTGACGTACTCCCTGACGCAAGGCACCATCAAGAACATCATCCCGGCCATCGCATCCACCAATGCCATCATTGCTGCCGCCTGCTGTAACGAGGCCTTCAAGATTGCCACCGGGTCAGCCCCATGTCTGGGATTCGAGTCCAACTATATGATGTACTCGGGAAACGACAGTATCTACACCTACACTTTCAAGCACGAGAAGAAGGATGACTGCCCTGTCTGTGGACGCCAAGCCCGTCCTCTCGAAGCCGACCCCAAGACCACCCTGCAAGACCTAATCGACTCGTTCGCTGTGCGACCCGAGGCCCAGCTCAAGAAGCCATCTATCCGTGCCGAGAGCAAGACCTTGTACATGCAGTTTCCCCCTAGTCTAGAGGAGCAGACACGTCCCAACTTGAGCAAGTCGCTCAGTGAGCTTGGTCTTGTGGATGGGCAGGAGATTGTAGTAACCGACCCCGCATTCCCCCTCGAGTTCAACTTCTTCCTCAAGTTCAAGACGAGTTCCTGATAAGGGGGATCAGGAGATAGACATGGCGTTTGGGATTTTTTGGGCATTTTCGGGCGTTGGACATGATGATGCAGAGAAGATTATGACGACGCAGGCGCAGACACAACCAAGAATAGAGGAGTGAGCATCGATTGTCATGATGAAATGGAGAAGAAATGACTGGCGAAGATGAAGAAGGTGGTCATGGTATCATTCCTTTTTATCTAACCGTAGAGACCGCAAGAAAAAAATGAATCAGCAACAAGACAAGACAAGACGATTATGATACAAGCCGCAATAGAGAACAACCTAAACAATCAAGACTCCCCGAGAACCATGCATGAATGCTTGCTTGCCCTGTTGACTACCGCACCATGTTGATGACCTGCTGCTCGAGCTTCTTGCACTTGAGCTTGAGGTGCTTGACCGACTCGAGGAAGAGCTCGTCGCTGTCCCACTGCCCCGTGCTCTCGATGGAGAAGATGAAGTGATCCCTCCTCCGGCCCAGCTTGACCTTGCCCTCAAACTCCTCATGCCGCAGACACTCGCGGCTGACCGTGTCCTTCATGGCGTCCACCACCACGGCCTTGGTCTCGCCCTCGTGGCCCTCATAGCCGCTGCCAGCCTGCGCAGCCTCCTCGGCAGTAACGCGCTCAAGACCAATGACGCCCTTGGGGAAGCACCTGGCAAACTTGTCGGCGTCGGCGCCCAGGATGGGCTTGGTGATGGTGATGGTGGGCAGGAGGCGGTACGAGGCGGTCGCGACGGGGGAGAACTTGGCGTGGTCGGCGCCGATGCCCTTGTGCATGTGCATGGCGAGGTTGATGGTCTGGCGCGGCCGCAGCTTTGCGATGAGGATGTCCGGGTTCGTCGGGGCGATTGCGTCCTCGCCGCTAAAGTACTCGACCTGCCTCCCCGTGGGGACGAAGACGATGTCGCGGGCGTAGACGTGGGCGTTGTTGTAGGCCTTGAGGGGGTCGTTCTCGGTGGGCGAGGCGTCCGGGTTCACGGTGCACGTCACGTTGAGCTCGAGGCGGACCGTGTTGAAGTCGAAGCAGCCGGAGAAGGGGTCCTCGCCGGGCTCGGGCTTCTTGTACCACTTGAGGAAGTCGTGGAGGCCCTCGCGGCCGCCCTTGAAGGGGACGAGGCCGAGGCGGTGGGCGAGGACCTCATCCTGGATCACGGACGTGTTGTTCTCGATGTAGACGTTCTCGACGGCGAGCGTGGGGATCTCGGCGAGGAGGATGCGGCGGAAGGCGTTGGCGAGAGAGGCGTCGATGCCGACGAGGGAGAAGGACGACAGGAACTGGTCGTTCTGGTGGAAGCCCACGGAAAAGGCCTCGCGGAACCGCTCGATGGTGAAGGCGTGGTCCTCGCCGGGGCGGTGTCCGGGGTAGTCGGTCGACGAGGTGTCGGTGACCGTCTCCTTGTTGATACCGACGGTCTGGCGCAAAGAGAAAAAAAAAGTTAGAACAATTACAACAAGATGGGGTCAATTGGACGTTACCTGGCGGCGCGCAGCTTCCTCTGCGTCGGGAGCCGTCCTCCACGCAGCCTGCTGTGTGGGATGCATCTTGAAATTACTATATGCGCTCGTGTGTTGGATATACAGACAGACGGGTGAAGACGATGGCTGGTAGAGAGAGCAGAAACCAAACAATTTTTTGAAAGGTGCCCCTCCTCGGTGAGCGGTGAAAAATCAAGGTGAGCACCGGTGAAGAAAACTCCCCACATAAAAACTTTGGGAAAGGAAGGAGCAGAAAGACAGACCCACAGTAGCACGGCGCAGAGATGGCCCCACCCCGAGCCCGCCGACCGGTGACCTGGCCCAAGCTTCGGTGGCTGTTTGAATGTGAAGGCGGACCGGCGCAGAAGAGCCCCACCAGAGAAGGACCGGAGTTTTTGAACAGGAAAAAAGAATGGGCCGATTTAGAGGACGAGCGTGAGTCGAGGGGAGCAGATGTCAAATCATGTGGAGAGTGAGTGTGGGATGAAATCTCAATCAATCGCAGAATTGGATTATCAATACAAACCCATGATAAGTGTCATGATTCATCACACTTGGCAGAGCAGGTTGGTGTTGTTCTGCTCTCATCAAGACCAGCGACTTCGGCCTCGCCTCTGAGAAAGAGAAACCATAGAGATCCCTGGTAGCCAGAGCAGAGCCTCGCTTGCGCACTGGGTACGGTGCGTGGCACTCCGTTGTCCAGCTCGCCGCTCACCGGGCCGGCCTCGTAGGCCAGGTTTCGAATCAGCACATGCTCTCCCCCGACCTGGACCACCCCTGGCCGCGACTCTCTCTCCTCTCCTGCAAGGGTCTCACGGACGAGCAACTGCGCAGCAGAGCGTCACGCGCACACCCTCTGATCCCCCGCTGCAAAGCAAAAGAGCATAGATCCCCCAGCCCTTCCCTGTCCGGGCAACCCGGACGACGTCAGTCCCGTGCCCAGCTCTCCAGTAGCCCATCCCTGTTGCCCAGCGAGTACTACCTAGATTGATGCCGGTCACACGTAGAGGGTTCCCTTGGAGTCACCAGAACGCAACCGGACCGGCCTTTGAACATTCTGGCAGACTCTAAAACTATATAATGCCTGGACAGTTCCCTCTCAGTGTCGATCTGTTTGTTCTATCCATCACCATCATCACAGCAATCAATCAGCCTTGACAAAAGACTCTTAAGCCCTCAATCGACTACACAACCAAAACTACAACCACCTCCAACCCACTACAATCTTCAAGATGCTCTCCTTCGTCAAGTAATTCACCCTCCCCTCGGCTCCAATCAAAACACACGCAATTCTAACAAAACTCAAGCTACACTCCTCGACCTCACCCCGAGCACAAGAACAAGGACCACTGCCGGGTTCACTCTCAGCCCGAGGCTGCCATCCCCCGCACCCTTCCCACCGAGACCCCCGCTGTCGAGTCCAAGCCTGCCGTGCCTCGATCCGCGGCTCCCTCTACCACTACCACTTAAGCGCATAACTCGGCTTCATACGCATCATGTATCTTAATTAATGTCTGGGGATGAATACCCATGGAGTCAGGTGTTTTTTCGGGCCAAGCAATAGGAAGGAATTAATAAAAAACTTGACATCATTTTGATAACCTCAAACTACACAATCTTTTGCTCATCTCCAACAACTTGATTAACCCAGGATAAGACCAGATTCCAAAGAATACATTAGCTGAGTGCTTCTCCCGACCAATTGATACACTATCTAAGCTCTAAACTACAGTTGCTTGGTTATTTCATTTGTTTCATGTGCTATTCGTCCTCAACCTCTTCTCTACTCATATCACAATCTTCTTGCCATTATTCAATATCCTCCATGTTCCACACATTGACGCCTCTCTTCTCAACGCTCCCCTTCAGCTTCTGGAGAACTGCCTGTCTGCGAGCCCTCTTCTCCATCAGGTCGCCCTTCTCTTCCCGACTGAAACCACTGAGCTTCTTGCGAGGGGGGGTGGCCCGCACCGACGCACCCAGGGAGACGCTGCCCGCGAAACTGTGTCGAAGGGTTCGTGCAGGCGTCGAGTCGGGGGAGAACATGATGCTCCTCCTTGCCTGAGGTGTCATTGGGGATCCCTCTCGGCTCGAACCGCCCAGATGGACCTTGCGCAACTGGTTCTCCAGGACGTCAATGTCTCCACTTCGCTTCTCAACCATGGCCGTCATCTTGGTGATGGTACGGATCACGGCATCCACCGTCGGCACGCTTGTCTTGCCCTTACCCGAAGCGCTCGAGGCTGATGCAATTCGCGTCTTCAGTAGCGTCAGCGATTCTTCCGCCTCGGCTACAAGCTTCGAGAACTTGGCAAACTCTCGTCTGAGTTCGTTCTGCTGTGTTGCTTGCTCCGCACTCAGGGGCATAGACCGCGTCACCTCGGCTTGATCAGGATCCGTCCTGATCATGAGGATCTTCTTGAGGTCTTCCTGCTTGGCTCGCAGGCGGTGCATATCCCTGGTCAGTTCGTGGCATACGTCGAGCTTAACGTCCAAGTCACGAACACAACCATCCTCAAGATCCGGGTACAGCTCGTTGTCCAGAACTTCACCAAGCTCATCAATCTCACAGAGGACCCAATCATCGGGAACCTCGAGGTCTTCCTTGGTACGTCCACCTTGCTTGCATTCCTCAGTGTGACCCTTGATAAATGACTTGACAGTGCGCGCGTTCAGGCCGAGCGTGTCAATCATCGAGTTGATATCTCGATAGACTGCCTCAACTTGGCTTGGGATGCTCTCCTTGGCGGGAGGTGCAACGTTGGAGTGAGCGACAAACTCATCCAGCGTCAAGCTGCCCTCGACCTCGGATGCGAGAATCCTCTGCACCTCGTCATCTTCCTCATCCACGAGAGGCTGGGTTTCTGCTGCCTCCTGTCTTGCCTTCAACTTCCGGTGCTGGACCATAAACGGATCCTCCGGCGCGCTAGTATCCCTACTTGTGATAGAAGCCCCCATCTGAGACTGCCTGGGTCCGAGGATTTGCGATGCCATTCCGGGCGCGCTCACTGACCTCATAGCTTCCGACCTAATCACTCGGTTTGGTATAGCACTCCGAACCGGGCTCGGGGACCTAGGGCTGGTCGCAGTTGGGCGTGGAAACAAGGGAGCATTGCGGCTGATTTCGCCAAACAGGGGCCGGGATGATTCTTGGTTGGCCCTGCTGCTACCAAGAACAGGCCCGCCCAGGCCACCAAACGAGCTTTGAGGGGTGAAACCAGGCGTAGGGGTTAGGCCACTGACGCTTGGGCTCAGGTCTTTGGCAACGTCGATACCACTGCCTTCCGAGCCGTCATCGTCATCGTCATCCTCAAGATCACTCTCGTCCTCAGTTGACTCAGGAACTGAGGGCACAAAGGAAGGCTCCTTTGAGGGGGCCTTGGGGGCAACAAAATCGGGGGGTAAGGGAGCGTCGTCCGGTTCTGCGGCCGGCTTCTTTGCTGACTTGATAAAGTCCGGTGGCAAGGGGGCACTGAGTGCAGCCGTTGAGTTTTCCGAGGGCTTGGATACATTGACAAAGTCGGGCGGCAATGGGGCGTCTGTAGCCTCGCTTGACTTTGCCAAGTCTGAAGGCTTGGTCTTTTTCATTGACAGGAAGTCGGGCGGCAAAGGAGCTGCTTCGGCTTTAGCAGGAGCTGTCGCTACTGCGAATGGATTAGAAGGAGCAGCAGAAGTAGCTGATGAAGAAGACGAATCGCCGAGAGGAAAAGCAGCCTTGCTCGTGGTATCAGGAGGCAGGGGAGCGGCCGCTCCCGCCTTGGCCTTTGGTGTGTCTGCTTCAGGGACTGACTTTTGTCCGAAAATCCCTGTATACCCAGTTGTCTTGGCCGCAGTCTGTGGAGATCCAAATATGCTCGCCCTGGGTGTGCTTTGCTGCGATCCAAATAGGCCTCCAGGCTTGGGTGTAGCGGATGAAGATCCAAACAAGCCGCCAGGCTTTGGAGTTTCTGACTTGCTACCGAATAGAGTCGACGAACCAAACTTGGAAGGCTGTCCAAAGACAGAGCTTTGAGGGGCGGGGGAGGTAGCGAACCCAAATTTGGATGGTGCTGGGGTAGTTGTCGGGGTGGTAGATTCGGGACTCTGGGGCGGAGGGAATAGCGAGCTTTTGGGTTTAGCAGGAGTCTGTTGAGTCGCCTCAGCAGCGTCCATATCCTCATCCTTCGCCGTGGATGTAGTGATAGTGGGTTTGCTAGCAGCATCGTTAAGGGCAGAGCCAAATCCACTTCCAAACATGGAGGATTGACCACTTGGCTTAAGATCGTCCTTGGCAGATCCATCCGGCTTGAATGAACTCTCTAGCTTGAAAGGAGTGGAGCTGAATGGATTGCTGGAAGGCTCTGGCTTAGATGGGAAGGCTGTCTCTGTCTTGGAGGTAGAGCCGAAAGGACTTGCTGACGGCTTGTCTCCGCTGCCAAATACACTGCTTCCGCTGTTGTTGTTGTTAGAAACAGAAGCGAAGCCGCTCTGGCTAGCGAAACCAGCAAATCCTCCAGAGGCACCTGACTGACTGGCCGGCGCTGCCTTGCCAAAGGGGCTGGTGTTGTTGTTATTCGCAAAATTCGAAAAGCCAGATTGTCCAAAAGCAGGAGTCGGTGTCGTTCCGCTTGATGCAGACGCCCAAGGAGAGCTCTTCGAGCCCAGTTGTGACGACTGTCCGAAGCCAATAGCACTGGGTTTGCCGAAAGCTGGCGCGGAGGAGGGCGCTGCGTTGCTAAAGCCGCTTGATCCAAACGCAGCACTCCCTGTACTAGGGGCTGCGGCGCCGGAGCCTGCTGAAGCCCAAGGTGAAGACTTTTGTCCGAGTTGAGAGGACGAGCCAAAGGCAGGAGCGGCAGCCGATGAGCCAAAGGCGGAAGCGTTACCAAACGGAGATGCAGATGCTGCTGCTGCTGGAGCCGCCTGAGCTGGTGCAGGGGCAGCAGAGCCCTCTACAGCGGTCAGGTGAGGATACGATGTGCCTTGCCGGATCGAGTCGTTGTAGACTACCCACCACGCGCATAGAATACCCTCATGGGTCAGGACCCAAAATCCCGGAAGGGGCCCTGGTGATTCCTCCAGCTCCACATCCGAAGGGATGGGTTTGTAGACCTTTTCCTTGCCAGACAAGTCCAGCGCAACGCCCACGGGTGTTGAGTCATCCATGGAGTCGGTCATGGGGAGAGTCGGTCTCTTGGTGTCATCCAGGAACTCGGTCGTAGTGAAAACACCAGTGATGGAGTCGGCTGGCTTATCGGTAGCCAGCGGGGTCTTGGATCGACTCAACACACCCATCTCAGTGGCTGCCGTAGAGGATACGATGAGAAGATCCTGGAGAGCGGGTGGGAAGTCCCGGAGTCGGAGAATAGTATGGTGAGGAATCTTTTCTGAACCAAAGGGCTCAACGGGATCCGTTAGCTTTTGGAAGTTGAAAGATGATGGCGGTTGGCGCGTGATGATGTGGTAAATGGATGTTGGCGGAGACTCGTTGTTCGATGTGTGAATAGACAGGAAAAGGTTGTTTTCCAGCCATGTAAGAGATGATACTATCAGGATGTTAGCCTTACTTGAGGTCTTGTTGGATATCTTGAAATCGCTTACCGTGAAAGTCACCCATGTTAGGGGGCTTAGGGATCTCCGCCTTGCCCTCACCTTCCGGTGTCATCTGAGATATTGTGCCATCACCCAATCCTGCGCACAGCTGCTTGCCCTTGGAACTCCAGCTGATGCAGCTGACCTGGTTCTTGAGAGGGTTGCTGATCTGGCGCTCCTTCAGATTCGCCATGTGTAAGTTGCCGCTGTTGGTAACGATGGCACACAGCTCAGCCTTCTCGGATGTCGGGTTCGGGATCATAGCTCGCAGCGTTTCGCCATTCGTCGGCAGCTCAAAGGCAGAGTTTGTCGAGCCTGAGAGGAGGCTCTGGACTTCGTAAACGGCCAATCCACCACCAGATTCAGCTGAGAGGATCAGGTAGTTCTCGTCCGCGGTAAAGGCGAGTTGCGATACCCGCATGGGCATCGCAATCTTGAGCTGAGGCTCGAATGCGCGAATGTCGGAGTCGCCATTCTTTTCTGACTCGAATGCTTTTCGGACGGATTCAGTGGTGGCGATGATGACCTGGTCGGGTCCGGCAGCAGCGACAAGACCCTTTCGCGAAGCAACACTAAGGAGCGACGCGGTAGAAGATGGAAGAGATGACCACGCAGAGGTCAGACGAACTTTGGCGTCGCCGGCGATGGTAAGAAAGCCTAGATCCTGTGTCCGGCGCAAGTGGTTAGCATGGCCTCAATGGGCAGGCAAAACAAATCCAGCCTCAGGATGCAATCAACAACACAAGCGCAAACTCACCTCTGTCTGGATAGTCTCCAAATCAGAACCTGTAGTCAGCCCTCCTGCTCCGCCGGCGCCCCCAAGCATGGGGTTTCCAGAGTTACCGAAGCCGAAAGCCATGACTGTAGCAGAGTAGCCGGCCTTGACTTGGAGAAGAGAACCCAAAGTTCAATAAATTTGCCCTTCGCATGGGAGTGGGCTGGGAGGACCGGGGGAGCTTTGCTGTCGCGCAAGGCTTAGGCAGGCGGTGGTAGGCCAGGGGACGTGCTCAGTGCGAACGCCAGCAAGTAATCGTGATTGGCCAGCTGAAACGCCAGGAGCCCAGCAAGCAATGGATCGAGACGGATGGTTAACCAGAATCTGGGGCGCGTTGTCGATGATGTCCAAAGAAGAAAAAAGTGAGTGTGAATTGGGACCAAGATATTGTTCCACGACGAAACTCACAGCTGCTTTCTTCCCAGAGTTCGCCTCGACTCGATGGCAGTGACTTTTTGGAGCTTTATCATCACGTGCCGGAGCTCGAGCCACCGCCAACTACCAGCCTCTACCTGTGTGCCACAGCCCAATCAGAGCGTGTCCCTGGGGTAGCTCAACGACGTGCCTCTGCCTCTGGAAGGCAGCTTTTAGCCTCGTCATCAGCTCTGCCTTGTTAACCTCAACTCCGTCGCTGTGAACAACGTCCCAACATCAAGATACCCCCGAACGACTATCCCATCTTGCGATCCCGTACTTGTCGATAACGCTTGGAATCAACTGTAAAGTGAGATACTGAATCGGGGAAACAAACGTCACCCACGATGCCCGGCTTCGACTTCTCCAACTACAACCGCAATGCGGCCCTCCACGCCCGAGGAGTCCCTCTGCCAAAGGCCACCAGTACTGGAACAACCATTGTTGGATGCATATTCGATGGCGGTGTGGTGGTGAGTGCACTTCTGCGTCCCCCTTCTGGCTCATGCTTTAATTCCCAGGACGGGACTATCGTCCTGGCGATAAGAGCTCCTCATGACGAGCATCACCCACTGACACGGCCTCCATCGACAGATCGCAGCTGATACCCGAGCCACATCCGGCCCCATCGTCGCCGACAAGAACTGTGAGAAGCTTCACTACATCTCCCCTCAGATCTGGTGCGCTGGCGCCGGCACAGCCGCCGACACCGAGTTCACCACCGCCCTCATCTCCTCCCAGCTCGAGCTGCACTCCCTCTCCACCGGCCGCAAGCCCCGCGTCGTCACCTGCATGACCCTCCTGAAGCAGCACCTCTTCCGCTACCAGGGCTACATCGGCGCCTACCTCGTCGTCGCCGGTGTCGACCCCACCGGCACCCACCTCTTCACCGTGCACGCCCACGGCAGCACTGACAAACTCCCCTACGTCACCATGGGCAGTGGTAGCTTGGCCGCTATGAGCGTCTTCGAGACCCAGTGGAAGCCCGACCTCACTGAGGAGGAGGCGGTGAAGCTGGCGAGCGACGCCATCCTGGCGGGCATCTGGAACGATCTGGGCTCTGGTTCCAACGTGGACGTGGCCGTCATCACCAAGGACAAGACGACATTGAAGAGAAACTACATCAAGCCCAACGAGAAGGAACCCAAGCTGCAGAGTTACGCCTTCCCCAAGGGTACGACAGCCGTGCTGAACGAGAAGATCATTACCAAGAACGAGATTGGGCGGTACGTTAGCGTGGAAGAGGTGTCTCTTGACGACTCGAAGATGGATGTCGACACCTAAGCGCCTGGATTAAGCTTGGGCAGTTAGATGGTTAGAGCGTGGCATGTAACAACAAAATCCGGGTACATTATAAACTGGAGCACTGAACTTGTCTTCATTTGATCTCCAAGAGGTGACCATTGATGTTCGTCCAAGGTGAACAGCTTCAGCTTGTTTGGCTAGCTAGCATCATGATGATTCTCGAAAGAAGCATCTAAACTCCATACATGCTTCCAGCTGCACCCCCGTGGATATGTCCACTATCTCTATGTGCAAAGGGTACAAGAATAGAATAGAAGAATAACAGCCAACCGACCTGCTATGCGCAAATCGGTGGCATACAATCACCTCTCCCAAGCTACAAAAGCCGTAGCCTGTGTTGGGGATTAAATCATCGCTAAAAACCCCCCATCCCAAAATCCAAGCCCGGCGAGAAACGAAGTTAACTCCCTTTGTCCAAACCACTTCATTGCTCTCCCTGAGCAACGTCACGCTTGTGGTATGTCGAATGATCAGTCAAGTGTTGCACCCAAGTCGGTACATAGAGCACAAGAATACTCCTCCCAGAAAACCCATGAATCCCAAATGCGATGCGCAACTCAAACTCCGATGAAATGGGTATGTCGAAGACCTCATCATTATCGTGGTAGGCGTGTCAAATAAAGCGGCTCGTGAGCTCACTTCCGTCCAAACATGGTGCGGGTTCGAGATTTACTCCGAGCCTTCTTCTTGTCTTTCTTAGGTGCGCCTGCGTCGTCGTCGTCATCGTACTTGGCTTTGTGAATCCTATAGTATAACAGTCAGTAACGAGCTACAGCAAGACGTCTATCTCAAGGGATACATACCAGCTGTTTCCAACCATGCTCATACCCTTGGCTTCAGCCATACGATAGAACTTGGCACTCTTCTTGAGGTTCTTCTTACAACCTATGCCCTGTGCATAGCAGAAGCCAGCCTCGGCCAGTGCGTCGACATCGCCCCAGTCTAGCTCTCAGTTAGTAACAACACATTGACAGTGAAGCATATAGACTTACTACCAGCGATCTCGAAGCACCTCAGCGCCAGGGACTTATCCTGCTCAATTCCCCATCCGTTCATGTGGCTGACACCAAGTTCGTAAATGCTGAGAGCGAATTGCGCCTTTCGAGTTCTCCTCTCAATGACATCGACATGCTTGCCCTCCTTGACCTGGTCCTCGTCATCTGCAATCTCGACACTAGCATATTCGGCCGCCTTCCTGAGCCACTCAACGCCCTCCTTCTGATTTACCCGCATGCCCCATCCATGACGACAGGCAAGCGCATACAGGAGCATGGCGGTAGGATCGTTCAGTTTGGCTGCATGTCGGAGGTGATATGTCGACTCCTTCAGAGACCCGTTTTCATGGCACTCTATGCCCTTTGCTAGATGCTCCTCTGCCGACATTTCTGAGGCCGTGGGAGCCGCAGACCGGGCTGTAGGCGGTGGTCGGATCGTGCTAGCGGTGTCACTGGTTGTGGTGGAGACGGGAGTCCTGCCTCGACCCCTTGGTGCTTCTTCGGAGGATCGTGAGTCGTCAATTGAAGGTCTCTCAGGACTCGAAGGTATCCGTGGCATCGGGGGCGCCGCTGTCTCTGAGTAGACCTTTCTCAGCTCTGTCGATGGCCTTGGCATCGGGCTGCTGGGTGTTAAGGAATCCTCTGGGAAGATCTTGGCTGAAGAACTGGATGGGCGAGTGGGAGGCGAAGGAGGAGCGTCAGCATGGATTCGCTGCACATTGCTGGGAGGGAGCATGGGTTGCTCCCATAGGTAAGAGGCCTGTGTTGCATGTTCAGAGGGCTCGGCTCGCTGAATAGTCTTGCCTCTAGGTAGTGAAAACTTGGAGTAAATGTATGACGGTGCGCCCTTGTCGTCGGTCTGCTGCTCCAGAAAGGCTTCGCTATGCATGCTCACTGGCGTATGGGCTGTGTCATCAGCCAAGATGAATGAGGGTTGGCTATCAGAAGAGGCCTGTCTCAGAGGTGACTCCATACCAGGTGTGCCAGCCCTACTGAGAGGCCTTGAGAAGTTGAAGGACGGTCGGGGAAGACCAGACGTGTCCGAGCTCACTGAAGGCGATCTTTGAAAAGAGCCAATTCCCGGGGACGTCACTGCACCGTTAAAGGCGGCGCTCCCAGAGGAGAGCTTGCGTGGAGGTAACGAATGGAATGAGCCAGCCATATTACCGGCCGACTCTTCATCGGTAGGTAGTAGGGGGGTGGAAGCTGTGCTAGATGATCTCCTCGTGAACATGGTTTGAGGAGGCGCGAGCCCAAGTTCATCGAACGAAGGCTGCTTCGGCTTGTGAGGGGAGCCACTGATGGATCCATTGATAGAACCACTGATTGACCCGCTAGGTCGTCGGCGAGAAGATGGTGAGGCGGCGTCTTCCCTTCGAGAGGGTGATGATTCGGTTCGCTTATCAGATTGCGATTGAGTTTCACTGTGCAACGGTGAAGGTGAGCGTTCTCTCCTCGCACCAAAAAAGGGGTCTGTCTCGTCAATTTGGTTTAGCTGAGAGCGGCTCCGAGCTGGATCACGAGCAGGCACTGCAGGTATATCCTCATCTGGAGTAGGGGGTATACGGCTCATTCGTGGGTGCATAGAGACTGGCCGGTCGGCATCGTCGCTAAAGGCGTCCTCCAACTCTATGTCTGTCCGCGGGCCAAAACTAGAACCAGGGCGATCACCAGACTCAGACCCCGAATCTTGGGACATGGACCGAAAGTATTCGGACCGCCCTTGAACAATCAAAGGGCTTTCAACAGTGAGGGGAGGAAGACGGCTCATCCTGTTGCCCTCTTTGGCGCTCTCTTGCAATTGCCTTGCGAGCAACCGGCTCTGCATGGCAAAGGCGTCCAACGGGGACAGCTCGGGGGGGATTTCGCCAGCGACATGGAGGCGAGGTGAACGGAGAGGTTTTGAGATGGTGGAAATGTTCGAATGCTGCGAGTCGGATCGCAAGTCCAAAATGGACGGTCGTGTCGACATGGTTGGTTGAAGTACAACACTAACGGTAGAGTCTCGTGCCCATGCAGATATTACTATTATGGAAAAACGAATGCGCTATGCGGAAGCGGTACTCAGATTGTCCCTCTTGAGAGTTCCGCCAGAATTCAAAGCAGCCAGAGAGCGTAGTTGGAGAGTTGGCTGTATTATTTCGTTGGTTTGATGTTCGGTTGCAGCGAGGATCAGGTTTCGAGATGGTCGGGAAAACAGGCCGAGCGATTGTCAAAGAGCAGGGGGCACCGGTATTAACAGGGCGTTACAAAGCTGCGGCAGACATTGGGGGTCGACAAAAGAATGGATGATGGCGAACAGACGTCAGGGACGGCGAGACGAGGGTGACGGCGAAAGACAGCCAAGCAGTGATCGGCGGAAGAGGGATCTTTGCGCGGACCGCGCTATGCGATTAGTGCCACGAGAAACTCGATGGAACGGTGTTGAAACGAGCGACGGCCACTACGACCAGGAGGAATCGAAATCGGCGACGCAGACGGAAGACGGAGTTCGAGATTGTCGGAGATGTGAGCGGCGCAACGCGGAGCCGTGCTATGCTATGTATAGGTATGCTATGCGGCGGAGGTGTTGTTGATGGGTCTTGGGTCTTCGTGGGGTGACGGGGCGACGCCCTTCCTTCCTTGACAGGGCCAAGATGAGACGAAGCGTGAACGAGTATTAGAACGAGGGTGAGGAAAACACCGAGAGAACGAGCGGTCAAGTATGCGAATGACGACTCGGGAGCAAAAGAAGAAGCGGCGAGAGCAGGGGAGCCGTGGTAGAGGAGGGAGGGTGGATGGTGTTTGTAGACGGGAAGTAGGATTAAGGTCTAAGGTATCTGTAGAGAGAGCATAGACTTGCGGCCCTAGCCAAGGTAATAGTGTGTCTCTCTCTTCCTTCCCCCCAAGCAATCGCCCCCAAGCGCGAACAGGGAACTAATTTACCTTGCCCTGGGTGGCTTTATTAGACCTTGGTTACAGTGCAGAAGATTGATGGATGCGATGTGGAAAGAGTGGAGAGGAGGCGATGGATCATGGATGGATCCCGTCGGGTCCCTTTTGGACGGACCCAGGGTGGAGGGATACCGGATGGGGAGAGGGAGGTCTCTGGCGTTGTGCTGTGCAACGCTCCAAGAGGACAAGGCATTTTGATTAGCATTACAGCGCAGCACAGCACAGTGCATTGCGTCCTGCATCCAGCCAGCCCAGGCGTAGACTGAGTGACTGACAATCATCAAAGGGGCTTTGCGTCCATGTCATCTCATCTCATCCAAGTGCTCACTCACCTCTTGATCTCGCCAAACCTCGCCTCGAGTTCTCAATGCTGTTGATGTGGATGCCCTCTCTCCACTGGGTCTGTGCTGATGAGGTGTTCTGTACATACCTGCCTACCTATGCGCTGCTGCACACAAGATCCAATTCTCTCAGAGGGCGTGGCGGCGCAGCGATGCACTGACAGTCCATGTCCGAAATACGAGGCCCTTGACCTGCACCATTACGCTGGTTGTTTCTCCCCGCTCTGGCGCACTGCGCTGCACAACGCCGGCCCTCGTGGCAAGTCTAATAAGCTGGCCCTCGAGAACCCATGACCGAAAGGAGGCGTTCTCTTAGACCCGGGCCTAGCCAGGACCATCACAGGGTTCGACTTATTGATGGGCGGGGACCGAGTCCAACTGGAGACGGAGTCATGCCCGTCTACAGTAAAGGAGACCTGAACTGTAATAATATGGATTCAAGTCGCCCGTCAAGGCTACCAACTTGGGAAGGCAGGCTCTTGCTCAGTTGCATCCAATTTCGCTGTTTTTCAAGGACCAGCAACCGCGGTCGCACAAGCAAAAACGGTCTTGACGCCCCATTCCGGTGCCTTGCATGCGTCTTGCACATTCTACCTCTACTGTCATTGTTTTGTTTTTTTACCACTTGATCCCCTGCTTCCCCCATCTCCAACAGCAAATGTCTTGCTCCCTTGTTCTCGTCCAAAAGCAAAGGGGACTGACCTGCAAAGGCCTCCAACATGTGTCTGTCTCTCACCTGTCAGACCCCAACCCAAGACGACGGCAAAACAATGAGACCAGACCAGGGTCGGCCGGCTTGAGGCTCCACAGACTTCCATCATGGCTCCAGTGTCAAGTACCTGAGGTGTCTGGTTGCAGCCACTTCCCAGTCTGGGGTACATGGTCACTGTCTGGGCCTTCCATTGTTATTCTTGACGAGGAGTCTATTATCTGACTGTCAGAAAGCATATGCCTTGTGATGCACTAGCCATTGATAAACCGTTGCAGATCAGACTCAGCCTCGAGAGCGGTCTGTATCTGCCAGTCAACATCTTTTTAGCGCTGGTTCCCGTTGTCAATGGTTCACCTCGGGTCGGGTATCTGAACCTCGCCTCTCTTCATCGCCCCCTTTCAGCTCTCCAGGATTCCCCTACCCTTTCCTGTCCGTCTGCCCGTTCTCGGCCCCTGGCACCGAGGAGGTCTAGACAGCGATTGCTTGGCTGTAAGGACTCTTTCCGATCTCGTTTAGCCTTGTGTGCTACGTAATTATTGTTGTCTTGCGCGGCGGTCCATCCAAGACCCAGTTCTGCATGCCAACCGAGTTGAAAACAGCCACAAACATAGGTCTCGTCAACAGGCCTCTGAGCATCAGCCCAAAAACATACTGCACTGTATGCGCCTCCGCCTCTTGATTACGACTAGTTCACGCCCGACCCCAGTTCTCTCTCTCGCTCGCGAGTTTTTTTATAGCAACTGATGACCAGCGCTAGACGGTAACCTGGGCCACAAAGGCAAATTACACGCGTAAACGTCTTTCTTTTCCGTCTTTATCGGGGACCTTGACGTGGAGCAACTGCTGCTTCAGCCGCAGCGAATGGCGCAAATCATAATTGTTTTTACCTCAAAGGTCAAGCCACGCCATGTCACTGGTGCCAGATGGAGTGTGGAATCGAATGCCACGACGTCCCACGTATTACAGAGCCTGACGCAAGGGCACAGAGGATGACGCAGGCGGCCCTTTGTTTGCCGACAGCGGACCTCAAACCGGTTGCTAGGTACTCCGTACATGTGGCTACGGTTTCACCAATGTCATGGCCGAATCTTGCATCTACCCGTTCCACCAAGGGTACAGTACTGTGCAGCATCTGAAGTCTTTCCTCCACCTGACAGTGTGTGGTACAGTATCTTATCTTGCAAGGGAGCGCAGAGATCGCTAATTAGCAGCCATTGTTCTTCTGTCCCCTCACCTGTCAATCGTAAATGAACCATCGCCCGAGATGGACCAATCAGATACTCCGCCTGGACTTCTCCTGAGTCCTCTTACACGGTCCATCCTTCTATCTTACAGCTACTGTCTCTAAAAGAGAATCCAAGTGGCCAAGACGCATTCAAGTCTCATTTTGAGCCTCTTCACTTTTGTCATGCCTTCCAGTGACACTTACCAATGAAACACCTCCCGTCACACTGTCCAGCTTCCGACCCCCGGCCCATATCCCACCGGTGTTTCTCGACTGTCCATCACCCAGGGACATGGTCCCCTGCCGACAGCACTCCTCGATTGGTCCCAAGGCACGAGGACTTTGCGCACAATCCCGTCACTAATCTCCGTGCTCACACAAGGCCAAGGATGTGCTTCTTTTCTCCACAACCTCTTCAACGATCGATCCCCCTGCTTCAGGGGTTATACGCGCAATCGGCCCAGCGAGCATGACAGAATCTCCCAGGTACGATGTCGGTGATTTGCAGATCTCCATTCCCACCCGTCGCCGTATTTGAAACTGTCTTCAACCAGACGCTGTTTTACATGGCCGCCCTCATGAGACATGTGAAAGCCCATCCTATAATTCACCCTTCTCTCTCCCCAGTTGACGTCCCATGGCCAAGGTTCCCGAGCAAGATGCATGTGCCATCAAGTCCAGGGCGTCTCCTCTCATGATTTGATAATGCTCCTTAAAAATTCCCAGCTATTCCAGAACGCCTAACCCACCAATGCACGGGTAGCATTGGACTTTTACAATAGCTACACAGGTCCTCACTTGTCCCCACATCACATCTATATACTCTCTGCTTACATGTCCTTGGATCGCATCTTCTTGAGACGCGCGGCACCCTCAAACAGTCCACGGTCAACCGCAGCAGCGACGGTCAGAGTTCCACCAACAATGGCGCAGAGTCCAGCCAGGAAACCGCTAAAGGTCTTGCCCTTCTCCTCGCGGTTGACGACCTTCATGGGGGAAATATCCTACAGCTAGCGTTAGTTTCGCTTCACCTGTCAAGACAAGCGCCGTAGTGCACTTACATAGGAGAAGAAGACGCCAGGGATACCACCGCTGGTATGCTGGCGCTCAGCGTGGCCTTCGGCGGCGTCGTTACCGCCAGCCAAACTCCTCCTGTGGCTGGTGACAGAGTACTGGTGAGTCTCGACACTGCCATCCTCAGAGTAACCGTAGGCTCCGAGGCTCGTGTCATCCTGCAGGAGGCCGGCAAACTTGAGACCCTTGCTGTCCCATCCCAGAGGGAGGTACGATGTAGGGACGATCTTTACAAAATACATGAAGTTGAAGTTGGGATCCTTGATATCCTGGCGAGTACCGTCAAGAGGGTTCTGGTGGTGGTTGGTCCAGGGCGTTCCCTTGCTGCCGACCTTGCGAGCAACTTCGTCGGGCAGCTGAGGGCCAAAGCGCAGGGAGTGGACGATGTGGGTGAAGTCGTGCGCCTTGCCCTTAGGGACATCCCAGTAGTTCTTGAGATCGTGAACGTGCATGTTGCCGCTGCTGAAGCTTCGTCCAGGAGCAAAGTGGAAGTTGCCAATGACCTTGTTCACGCGCAGGCCACCCTCAATGCGGCAACCTTCCTCACGCTGAGAATCCAGCTTCTCGGCATAGTGTTCGCGCTCACACTGCTCAACGCCCTCTCCACGACCAAAGGCCCACGACGCCTGGGCATAGGCTTCACGAACTTCGTCACATGTCTGGCAGCAGCCGGCCTTTCGGGCATTCGCGGGGGGCTGAGCGCCGTAGCAGCCGCCACAGTAGGAGGGATCGAGATGGGTGGCGGCATCATCGTGGAGAGAGAGGGACTTGGAGTCGATATCGGCGCCGCCCTTGGACTGGGGTTGGAGACGGACTTTGTTGACACCATGCATGACGCCGTGCTGCTGCTCACCAGAGACATCCATGACATCGAGTGTCAGGAGCTCGCAGGGCATCTTGGGGAATGTAATGTTGAGGTGGATCTCCATTCGCTCTCCTGTAAATTACATCCACGTCAGCAACTCGCGGCTTTGAAGTCGCAACGGGGAAGCAATCGCGACTCTATCCCCGGGGACCTAGACGTTATCCCATACCTCGTCCTCTATCCACAATCAACTCGGGGTGTATCTCGACCCGGCGATACTCTGACCATTCACCCCAGGCCAGGAAGATGACGACGATCAGAGACACGATAGTGACAATACCACCACTCGTGGTTCGAATTCGCGCCTCGTCGACTGTCTTGGTGAAGGCATCGAGCCTTGTGAACCTCGACTTGGGAGGCATTTTAGGAGAAGCGTGTCGTTTGTTGGATGCGACGAGGTTCAAGACGGGGACGGGTATAAGTTGGTAGGTATGGATGCGACAACAGCGCGGGTCGCTAAAGGGCAGCCGAAAAGGAGAGCAGGCTTCAGGAGTAGCTGCAAGAAGATGGGCAAGAAAAGGATCAAATGCAGTGAATGAGAGACAAGATTCGAGCGTGGCTGCGGACCGGCATCTCACACTCGAGCAGCAAAAAGAGGAAGAAGCAATGCGAGAATAAAGAGTTTGAGTTCCTATTCTTACATTTCTTAAAGGCCACCTTTTTCCAACTGCGGCTGACTAGGTAGGTACCTATCTCTTGGTCCTTCCGCGCTGCTTCAGAACAGGGTCCCCTCCGTGGCATCCCCCAATTGAGCTAAGCCTAATCGGGTTTGATCCCGAACTTTGAAGGCACCGGGCCGGAAAATCTCCGGTTTCTATTGGAGCTTCGCATGCGTCAGGCACTGCAGACGGGAACCTAGGAAGGAAGCTCTGCAGGTGGTTCAGCCTGCCGCTATAGGTCCACTAAATCAGATCGCAAGGCTGAGAAATTCCAGCCATCCATCCGTCACTCTCTTCCAACTTTCCTTTTCTACACCATCACCATTCCTCCCTGTAACCGCCATCTAAACCAACTATTCCGGTTTGGATAGTTTTCTCATTCGTTTCTATACTCTGCGCCTCACTTACACGTCCTCGAAAAACACGTCATCTCTCTTTTCATATACGGGATCATCTTCTTTGTTGCCGTCTAGTCAACATGTCGACGAGGCCACCCTCTCGCGTTGTGTTTGTGGGCAACATCCCATATGGTAAGCGTCGCCAGCCATGTTTGTGGCATACTGTATCTGACTAGCCTTGCAGGACTCACCGAGGAGCAAATTACCGAAATCTTCAGCAGCGCCGGCAAGGTCGAACGCTTTCGCCTCGTCTACGATTCCGAGACTGGACGACCAAAGGGCTTTGGCTTTGCAGACTACCCAGATACTGGTACGATTCCTTCCTCGATCGCCGAGAGACATTCGATTCTAATCGACTTTGATAGACTCGGCCTCCTCAGCCGTGCGCAATCTGAACGACTACGAGATCATGGGCAGGAAGCTTCGCGTTGACTTCTCTAACGAGCAGAAGAGCACCGATGAAGACAAAGACCAGGTAATATGCATGCGAGCTCTATTCAGATTCATACTCTAACCTTGGACACCAGGGCGGCTCAGGCTATAACCCACACGGCTCTAATGGCGCCGGTCCCAGTTACAGCTCTCAGCCTAGCACTCTCCCTCCTCTGCCCACCGGAAAGGAGCTTCCACACGGGGTCACCTGCACCGACGCTATCTCGCGCACTCTTGAAACCCTCCCGCCTCCCCAGCTACTCGACATTCTCTCCCAGATGAAGACCCTTGCGACCAACGAACCTCAGCGAGCTACCGAGCTTCTCCAGCAAGCACCACAGTTGGCATACGCAGTGTTTCAAGCTCTTCTCCTCATGGGTCTTGTCTCCCCTGAGGCTATCCAGTCTGTCGTTGAGCCAGGAGCGCCCCCACCAGCTGCTGCCTATCCTCCCGCCCCGATGCCTAGCTACCCTGGAGCGAGTAACACTCCCCCAGTTGCCAACATGCCATATCAGGCGCCTGCTCAGCCCTACGGCGCTCCTGCCGCTGCGCCCGCGCCGGCTGCCCAGGATCCTGATGCCCTGATGCGAGCTGTCATGGAGCTTCCTCAAGCTCAGATCGATATGCTTCCCGAGGCTGAGAGGCAACAGATTTTGGCTCTCCGGGCTACCTTTGCTGGCCAGCGGAGATGATCCCATGTATAGGTGCATTCGTGCATGGTGATCCACCAGTCATGTTGAGTCAGGAGACTCGCTGGAGGCATCTCACATGCACTTGGAGGGTATTTGGATGTATTAGGCGTTCAGGCGCAGATATGGGCCATTGATTTACATAGTCCAAAGGGGAAACATGGTCCCTAGCTAGTTGCTGGTCATAGGATGAGGGTCAAGGCCAGATGATGCGACGTTTCAGTTGTTCGGGCGTCCTTTTTGATGGTGACAACTCCGTCATGCCAAGGAGAATAGGGTAACATGGTGGTACCTTTGAAGCCAGTTGCCGTTGTGAAGGCCATCGTCATGATGGTGTAAGAGAGGTGACACGAATGCAACAGTTATCGGATAGGGATTGAACAGATACCCGCGACTGAGATTTACCAAAAAGAAAACGAAAGAGAATTCTATTCCTAGTGTCACTTTGAATATGATGGTCTGTGAGTTTCAATGCGATACCAGTCGTGCTTCAGGGGCGATGTAGGGTAGAGAAGTCCACTAGGGATCTGGAGAATGGCAACTTCTATCAATCCTATATAATCTACTCAGTCATGCATGAACCAGTCAGCTTATGCCGAGGATTCCTTTACTGCTATAATAATGCAATTCATCTCCGGTTTTTGGATTTGGCGTAAACTGCTACTAGAGTATATGAGAGGTATAGATTTCCTTTGCTCACCTTCAACACCACGATCAAGTAGTTACAATAGCCAAGATGCTTGGTTTTCGCTATGGCTCGCGCCCCAAAAGACGTGTCAATTTCATTTATGCTCTCCCATGTAACCGCACACCGAAAAAGTATTGGGAACCCGAACTGCCTAGCGCTAGATGTACTGTACTGTCTGGATGCACCACCAAACCCCCTAAACCAACCAGCCGTTTCCAAACGAGCAAGTGCTGTACCGTGAAAAACTCCAGGCCTACAGGTTGAACATGCCAGCAGGCAAATAGAAAAGAAAACCAAGAAGAAGAAAAGAGGGAGGGCGGCAAGACTGTGTACTGTGTACTGTGTGCCCAGATCTTGAAAGCAGCACTCCGTGTATCCTTCGCTTCGGCTCTCCCATATGCGGAAGCGCCCCTTATACAATGTTGTATACCCTCTTGGCTATCATGTAGCATGCGAATCCAAAGAAAAGGAGACCGGCCGTGATCCAAGCGAACCATGCAAGATCACCCTCATACTCCTGACCAGGCACCCAGACGTTCATTCCCCATAAACCAGTGATGATGTTCATGGGGAGAACGATGGTGCCTAGAACGGTGAGCTTGCCGAGGACGTCGGCCGTTTGTTCCTGGCGCTCGTTCATGCGGATGTTTATCTGGGCGAGGTAGTTGCCATGAGATCGAGCGAGTATCCTGTGCGTGTTAGCACAACTTTATCCCATGATCTTACACAAGTATACAACTCACTTTTCGTAATGTCCCAGATTGGCAGTCATGGTAATGATGTGATCCTGAATGTCACCAAGATAGAGGCCAATCTCGGACCGCGGCGCAACCTCCCACCGCTCGTTGCAGCGCTTGGCGAACCCTTTGATAACGTCCGCCTTGTTGCCCAGCAAGCGGTATAGACTCATGACCCTCTTTCTACAGTCGCCTACACGTCGAAGCATGTCACTATTAGGATCGGACGTTGTCACGGCGTCGTCTGGCTTTGAGTTGTCCTCCTTCAACCGCTTATCGGCGGATGAGTGCAGCTTGAGGATGGCGTCGTCAATCTCATCCACTTCATCCTCGATATTCTGTATCAAGGGCTGAAAGACATCCGTGATGTCGTCGATAATGGCATACGAGATCCAGTCCGAAGATAGTATCAAGTAGTCACGTAGTTGGCGGATTCGTCGACGGACATTGGCAGGATGCGGCGTCTTGGAGAAGTGGAAGCTCAGGACCCCTTCTCGGAAGACAACCACGTACATATCGACAGGCTCAAGGAAGTTTTCGCTGTTGCTGTCTTGATCAAACGTCCGATAGTTGACAAAGTAGTAGTGTCGGAAAAGTTCAACCTTTTCGCGGGCCTCCTGCAACATGATGTCTTCTGCGGTGAGCGGATGGATGCCAAAGGCCTTGGATATGACCTTCATCTCCGGCTCGGTGGGACAGAG
The DNA here is from genome assembly GCA_027886205.1 of Fusarium piperis. Taxonomy (NCBI): domain Eukaryota; kingdom Fungi; phylum Ascomycota; class Sordariomycetes; order Hypocreales; family Nectriaceae; genus Fusarium; species Fusarium piperis. The sequence continues at coordinate 339,375 of RZGM01000012.1, read as the reverse complement.
AACATCAAGCCACCAGACTGGTCGTTCGCCATATCTCAAGATCTTATCTTTGGAACCCGCCGTAGTGTCCTGTGAGATGTGCAACAAGCTTTCTTCTGTTGACTTGCGGCCTGATGGAGTAGCCCGTCCTGACTCGCTTCTTGAGGCTACATGCGCCAAGGGGTCTTTCGGGGGAGATGTCGTTCCTTCAGGCCGGGTCTCGAGAGTATCACGGGTGGCTGATAATGAAGGTTGGCGCGTATTAGTCTTGGACTCGTTCTCTGTGCCTGAGCCCTGATTGCGGGCTTTGGTGGGTATAGTAACGGGGTCTAAATCTTCCTCATCAGACTCATCATCAGAGAGGAGTCTAGGATCTGGAATGAAGAGTTCTCGAAAGCCGCCGCCAGGCTGGACAAGCTCGGATATTGTCTGGCTGTGAATTGTGCTCTGAAACTCCTCGTTGAAATAAGTAAACCGGTAAGGCGTTTCCTCATCTGACTGAAACCAGCCTTTACGCAACGGACGGAGTCGACCATTGATGAGCTGTGGCTCCGTGATCTTCTTGACGCGACGTTCCTCGGTCCGGTCCTCCTTCTCCATGTGGCTCCATTCTTCCAGGATGGACAAATCGGGCCATTGACCGCGACGACGGCGTGTTCGATACTGGCGTTGCTCCTGACCTCGTGACTGAGGCTCGTCATCTCCCATTTCCGACATACCAGGACCCGGGAAGCAGACATCCTGCTCAGCCTCAGCCACCATTCTTCGACCAAGCTCAGGTCGATTATCCCTTAGAACACTTCCGACATCAGAAAGGCCGTCAATCTCGCCTATCAAGCGATGTGGGGAGTCGTCACGGACGCTGCCGAGTTCATCCCGTATCATGACATCCCCCAGACTGAGTTCTATGCGGTCGGCGGTGCCAAATGTGGGAGAGCCCGGCATGGAAGGCGGGTGGTTGACATCGTAACGGTCCTTTGCGCCAGATGAAGTCCCGAGCCGTGTCATGGAGGATTTGTTGGAGGGCCGACGACTTCGACTGTGACTTGATACTACATCGCTTGCACCGTAGCCAGACAGGCCGGTCTGCGAACGTCGTAGCCTCGAGTCTCCAAGCAAAGGCGCAGATTCATCCCACTGTGAATGTTCTGGATGCTCCTCCTCGGCGGAAACGGCTGGGATCGACCGGAGACGGTTGCTGCTTGGACCTGTAAAGGGCGAGACCGGAGCTGGGACTGTCGACGATCGTCTGGGACGCATAGGGTGGTGACCTCTGAGTTGCACATTAGTTGAATGCTATGGGAGCAATTGTTTATGGAAGGCAAGCTCACCGATGATCCAACAATGCCTCGCTATCAATGCTCGCGCCGCTCAAATTGGCCTTGGAGAGGTTGAAGAAACCCTCCCCGGCAGCCTCCTCAGCCTCGTCGCGTCCATCATCCTCGTCAAAAGCCGCAAAACTCTTTCTGCGCGCACGCTTCTTCTTGCCGCCGCGGTGTCCCTTCCTCTTCCTGGGCTTGGGTCGATCGGGGGTAGAGTTGGAGGCGGAGGCGGAGGCGGAGGCAGCCGGGTGTTGTTGGGTGGGAGTACTAGGCGATTGGATCTTGCTTGGGTTGGCCAAGTTGCTGAAGCGATTATTCGAAGCCATACCGTGCTCCTGAAGACAGGGACACTATGGGATATGTGAAAAAAGGAGGGAAGAAGAAAGCGTCAAGGTTGTGGAAAAGTCGTAGGAATGACTGCGCAATGCTACCAAGCCGCAAATCCATAAATCCGTGATGATGTCAGCTAACTGGGGCTACCTGCCTACAGTTTGGCGCCTGCATCGGCCAGCTACAGGGGGGCGCTCGCCTGAAGCAGTAATTGGCCCAGGGCAATTCTAGCTGGGTTCCCGCCAACCGGCCACCAAAGTAACCGTCGGGTCGATCCCCGCAGCGGGGGGCGATGAGAGTTGGGGTTGCAGAGAAAGGTAAAAAGGAGGTCAACCCAGAAGTGAATATCATCATGGCTGTCGATGCTTAGTATTTCTGGTGTTGAACCCAACACCTTATCTCTTCTCCCTATCTCTGGTATGCGACTCAAGGGCAGTAATGTCGGTCATGCCTTGCAGCCTGGATGCATATCCATTATCTGCTCCACACTCACCGGTCAATCGGCCATATCCGACCAACTTGGGGCTTCAAGGCGTTACCACATGACAACTGTTTGGTCTCAGACTCACCACGTTCACTCGCTTGTTCGCGACTGACATGTGTCCAGCTGAGGAGGTTTCTCGCTTCAGACCAAAGCCCGGTTAGCCGGAACTCCTCTTTTCATCCTTGCTGCAACGTCAAAGAGGAGCTATCGAGTTGAGTTGTCATGATCATGGTGTACAACATCACCGGCCCCACTAACAACGGGTTGTCACCACTACCTAGCTAGGTATCACGTCCGGCACGCGCCGTCCAGCCAGCGCAATATACCGCAACACCACACAACCTATCACAAGCAAAGGCGTGGTGGCAGAGTGGTCTAATGCGATAGACTAGAAATCTATTCTCTTCGGAGGCGTCTGTTCGAATCAGGCCCACGTCGATTCATTTTTTGCCTTGTCTCACGATTGGCGAGAATTTGCTTTTGGTGTTTCTGTTGCCACCGAGACGACAACTCAGCATTATTTTCCTTTTGCCGCCGTTGCCTCTTGTCTAGGATTACATACTTTAGGTTACAAGTCTATCCCTGCGTCGAGCGCTTGCGCCGTAGAGTGAGGCTTGTGAAGAAGCACTCAACAACCCTAGCGACGATCAATACCACATGCCGTGCAAGGAAATACAGCATCTTGACGTCAAGCCTTGTTTCAACGCCACAGTTGGAGTATCCAGCTGCATGAAAGCCTGTGTCGATTCTGAGACTAACAAAGTATCCATTGCATATCATTCTAGAGCAACAATTTTTTCGTGGAATGCCCAAAACACATTGCCATTTGCGCCATGTTCCTCACATCTCTAAGAATTACACGCGAGTCTAACTGGGTATACGCAACACTAGCTTTTGTCATCCTTACAGTACGTTTAACCGTCTTCACGCAACCTCGGCGGTCTGAGGCGATTCCTCAAAGTCCCACAGCTTGACAAGCAGGCTATCGGGCTCAAGGTCGCCGGCCTCATGTGGCAGGAAGACCTTTTTGGGAATGTGGAACTCAACCACAGGCGCCTTCTTGACGTTCTTGGTCATCTCGGCCTCGAGGAGCTATCCAATGGTTAGAACCTTGCCGTTAAACTCGTAGGTAGAGACAACTTACAGTAGCATATGAATGGTCGAGGAAATCCTCAATGTTATACGAAACCTTGGTGAACTGCTCAGAGATGACCTTGGTGATGGTGGCAACGTTCGGGTGGTAATGAGACTGGAGCTGCACAAGCTCCCAGAGACAACTGTCAATCGCCTGCGTCTCCATTGGGTCCGTCTCCTCCGGCAGGAACGGGTCCTCAGCCCCGTGCTCGCTCATGTGCTTCTTGACCTCGGGGTCCCTCTCCTCTCGGTGAATCATGAATGTGCAAGTCGGGTGACGCTTGAGCAGGTTGTAGATCCAGGGGGTCACAAAGACAATGGCGCTGGGGGGCGCATTCAGCGAAAGTCGGGCGAGGCGCTTGATAAAGCTGGCGACGAGCGCCGCTGGGAGATGAGTTGAGGCGAGGAAGGTGTCCAATAGACGGAAGAATCGTGATCGGTGCTTGGAGTGAAGGATATCACGGTCAAGAAGAGAGTAGAGTTTTGTGTAGAAGGAGGGGTAGTCCAGATTCCGCTCCGAGATCAGGTAAAAGACACCCGAAAGGGCCAGGAGGGACATGGAACCACCGACGTCGTAAGAGTTGGTCAGGAAGTCGGCGAGCAGCTCGGGCTTTGTGAACCAGGGAGCAATCACGGTCGAGATGATGTCGAGGATCTGCTTGCGCTGCTCCTTTTCCTCGGCGAGGGTCATGATGGCAAGCCATGCCTCTTGGCCTTGCTTCTTGTGCTGGGTGACATTGCGAAGAGGGTGAGCCTTCTTCTTTGGCCGGGGAACGTAGTAGTCCTCGAGCTCATCAGCGGACTCTGGGACGCCATCTAGAGCGGATAAGAGCGCAAAGCATCGATCAAAGAGTTCTGGTGTAGCATCATCGTCTGAATGTTTCTCTGCAATGTATCTAGACAAGGGTTAGCTGAGGCCGCTGATCAGAGGTTATAAAGATCACGTACTTGACTGAGTTGAATGTAAAGTAGCGAATGTCGTCGTACTGCTCAGCAAACTCCTCGATATAGACCTTGCTTGCGTCCTCATTCTCACTCACAAGGAGTGATTCCATGATTTCGCGATGGAACGCACGAGGGAAAATGTACTCCTCCTTATCGTACATGAACTGTCCCTCAGCCTTGAGCGTTCTCATGCAAAGAGTCAGGGCCGTCGGGGCCAGCTCCTCATCCCGAAGCATCGCGAGCAGAGTCTTCTTAAACTCCCCGAATTGCTCCTTGAGCCAGCCAACGACGACCAAGTCCTTCTCGGACAGGCTCTTCTTGGAGATGAGAGCACCCTGAGTGAGCAACCGCACAAAGATACGGCAGAGCGCGACGGTCGCCAGCATGCTCTCGGGCTCGCCCTTTTTGAAGTCATTGGCGGTGCTGAGAAGGACGGTGATGTCGTTGTAGTTCTTCCTCGACTCTAGAATGCCTTGCTCCATGAGCAGGATCTTGGCGTTGGGATCCTCGGACTCATCGCTGGCGCTTGATGACCTCCGTCTCTTGGTGGGCTTCTCTTGTGTTGAGGACCGCTTGCGCTTGGAGCGCTCCTCTGTGGCGATCTTGGGCATTTTGGTCGCGTTTCCTTACGCGTATCTCCTATACAATAAGATTAAAAGAAATGAAAGAAAAAAGAGCCCCAAATCGCCAGTTTTGTTGCAAGTCTGAAATTTCGATTCATCCAAGTTCATAAAGTTCCAACGTTCAGAAATCTTTACTTGACTGTTGAAATTTCATCCAATCACAGCTGACCCCGGCGCCAAGACCCTCCCACGGCAAAATCCCGGCCGTGCCAGATCCCCTCCGGTTTTCAAGGTCACGTGCATCTGATTGTTGCCGAGCTAGCGCGATAAAACCTCAACCTCACTTCCAGCTCCCCGATCAACGACAAGCCCACGATACCCCCATCACGTAACCATCTCACAATGGCGTCACGCTTGGTCCGAAGCGCCGTCGGTACGTTCTGACAACTCTCGCTGCTCGATCCCGGCCCAATTCCACCCCAATTGGCCCTCCGCGACGACTCCTTTCTGACCTCTCAACCGCAGGCGCTCCCCTCCTCCGACCCGTCCTCGCCCGCCGAGCCGCCCCTGCCATCTCCGCCGCCGCCGTGCGATTCAACAGCAATGTCCCCGCCGAGGAGCCCAAGAAGAAGGCCCAGAGCCTCATCGACGCCCTTCCCGGAAACAGCCTGCTCAGCAAGACGGCCATCCTGAGCTCCGCCGCCGGTCTCTCCATCTACGGCATCTCCAGCGAGTACTACGTCATGAACGAGGAGACCATCATCGCCATCTGCCTGCTCTCCGTTTGGGGTGGCCTGATCAAGTACGGTGGCCCTGCCTACAAGGAGTGGGCCGAGGCGCAGAACAACAAGATCAAGAACATCCTCAACAGCGCCCGTGCCGACCACACCGAGGCCGTCAAGGGCCGCATCGAGGACGTCAAGCAGATGGGCAGTGTCGTCGAGATCACCAAGAACCTGTTTGAGGTTTCCAAGGTAATTCCGAGATGACCGCCGGATCCCCGAGGCGACGACATGTGTGCTGATGGGTGCTGCGCGTTTAGGAAACCGCCAAGCTCGAGTCCGAGGCTTTCGTGCTCGAGCAGAAGACCGCCCTGGCCGCCGAGGCCAAGAGCGTCCTTGACTCCTGGGTCCGATACGAGGGCCAGGTCAAGCAGCGACAGCAGAAGGAGCTCGCCCAGTCTGTCATCGCCAAGGTCCAGAAGGAGCTCGAGAACCCCAAGGTGCTCCAGCAGATCCTCCAGCAGAGCGTTGCCGACGTTGAGAGTGCGTGGCATTTGCCCCCCGGATATCTAATTGACCATGCTGACAACAGTTTACAGAGATCGTCGCCGCCAAGCAATAGATGACCGTCCGCCGCTAGAGTCTCGATCACTAGATTCCACGGTTTCCCTTTGTACCCCCTTTGTGTCATAAAACAACACCTGTGCATTAGCCGAATCAATCAAGACCCTAGTTCCTTCAGTGCCGGAAAGCTGTTGTTGCCTGTGAGATACGTCAAGAGAGGGTCGGCTGCGTTTCAATTGGGTTTGTCGGAGCTATAATTTGCTCTTCGGGAAAGGTCGGGATCTCCGATATCGCCTATCTTCCGAGTTGAGTGAAAAATGAAAACAAATATCAACACTTGATGTCGTCTATTCTCTTTGACAGTGACTCAATTGGCCTTGCCAAGTTCAATTGTCAGTCTCCCGCAATGTCATCCGTCAATGGATTACTGCATTCGCCTGGCGGACGAACTGGCATGGCGCGTATCACGCTTACACACCAAGCATATCCTCACTCACAGATCGACAAGACATTATAGGAATGTTGAGTAGGAAATTATTGTGCGTCTGTACATGGGTAACTATACACTCGAGAAAACCAGCAATCCTCAACGCCGGCCATCTGCTCCACGGATTCAAGATCCAAAGCATAGCATAACCACCCATCCGCCCGGCGCATCAAGACCAATAGATAAAAAAGAAATATGGTAAAAGACTGACTGTCTGTCGTGAAAACAGGTCAAAAGAATATGCTGTGACAACAGCTATTATTAGTAGATCGGCCTCGGATCTTGCCACTTCTTGGCTTCTGGAGTCCCCTTTGCTGCTGGAGACTCATTCACTTCAGGGCCGAGTGACACGCGCCCACTTCGTCGTCTTCTAGCTCCATCGCCTGCGACAGGGCCAATCCACTCCCAAGCACGGCCGACTTCGCCGCTGCGACCTTCTCTTTGACTGGTTCGAACATTGCTGTTTTGTTCAACCACAGCTCGCACTCTCTGCCAGATGCGCTCACGTTCCGAGAGCGAGTGCACAGAGCGCAGGATATCGTCTCTCAGGTTTGGCAGAAACAGCCAGGGGTCATCGATATCTTCCTCACCCAGCTCCTTCTGGTTGGCCAGTCTTCCCAGAACCAAGTCGACCAGAGCAGGAACCTGAGCCGAGGTAGCAACGTGCTTGCGATACCGGGCCCGCATGTACAAGACGGTCAGGATTGACGTCACTAAAAGTCCAATTGTGAGTCGATATCTTGCCAGGCTGAGTCGGAGCGATCGTTTGAGCGCGCAGGTGAGCGGAAGGCGAGCGAGAGACGTGGACGATAGCTGTCGTACTGGAAGATCGGGGGAACCGGGCGGTCTGTAGGGTCAATAGTGGATCTGGTTAGTGTTTTGGTCAGAAACGGTTTGAGGCAATGTTGTCGTTGTCGCAGAGCCGGTTGTCGACGCGTGTGGATAAAGAGATGGAACTTACGGTGCTGTCTCGACGACCTCGATTTCTTCCCTTGCAGTAACCTCTCCGATAGCAGCAGCCCAGAGCTCATCAAACTCATCCTCGTTGAGCCTCTTGGAGCGCTTTCGGCTGACAGTCTTCTTAAGTTCCTGCTCAGGGATGGCAGGAGACTCCTCCTTTTTGCCGTCCTCAGTGACAAGCTCTCCACACTCATACTTGGCCCGGCGTTCTCTGAGCTCTTCGATGGCCTTGTCAGCCACGGCCTTGACTCGTCGCGCCTTTTCGCCATCAGGCTCGCAGGTAGGTGGCAGAGGAACCAGGCCGCCAAAAGACAGGGGGTGCGGCTTGAGAATAAAGTCATGCTCGCATTGAACAGAAAAGTCCTTGAAGCAGTAGGCGTGCTGAGGGCAAGGTTCACACTGGGGCTCGATGTACGGGAGGAGAGCGTCGGGAACAGGAATCTCTGGTGGAACCAACGACTTTGCTGGTCCTCCGATCCCACAGTAGCCCACGGCTATCTTCTCCTGTCGATACCAGGCAAGATATGCGCCCACGAGGGCCATGAAGAGAACTACCAGCGGTGCGCCAAGACCACCCTTGCGAGCAACCTTACCAGCAGGCTTGCGCGGCTCAATCGTGGTCTCTCCTCTGCTTGCTGCCTCCTCTAGCTCAAGTTGTTCATCGGGAGTAAACTCCTCACCAGGCTCAAATAGATCAGGAGTCGGCTCACGATACTTGGGAGTTGGCTCGCGATACTTGGGGGTGGGTTGCTCAGCCGTCTCTGCATAATTATCGGAATAATCATCTGTTCGTCGCCTCGAAGTCGACTTGACGCTTCGGATAGTGTCTCCGCCGCTAGTTGTGCGTCGTCGGTTGGTTGGGGTCTTCTGAGCGGGTGAGCTCCCACTCTGGAAAGGGTTATCGTATGTGAAGACGCTCTCATCGGGGTCTGGCATGACGGTTTCCTCCTCCGGCTCCGCCTTGATCTTGGGTGTAACGGTTCGCCGGGCCCGACGGGTCGAGCGAGAGGCCTCATAGTCATCGTGATCATCGACATGGGAGAGTGCCCGGCTCACAGATCGTGTGCTCCGCTTCGTTGCGCTTCTCATCGTAGAAGCGGGGGTCGCGGGGACATCGTCCTCAGTCTTGATTCCCCTCGACACCTTTCGAGGAGACTTGGATCGCCGTTTCGAGACTGATGGGGGGGCAAGATCATAGTCGTCCCAGGTACCCGTATCCTCGGCGCTACCGGCATTGACGATACCCATGCTAGATCGCTTGGCTCTTGCCCGCTGGGCTCGGAGCTTGGGAGCTTGAGACAACACATGCTCCTCGACTAGCTCAACCAGCTGTGCCTTCTTTGCTGTTGCGGGGTACTCGACGTTGTGGGTGACGAGTATAGATCGCAGTCGCGGGATGGTGACTTTGTGAGCGTCAAAGCCCTCCTCGAGGTAATCCTCAACGTCCGCCATGATGTCTGCTCTGTTGGAGCTTGAGATATGGTAGGACAAGTCGTAGAGGATGAATGAGTGTGGTATGGCCGCAGATCAAAGACCTTCCACGTTGTGTAGGTGAGGTCACGCAGCAGTGATCAACAACAAAGAGAGTTGCACTCTGCGCCTGTACTATCGCCTGAAACCGCAATGGTCGCAGCGCAGTCGCGAATAGCGTCTTATAAAAGATGCCCAGGCGGCGTGAGAAATTCCTGCTCGAGGTGGGGTGATGGATTTTTTTTGGTGAACGGTGCCCGCCCTCTCTCTTGGTCTGGACAGATTGTTGATGCAAAGACCCTTGACGCAATGATAAAGTTGATAGCGCCGTTGTCTGTGGCAACTGGAGCCTGGAACTAGCACGTTCCTTGTCACTTGACCCGCTCCGTGGTTGCACCGCCACACCTAGCCATAGTGCGCCACATTTGTCCCGCCAGCCATCGAACGATTGAGGGACGATATTCGCTGGGGAGCTTCAAGCGATGTCTCATCCCACATCGTGAGTCGTGATTTGCCTTTCACGACGGCGTTTTTCTGGCATTGACGGCTCAATTGACTTTTCACACATCATGCTAGCCAGAAGGTCCGTCTTGGGACAGTCCAGCTTTGTCTGTCGGAGCTGTGTCCGCCAATACCAGTCCCAGATCCGCCGGGCGTCCACTGCTACTCAAGACAACATTTATGATGTCGTCTGTGTTGGAGGTGGCCCAGCGGGCCTGAGTCTCCTCACGGCTCTTCGTACGTTTATACATCTATATTTAGAATCTTGCTAACATTGAACTAGGAGCCAATCCCGTTACCGCTGGCCTGCGAGTCGCTCTCGTCGAAGCCCAGGATCTCTCCAAGGTCTCGTCATTCTCGCTCCCTCCCACCCAATTCTCCAACCGCTGCAGCTCCCTCACCCCTTCCTCGGCCCGATATCTCGACATGATAGGCGCATGGCAACATATGAAGCGCGAGCGTATCCAGGAGTATCAAGAAATGCAGGTGTGGGATGGAGTGACGGGCGCCCGCATCGAGTTCGACTGGCCTCCGGGCTCCGCTGCCGACAAGACGATCGCTTACATGGCCGAGAACCTCAACCTGACGTCTGGACTTCTCAAGAGGCTCCATGAGCTTGGCGGGGTGGACATTTTCGACAAGACCAAGGTGGAGAATATTGATCTGGGCAAGGAGACTGAAGAGGTTGATCTGAGCGAGTGGCCCATCGTCCAGCTTTCAGGTGGCCATTCCCTAGCGGCACGTCTTCTCATCGGCGCGGATGGAGCCAACAGCCCCGTGCGTACCTTTGCTGGTATCAATAGCCGCGGCTGGGACTACGGTAGACATGGCGTTGTGGCAACCCTCGAGCTGGAGGGCGATGGCTGGGGCGGCGAGTTTAGCAAGATTGCCTACCAGCGTTTCTTGCCCACAGGTCCCGTTGCGATGCTGCCTCTTCCTGGTAACCATGCTTCGCTGGTTTGGTCCACCACGCCAGAGAAGGCTGCCCTTCTCAAGAGTCTCCCCCCCAAGGACTTTATCGCAATGGTCAATGCCGCTTTCCGCCTGAGTCCCGTCGACATCGGCTTCATGCACACTCAAGCGGATGGCCAGGCTGAGGAGCTCTCATGGCGCATGCAGCACACGACCGTTGATGCCGAGTCGATCCCCCAGGCCGTCGTCGGCGTCCAGGAGGGCACTGTCGCGTCGTTCCCCCTCAAGCTGCGCCATGCCGACACTTATACCGGCGAGCGCGTTGCCCTCGTTGGCGATGCGGCGCACACCATCCATCCCCTCGCTGGGCAGGGCCTGAACCAGGGTCAGGGTGATGTCCAGAGTCTGGCCAAGACAATCGAGTACGCTGTGTCTCACGGCCAGGACCTGGGTACCCAGCTGTCCCTCGAGTCGTACAATAGCGAGCGCTATGCTGCCAACCACGTCATCCTCGGCGTTTGCGACAAGCTTCATAGACTCTACTCTGTGGAGAGCGGTCCTCTGGTTCCGTTGCGCTCGATTGGCCTCAGGGCTGTCAATGCCTTTGGACCCCTGAAGAACTTTTTCATGCAGCAGGCTTCAGGCACCGGTATCAAGCTGCTGTAGAACTCCTCTGTACTCCCCTCGACGCATGTACTCTTGATCTGTAACATTAGACTTGTACATAATCACTCTAGGGCAGGTCAAAAGCCATAAAGTTGGAACTGGCATGTTTCATTGATACCTCACGGCGCAACATCACCTCTTACTACATAGCTTCTCGCTCGAGCGCACGACATTTGTGGGAGTATTTACCGTGGTCTCCCTATCAGCTATGATTACAAACAAAAGGAACCCATTCTAATCTTCTTTCTTTTCCACTCGACTTTACCGATCGACCTCACCTAGGATGGTTGTTAGCATGTGCATATTCTGCCTGTAAAAGGCCAGGGTGACTTACCAAACACCAGATCCATAGTACCAATAACCGCCACAGCATCAGCCAGCAAGTGACCCTTGGAGACGTGATCGAAGCCACCCAGGTGAGCAAAACCGGGGGCTCGGATGTGGCATCTGTATGGCCGCTCGCTGCCGTCGCTGACGACGTAGACACCCATCTCGCCCTTGGGGGCCTCAATGGCGGAGTAGGTCTCACCGGGAGGAACGGCGTAACCCTTGGTGTAGAGAAGGAAGTGGTGGATGAGGGCCTCCATGTTCTCCTTCATGGCGGATCGGGGAGGGGGCGAGACCTTGTAGTCCTCAACGCGGATGGGGCCGGCGGGCATCTTGTTCAGGCACTGGTGGATGATGCGGAGGGACTGTCGGAACTCCTCCATTCGGCAGAGGTATCGGTCGTAACAGTCTCCGTTGGTTCCGACGGGGACGTCAAACTCGACCTGGTCGTAGGCGTCGTAGGGCTGGCTCTTTCGGATATCCCACGGCACGCCGGAACCTCGGAGCATGACACCGGTGAAGGAGAGGTTCAGCGCCTCGGTGGCGGGAATGACACCGACACCCCTCAATCGCTCAATCCAGATACGGTTGTCGGTCAACATCTCCTCGGTCTCGTCGATACGGTCGCCGAACTGTGTGGCCCACTGGTAGATGTCGTCGAGGAGACCAACGGGGATATCCTGGTGAACACCGCCGGGGCGGACGTAGGCGGCGTGGAGACGGGCACCCGAGACACGCTCGTAGAATTCCTTGAGAGTGGTCAATTTCTGTCATGCTCAACCAATTGCCCGCCATTGACCTACCATGAGCTTCTCACGCTCCTCGAAACCCCACAGGAAAGGCGTCAGGGCACCGACATCCATGGCGTGGGAGAGGACGGACATCAGGTGGTTGAGGACACGAGTGATCTCGCCAAACAGAGTTCGGATGAACTTGGCTCGCTCGGGGATCTCGACGTTGAGCAGCTTCTCGACGGCGAGGGCGAAGCATTGCTCGTTTGTCATCATGGAGACGTAGTCGAGTCGGTCAAAGTAAGGCAGGGCCTGGAGATATGTCTTGTACTCGATCAACTTCTCGGTGCCTCGGTGCAGCAGACCGACGTGGGGGTCGGCGCGGACAATCTCCTCGCCATTGAGCTCCAGAATCAGACGCAACACGCCGTGGGCGGCGGGATGCTGAGGACCAAAGTTGACGGTGTAGTGTCGGACCTTGCGGTCCTCGACCGAGTTCTCGCGCGACTTTCTGGTGGCACCGGGCAGCTGGCGGGACAGGCCGTAGGGATCGCTGGGGTTGGCAAAGTCCTCGTCGACAGGGACGAGTCTGGTGCCGACAGGCTCGGCAGCGGCGTATTTTCGCAGGGAGGTCGTCGAGAAGGGGCGAGCGGCGAGGGCAACCGGCCGCATCCGACACAGGCTCTGGGCGCCTCGGCTGGCGAGTCTGAGGGAGGCCATTGTGAGAGGAGCGGAGAGGGAGGGTCGGCCGTGAGTGAGGCGAGATCAAGAGAGTCTCCCAGGAGGACCTCTGGCTCGAGGTCAATGGCTGGTTGATGGAGGGGAATTCGCCTTGGTGGTTGTGCCCATCATCTCCCGCGGTCCGGACATCTCGAAACCTGGGAGCTTTGCTCTTGGTGGTGGGCCGGACAATTGTTGATGCGGGGGCTCGTCCAATGAACGTCCGACCATTACTCGTTCGTTTTTATACAATTACCCGAGCGTCATCCGTCACCAATTGTCCAATCCGTCTCGGCCGAGAGTTGATGGACATGGCAGAGTGATTGTAAAATCGTGAAAATTTAAAGAATATTACTAGTTACTCACAGCTTCTCCTTTGAATGCAATTGAATTAATAGAAACATTTCTAAGCCTGTACTAGTTCTTCAATGTGAGGCAGACTTGCATCCCAGTTCATCCTCTACCTACCTACCTACCTATGTAAGGCGTCATCCACACGTTGAGCAGTTGAAAAATCGCCACAACTCAACGCCAAGTCTAATAATCTATGCGTAATACAGTCAAGCGCTCTCCTGATCAGGTATAGTACAATTGATTGCGAGTTTGACTTATATCTAGAACCAATTGCGTTTCGGCAGTAATGAGATAGTCGCACGACCAAAATGCTAAACACACTTTGGTAGGAGTGTTGCATGAGAGCTGAATCAATAATTATGTCAGGCCCTTTGACATAGGTAGCCATAGATAACCTCACAACTGGCCAACATACGAACTAAGCACATGCTTCTATTCCCAGCCACCTCCTTCTTTATGACCCAATCGCATCATGAATCTCTAACCAACTCCTTCACCCCCTCAAGGTCACTCCTCAGCAACCCAAAGTTGACCACATCCATCAGCACCCCAAGCTTCTCCGCTGCTCCCCTCCTCGTGCCCTCATCAACAAACCCGCACTTCTTCATGACTTTCTGACTCGCCTCGTTGCTCCCGTACGCCTCTCCCTCGATCCTGTTCAGTCCAGGCCATGTATCGAAGCACCACCTCACAAACGCCCCGATCGCCTCAGTCGCATACCCCTTTCCCCACGACGCAGAACCCAACCAGTAGCCCAGCTCCCACGTCCGAAAGTAGACATCGCCTTTGGGGATGACGCCCACGGCGCCGATGAAGCGCGGCTCCGCGGATGGGTTGTCCGCCGTGAGGGGCTTGACGAAGATGCCGTTGTGTTGGGGGTAGGCCGTGCCGTCGGGCTTGCATACCGTGGAAAGAAAGGCCTCAGCGTCCGATAGTCTATATGGCGATGGGAACCCCGCCCGGAGATTGGCCGTGACCAAGGTGTCATTGCCCGTCTCGGCCATGGCTGGGGCATCGGAGAGGAAGTATCGACGGATGATCAGTCGTTCCGTCTCCAAGAGGATAGTCCCGGCCTCCTCACTAGGGGGTGAGGGCGAGGATAGTATTGTAGGACCCGCCATCTTGGACGGGGTTACCTAGGACAAGTAGTATGGGACTCGGGCCAGGTTTGGTCGAACAAATGCGTAGTCTATCACTGGAGCGATCAGTGGTGGTGGTTGCCAGTTGTGAGTTTCAAAGCATAGTTCGACGGCGAAAGAATCTGATATACGTAGTATGCAAGGGCTTAGCCATGATTCACAGATAACGTGCAGTCATATCACATCCGCTGATTGACAAAGGATCTTCTCCTACGAAGCTAGTGGTTTTCAGGTAGGTGCTCGTATTCCTCGCAGGGCAAGCTGACCGATCGTGGGGCTGACCGTGTCCCGTTGGCTGCTTGGTTGTGTCGACCCCAGATCCTTGACTCATTCGTAGAGTTGCAAGGCTACGCAAGACACGACGATATAGTTGTTCTCAACTAAAGCTAATCAACCAATCATTGCTGGCAAGGCGAACTAGGCAGGCAGTCTTGCACCGACAACGATCTCCCGGAAACATGGCCTTGGCCGCTTGTCTATTCCTTCGCATCTTACACCTCCATCTCGCCTTGCTCTGCTTTGCTCTGCTCTGCTCTGCCTTGCCTCGCCTTGCCCTGCACGCTCAAACGGCCGTCATATCGTACATGGGTATGGCTGCCACTGCGTGGCTTCTAGAATTCCTCCAAGCGTTGTGGTATCCCTTTCCTTGCAGAAATCGCTCCATGTTCAGTCTCTACCGGTGCCTTTTCTGTGCCCAAGATAAAAAAAAATGAATAGAAAAAAAGAAAGCCGCCTCCTTCTCCCTCTCTGCCGCATCGCAGGAGCATTAGTTGTACAACTCAGCCAGTCTAGGCCATTACTATCTGCAAACGCCTCGGCCAATAACTCTGTAGGCCGTCCAAACTTTGGGGGAATAAAGAAAAGACAAAGTGCCTCCCACATCCCCGTAGGGAACAACGCCCAAACAAACAAACAAAAAAGCAGTCAGACAAAGAAACTTTTATGTGAACCCCTCGCCATGCCTCCCAAACGATGCAACGAATACAAGAGATAGCCGCTCCAGAGTAGCAACAAGGTGGTGCTTTTGATAGGAAAGATGGGTGAAAAAGAGTGACGAGCGAGTCGACTCCAACTCTGTTTAAAACATAAGAAAAATAACCTGAAGGTGATGTGATATCCGAAACCAGTTCTCGTCCACAATCAAGCTCGGGCAATGGGATAAGCGCTCAAGTGGCCTCGGCTGCTGTCTAAGTCCTCCGAGCAACGTTGACAGCCGGGTTGACAAACGATCTGTAAGCAATATCGCTGAACCGCCGCACCACGTTGGTTGTGCCTCCTGTGACTTGGGACTCGTCCAGGATGAACTTGGAGGCGACTGCGAGCCTGTTCTTGGGGTCGCTCTCGTCTAGGTGCGCAGGGATTGTGTTCCCGTAGCTGGGGTCAAAGTGAGGCGCCAGTTCCCGTACAACCGCAATCGAGTAGAGGACATCTCGATTCTCGCGGCCATCAAGTAGGTAACGCATCCGAGTTAGAACATCCTCCCTCGCTTTGACAGTCGGCTGTAGTGTTGGGTTCTCGCGGACGCGAACGAATTCTGCAAGATTGTACCAGAAATCAAACTGACGAGTCCGGTGAGGGTCGACATCCTGCAAGGGCGGGCAAAGGGGGTTGGCCTGCAAATAATCACCACATAAGAGTGCTTCCACAACCTTGACGCGGTTCTTGGTCTCGTTCGCGTCGCCATCTCGAGGTAGTGCCATGGCACCCATAGGAGGTGCCTGGTCAGGGGACTGGTAAGAGGTCCGAGCAAGCTCCCACACAATGCGTGTTTCGAGAATACCAGAATACGCCATTTGGGCATGATCGTTGGCCCTCACGGCCTCCAGGATATTGAGAAAGGACGCCATCAAATCCACCAAGCGTGGGTCCCGAGGAAACGACATCTTTCCACTCTCCGCGAAGTAGTACCACCCAGTCTCAAAGAAGGAGCTCAACCCGGGTGCATACATCTCATGATACACCTTGGTCACCTCATTGAGGATTTCCTCAGTTTGAGTCGTCTGTTGGACATGTGGGGCTGCGCCCAGGAGGTCGATAATCTCATCGATCTTCATTTTCTTGGCTGTAGAAAACATGCGTAAGCGGATGTTCTCACAGCAGCGCAGCAAACGACGAACGAGGGGAAAATCAAAAGTAGGGGGCGCCACCTCTCAGATGCAGGTTGTTGTCCACCATATGCTTTTGTTCAACTGGTCTTGAGCCGTCCTGGACTGATGATGAAGCTAGGCTTTGTAGCGCTGGGTCGATTGCCGATGAGTATTCGTATCCGGACTCGGACTTGATGGGAGGAGAGGCGACGGTGGAGAGGCTGGAGTCGTAGCTGAGGGAGGTGAGGGACGGGTTGGGGCTGGCAGTGGTCGCGTGTGCAGTAGCGTAGGAGCTGGGGAGCATTGACGGCTGGCTTCCGTACGAGTTGGTCGCTCGTGCAGGCAGACCCGGGTTGGTCGCGATTGACGACGGGATCGTCGAGGGCACGGAGCTCGGTACCGCAGGTGGAGTGCGTTGACTCGAGGGCGCAGGCTGGATATTTGACGACGATTGTCCGCCCGGTTGCTGTCGAAAGATGGGATCGTAGCCGAGACACTCGCGTTTTGACTTTTTGCAGTTGTTGCAGGTAGGATGAGTCTCGTCGCACTGGCACAGAATATGTTAGAGATTGGTGTTGGGCGGGGTGGGCATCTCCACCAGAGAGAGAGAAAATAGGTAGGGCGAGGTGGGCAAGCAGCTGGCTGGCAGTGCCGCAGCATGCGAGACGCCGCACAAGGCGCGACACGACAATACGGCCAATGGCAAGCTCAGCAAAGCTCAGCAAACGGCCTCCAAACGGTTTCTCCGTCAGTGGCTTACTTGCGAGGTAAGCTTGGGGCGCGCATTGTCTCGGACAGAGGGAGGCTCTACTGGGAGGAAGAAACATTGGCCACGGACGCTACGTGAGTTTGAGTCTTGCTCGCTTCTGCTGTAGCTCCATGGCAAACGAGCAAATCTGCAAGGAACCGCCAGTACAATGCAACCATCTCGGTCAGCTTGTGGCCGGCCGTGGCTCGCTGGATGTGTATCTTGCTTCCCTTCCCCCCCTCCCAGCCCAACCTCCCAAGAAACCGCGTCTCGTCTCGTCACGCAGGGCAAAGCCTTGAGCCGCAAGAGGAATGCAACAACGATGAAATCACAGCTTACCTTGATCCTGCGCTTTCGGCAGGTCAAACATCCCGTCTTGGTCCGACGCTTAATTTCCTACCACAGAAGAATCCCGCGTCAGCTCACTCTCCTCACCGTATTTTCCATCCAAGACCTCTTGACAGGTCGAACTTTGAGCTTCTAACACACCTTTTTTGGCCCCCTATGTCCCAGCAGTCGCGGATCGTGCGGGAGAGCGTATCTAGACATGGGGTCTGAGGGGATCCCGTAACCCGCAGCCATCGGCATTCCGTGGTGGCCATAGAATGGCAACCCTCCCGGCACAGGCGCCATAGGCATGCTCATCTGCATGCCCTGCGGATTCGTCACGGGCGGCCCAGGTTGTTGGGGGACCGGATCGATCGTACGCATGCTCGGTAGTGACATGACGTTGCTCCCAATGGGCATGGGGTTTGGTCGATAGGCGTCCATCGGTTGTTGACTCGTCACGGCGGGATAGGAGGCATACTGGGCGGTGGTCGCGCCAACCGTCGTGGCGTACGGCGTCGAGGGACCTGGATAGCTCACAGGCTGGCCATGGGGAGCTCCTGGGTGCTGGTTGGACATTTCCGGATTGGACGAGGGCGTCGATGCACCCTCGGAGGCCTTGCTGTCGCCGTTCTGCTGAGGGACCGCGGACGGGGCAGCAGAGACAGCAGCAGCCGAGGCCGGCGTAGATGTCGGTGCGGATGAGGCAGCGGGGACGTCGGGGTCGGCGGCGGGCACGGGTGCGGAGGGAAGAGCTGCGGAGGCGGTCGAGGCGGTCGGATTATCTGAAGGTGTTGAGGAAGAAGTGCCAGCAATGGCGGCGGCGATGGACGGGAGGGTCGTATCGGCTGCAGCAGTTTGAGGTGCGGCTGCAGAACTGGCGGCGTGGGCTAGGGGAGCAGCAGACGCGGCGATGGGAGCTAGAGAGGGAGATGTCGACGACGCAGCAGAAACTAGAGGATTGCTGGGAGAGTCGCCGTGACTCTGCCCTTGGACTTCTTGAGCCATGTTGTTTTTAATTAGAAATTTTTATGGAGCCACGAGGCAAGAGTCAGGAATAACGAGAGGCGACCGGGGGGAGGCGACCCTAGGCCACGGAGGAGGACCTTGTGCTGGTGCTGGGCAGGGAAGGTGAATAGCAGCAGCCCAGGGCGTGGAAGCAACAGGGGGACCAGAGGCGTGTAAGAGGGGCAGTCTCCGGAACCAGGGCCGAGAGCAGCGGGCCCCGTACGGATACCAAGCAAGCTACCGTGGTGAGGGCGATACGATGCGCCTTGCGATGCGCCTGCGGCAGAGGCAGAGGCAAGAGGCAAAAGCCGTGATGGTGGACTGGGCCAAGGCCAACAACAGCTGACAAGGCGCTGCCGCGACAGGCGGATGGGGAGCGGGATCGGAGACGGGATACAGAGGATGGCTCCAGGAGATCGGGAACCAACGGGGATGGGGGGATGGATTGGATCGACTCGCTGTCGTCGTCGAACATCGAGGTCACTCTACCCCCTGCCCGGCTGCCGAGTGGTAGTGGTAGTGGTGGTGGGAGTGGTGACCGTGGTGGTTGTGTTGGCCGCAAATTGTAAGTTTCTAGTGGGGACAGCCGGGCTTGGTAGGCCGATGTGCCATGCGGAACGATCGATACTCGACGAACAAGCGCGCGAGCTTCTTTTCTCCCTGTGAGAAGAATCCAGCCTAGGCAGAAAAGAAAAAAGCGAGAGGTAGGGGAAACGGGCAAATGGAGACGAACGGGGGGGCAAAATTAGTCCCCAATCGTGGGGACAGGACAAGAGGCCGGATACAACCTGGACGCGCTCGCTCGCTTGCTCACGGGGGTGGGAGAAGGAGGTTTGAAGATGGGAAACAAGTCGGATTAATGTTTTGCGAGAGACGGGCTCAAAAGAGGTTGGGGGACAAAAAAATAAGTTTTTTTTAATTAATATTTTTTTATTTCTCCTCCCATCTCTTTGGGCAATCAGCCGCGCGGAAGAATAGAAGCTCCAGCAAAAGCCTCTCTGTAGCTCGAGCTGGAAGGCAGCTGCATTAGCGGCGCATCCTGCCTCATGCTCACAGACCAGCATGGACAAGCTAATTCAACGGTCGGGTTTTTTTGATCCGAGAAGAAAGGGCGTTCAAGCTTTCCAAAGCTTCCATCCTGGCAGTCTTGGTTGTATCAGGGCATGAGAATCTACGGATACGGTTCCATCAAACGGCCCTTGGAAGCAACCTCCCTCAGCCAGGCTTTACCCCCTTGGGCAAGTCTAACGGCAGCTCATTATTTTGGCAGCTGGCCCTGAGCTGGGTAGGTACCGTAGCTAGGTAGGTACCTGCCTACAGCACCCAAGCTCCCTCTGCGAAACAGCAAGTGACCCTGTCCATAAGGCATGACAGCGGATATAGCATGGATTGACCCCTCTTGGCATGGACCTGGCGAGCATTGCACTCACTCCTTAGCTTGTGAAAGGGCACGCGGCTCAGCACAAGTGCGACAAGGGGGGTGGGCATTGGATTGGATCCAAGAGAACGGGATTGACCACTTGCATCAGTATCCCCCGGGACGGAATCGCATTTTGTCCCCGTCCAACAAGGGACCGTTATTTTGCAGTCTCCTGTCGCACCGGGAATGAAAGAGAAGGGGACGGAAGATGCGAGTCCAACATGAAATCCCAGAACATGCATCATGGTAAAACATGAAAGCTCCATCCGGACAAGCACAAGCCTGGGCATACCCAGGAACCAGAGAGTGAAAGAAGAAAGAGGTTTGATAACAGGGCGCACGGCCGTGCTTGATTGTGTGCCACTCATGGTTCGCAGGGAGCAAGGGGCCGCGAGGGTCGTCCACCCAACAATTGAGGACACCCCCCTTTTTTTCCGACAAGTCCGTCTTCTCGTGCCTTTGGCGGTGACAAGTCGTATGTGCGTCGTGGTGTTGGTGGTTCAGGAGTGAGCTGGGAACGACTGAGAAAGGGCCGCTTGGACTCACCTTAGGGGTATGTACTTCGCAGGACGACCAGGTTCGGGTAATGGTAACCTAGAGGTACCGATGGCAGGCCAGATGACAGGTACCGAGGTACCTAGGGATAGAAGGTAAGGTTCTGTTTTCTCTTTCCTCCCTCAGGTTGCGATACGCAAATCAAATCAAATCAAATCATGGGCGGTCGTGCGAACCGTCAAGGGGGCGTGCTGGCGTCGGGCCCATCGGGCGCGTTCCTCTACTTGTCCAACGACCAGACAAATGGGAACTGTCAGGCCAGGGCCCTGTTTCCCTCCAATGCATCCATCCAATGCATTGCTCCCAAGTCCCATCCATCCCCGCAAGCCACTGAACCCCACGAGTGAAAGAGTCCCTAGAAACCCTTAGCTCCCAGGGAGGTCCCAAGACGCTAATGTACCTACTCAATTACCCGAGCCCGTCCAGCTGGTGACAGCGAACCTACCCAAACCTTCACAAACCCACATTTGATCCAATCTCACGGGAATCCATCTCAGTTGGGCACACGCGAGGTTGACGGATGGGGCGAGCAAGCACCAGCCATCCAGCCTGCCTGCCATAACATAGCCTACAGTACCGATCGTCACAGAAAATCCCCGATCCTCGGCTCATCATTCTAGCGTCATAACTACTGTACAGCACAGCACAGGGCAGCATGGACAGTTCCATATCCATTCTTCATCTCTCAATGAGTGGAAGGTGCGCTTAAGTTACCCGGCCCTTGCCATGGAAGCAAGCAGCACAGCAAAGCACATGGAAGGGAAGGTACCGTACCCGCCAAGCCACCGTCAAATTTCCTCGCTGCCCACACTCCCCCCCAATCTCATCTCATCTCCCCCCTGGGCAGACCGACCTTTGGGAACCTTTTTTTCTCCCCTTCTTCCCTTTCTTCCAATTTCTCACACCCCCTGGTACTTATCTTTCTTGTGTAACGTCGCCAGGCTCCATCTCTCCAGGAGACAGATGCCTAAACAGGAGGGAGAAGGGCCCAAAACGGGTCCTGGACTGGACCGCCTGCCTCAGTCAGAGTGACACAGCCGGCCGTTTGTTTGCCTTCAGCCATGTCTAAGTTTGACTGACTGACTCTCGTGGCTCCTCTTCAGTAGCTGCAACTGATTCAGTTCTCAGCTCCATACTTCCATCTGATGGAACCCAAAGGAAGACTCTCCCCACACCCAACCGACGGACGCCAATCCGAGCATGGCGCCTCAACGCCTGCTCGCTCGCTGGATGGGATGAGCTGGATGGATGGATCCTGGCACAGCCATCAGCAAACATCCCGGTTGACAGACGCGGCGGGAAGCAAGCGAGCGAAAGCCGTCAACAAGGGGTTGCAGACTGTCTGGCCAACCACGTCCCCTTCGCGCATCTCACCATCTCGCCTTGGTGATTCGCCTGCGATTAGCTCCCGGATTCCTGGAACGTCGGTCGGGCTTTACCGCCGTAGCCTCCCCCGGCCCCCTCCGTACGATGGGGATCCACGTTCCAGTGCCCTCTCCACGCCGGTTATCCAAATCGGTCGGCTCTTGAGTCGCTAGCCCGGCCGTGCATGCTGTTCCAATGAGACGTCGTGCTTTGCCTTGCTTTCGACGCTAAAAGGGGCAACATATGACAACCTATAGCAACCTATGATACATGATATGATACACCGTCTGACGAACTCCATGCGTGCCATACCGCCAGGCGAAGTCGGCAATCCTTGCAAAACAATGCACCGGAGCCCATCCCAAACCATACCCTTTGTCCCGGATTCGAACTCGACAGCTGGGCTGAGCTACCCCTAGCTCAACTGAATTCTCGGATCCTCCCTCCCTCAGCTGCGCAGAAGCTCACCGTCCCCATCATCATCATGAGCAGGCTCTGAGCAGTGGCTTCACCTCAGGCCAGTTCACCCCCGATGCCTTTGCCGTAGCGCCATCTGCCCCCAGCAGCAGCCATGGGCTCGTGTGACACCTCTCGCTCTCCATCTCGTATGTCCATGCCAAGCACCGCCGACCGCTCTGCTGGCACCGCGCCTGACAGGCGTTTGCGCTCCTCACATCCCCCCACGAACGCGTGTGCTCATCCGGCTTGCCCACATGGTCGGCCGTCAATTCGGTCGGTCGGCCCTCGAGCGTGAACATGGGAGAGCCCCCGAACAGTTCCCATACGTCGCGCCACAGCACCGGCTGGTTCCTCTCGGCGAGCGTCTGCCCCACGTGGCGCATCTCGCCGGGTTTGCGCAGGCCATGGAAGGAGACGAGGGGTGAGCAGAAACGGTCGCCCCAGATGCGCGTGATGGACGGCGGCTCGCCGTTAAAGTGATGGTTGTAGCTCTCCTCGATATAGATCCCCAGCTTCTGGAACGTTGTGGCTACGAGCCGATCACCCCACGTCTCAGTCATGGACTCGACGTATGCTTCCTGAACGATGCCCGGGTGCGCAAAGAGGCGCCTCATGGCCTCCCCGGAGATGAGAATGCCAGATCCTCCGTGCCCAAAGCGCGCCTTGAAGTCGCCAACGGCGTTGCCAATGTACTGAGGCTTGCGGTAGTCGACATGACTCAGCAGGAGCTCCAGCGATGGGCGGACTAGAAAGGTATCATCGTCCAGGATGATGTACCACTTCTTGCCGGGTAGTTCCTTGTATATCATCTCCATGCCCATGATGAACTACATGAGGTCAGTTTTGGTATCCATATTTGGCCAACCAACAATCGGAATGGACGGACATACCTTGAGTGCATCCAGCTCCCAGCCGAAGCTCTGGCCAATTCTCAGAGCCTCATCCTCATCTCCTGACTCGAGCTTTTCCTGGAGGCTCCTGTACTTGACCAGCCTCGGGTAATCCTCAACCTTGCCTCGGATCTTGGTCTCCATGACCCTCTTGATGGCATCATGCACAGTGACGCCCATCAGCGTCGCATCCGTCTGGTTCACCGTGGTCCAATCGCCGACGACTAGGAAACTCTGACCCTCCTTTCCCAGATAACCGCCGGTTGAGGCAAAGGCAGCGAGCTGGTCAGGCACGCGGTGGCGGGTACCATAGCCGGTCTTGATGAGGTAGCCGACCTCGGTGCTCAGATCCACGCTATACCGCACCGGTGCCCGGAGCCATGCGTCACGATCTGTCGTGGCGCCGCGTAAAAAGTTGAAGAAGCGTGATATGTTGAAGACGAGGGCCAGGCGGATGGCTGAGTCGTGTGGGAGAATGGAGTAGATGATGAAGATGGAGAGTATGGTTAGGATGAAGGGAGTCTTGAGACGACGACGGAGGCGGCGAGAAAGTATAGCCATTTTGGGAAATAGGTGAGTTTAGAATGGAAGTGGTGATGTGAGTGAAAGCGTATAGGTGTGAGATGAGGCTCAGGGGGAGCCGATGTGACTTGCTGAGATGCCAATTTTTCGCCGCACCATTTCTCATGAAGCCACTGTTCTCATGAAGCTCTCATGGCCGCAAGGGAAACGTTTCTTCTTGTTAATGCCTTGGTGCAAGTGGGAAAAAGTCAATGCAGACGTTTGCTGATCCCTTGCCCACTCTAGGCCACTGAAATGGACAAGTCGTAGCAGTAGGTTTTTCGCATCTACAACAGCAGCATGAACAATTAATAAAAAAAAACTCCACAGCTAGCTTCAATCCGAGGACTCCAGAATCCAGATGAAAGAAAACGAGCAAAGATATCGATGAGGCCAGATACAACAGAAACAAAATCAGGCTTGGGGACAGAACAGCAACGACCCAAGGCTGGGTCGTCATGCTTGACGTTGGTCTCGACTCCTTTTGATGACTCAGCCACTCTTGGACGCAAGGGGGTTCGAGGAACATGATTGGCTGCTAAGGTGATGGGCAATCTTGTGAATCCCTCCAAGGCAGATTTGGATCGTGAAATGTTTCAACTGGCTCCCGTATACCCTATATCGATCCGTATCTTTCACCGGCAGTGGAATCTCCCGACTTGTATCTCTTCACTCATCCTTCTTGCTCAAAAGTCATATGACCAAACTCCTCAGCACACAATCACACAACATAGTCGGCCCGTCCATCAAGAGAGAAAGGAGAGGCTGCAAAAACAGACAAGGATATTGTTTCAAAGCCGGATCATCCAACACCCTCGTCGAAATAGAATTTATCCAATTTTTCCCTACCTACCCCCCTGTGCCCTCTTTTTTTTCTCGTAACACCCAAGAAACTCTATCTTGCCTATTATGTACACACCATGACCGTAACAGGGCAAATGAGGCTGTATTGAGACAAGACAGCTCATGACATGCATCATGCATGGTGACAAGGATCACGGCCTTGTTCCCTGCGGTCATCATTCACGCAAAGAGTCTCGGCAGGCACTCTTGCCAATCTACAGGCCGTAAGCGGCTTGCGGGTGGCGAGACTGTCTGCAACGGGGCTGACATGGTGCGTCTTCTAGAAGGCCACCGAGGTAGCATCCAATATCGGCATATCCCACAGTGTCATTCTCTGTTAAGGCCATGGTTGAGCCTGAGCAACATGTTGATGTGAGGGACAGCCGAAGCTCGTCCTCAACGGCCATCTTCACACAAGATGTGATGTACAAATAACATTGTTCTAAGAGATGCGCTGTATTGATTTTCACATGCAGGTACGCCTGGTACCGTTCTATCCTCTTCTGAAAGACCGTCACCATCTACAAAACCCGCTCGACTTCCACACCAACTGCCCACCAAAAAAGTGATGATATCCTTCACCAAGAAACAATGGAATCTAACTACATCGAAACACCGGCATTTTGCAACGCCAACCCATGCAAGAAGAAGAAGAAGAAGAAAACATAAACAAGCGTCAAGATGAGACACGGGCCGACTTTCACCAAAAGTCCCGGTCAACCCCCTTTGAGCAGAGCAAACATCAATAACAAATACACATCCATCTCTTCGTGGCACATGATCAACGGCCCGAGATCAGACGCTTCCGAGCCCAAACCCACTAGGAATCCTTCTCGAGCTCGTAGAATAGCAGATACACCTCCCGCTGCATGCCCAGCACCTCGCTGGTCTTTGCCTCGCGCACCTTTTCGTCGTTGACCCGCCACCACTTGTCCGTCGTCGCCTTGCGCCTCCTCGATCGTCTAGGCGGCGAGACCACTGGCTTTGGAGGCGACGGGCTGTCGTGTGTCTGCTTCGGGGATGTGAGCTTGGAGAGCGCCGACTTGGTTGACGCAGCGACAGAGCGAAGACTGACAGTCTCCGAGTCCTTCTTGCCTATTGCTGGGAGGCTGACCGAGCTGCGCAGATCCGAGGGGACGCTCCTCGGAGGAGCAGCCATTGACTCCAGGGACGGCGTCGACGAGCTGTCGCCTGACGATGCCGATAGGAGGTCAGGGGTCGAGATTGCCGGGCTGTGTGTCGGGCGAGCCCCAATCACGGGAGTAGAAATAGGCGTCGGGGTCTTGCTATAGACCTCGGAAGGCTGGAAAGTGTTCGGGTTGGAGTAAGGGGCAGGGAGATTTTGTCGCCTGAAGGCTTCGTAGTGACCGCTGTTGTGTCCACCACGATGGGTTACAAGGCCTAGAAGCTTGTACTTCCTCTGGTCCATCAAGCCGCCCAGGGGCAGTTGCTCCGGGAAGGAGACCTTGGCAGAGTTCTTCTGTGTCGTTTGGCCAGCGTCGTAGATGGACCGCGAGAGGTGAATGGCCAGGATCTTGGGAAAGATTGACATGCGAGTCGTCTTTGCGATTCTCCGCTTGGGCGCATACCGCATATCCCCAAGCTCCACATCCTCAGGGGGGTTCTCGGGGTCGGTGTCGATGGCGTACTGCAGCTTGTCAAGGCTCTCCTGGGCCTGCGCCTTGAAGCTGTCAGATGTCGACTTGGCAATCTCTTCTTGCATGTTGTTCCTTGTCTGCAGCAGGCGGCACATCTCGCACTTGAAATCGTCAATGAACTCGGTCTTGAAGATCCCGTCAAAGCACGCGTTGAGGGTTGTGCTCGAGACCTGTGGCACAGCCAGTGTGATGGTACAGAACGTCTCCTCCCGTGGCTTGGTCTTGTACCGACAGGTCTGGCACTCTAGATGGGACTCGTATTTTCCCTCCATGGGGAAGCCCTCCTCTATTTCAATTGGTAATTGGCCGTTGATCTGAGGAATCTCGGCTTCTGTGGACGGTTCAATGGCAGAATCACCGTTGTCGTTGTTGGAGGACTGCTCCTGTGACGACCCATCGCTATCATTCCCATTGACCTGATTGCTCGATGTCTGGTCGAGGCTCACGGTGCTGGGTCTAGCTATGAGACCTCTCCGAGCGTGGAGTCTTGCGCGCTGGCCACAGTGATACTCATCCTTGAGCCGCTCAGCGACAATCTGCAGAAACTCTTGCGCGTCCTGCTGCTGGCGGCTGATCCTCTGCTTGAACGCAGCCTCCAGGACCTTGACAAACTGGAAGGGCGAAATGGACTTCCTATAGATGGGGCGCTCGTTAAGCGCATCCAGCATCTCCTTCAATCCCTGGGTGACGAGGCCCTCCTGCAGACCCTGTAGTTTCCATTGTGCCATCTGCTTGCCCTCGGGCTGGACGAGACTGGCATAGACGGCGGGATCCTCAATACGGCGGCGGTGCGTCTCGCGGATCAGGTAGACGCGCAGCTCCCCGAGGCCGGCGAGGGCCTGGAGGACCGAGTTGATGAAGCAGTCATTGGCCTGGTTCCGCAGACCGACAATCGACTTCTTCTTTGAGCTCGCGGGGTCGTGGTCGATGGAAAAGTTGGGGGCAAAGACGTAGATGAGGGCGGCGGCGGCGAGAGAGGCTCCGGCGGCGTAGGTGACGACCGACGCCGACTTGTCGGGCATGGTCAACGGGGAGCGGGAACCGTTCAAACGGTGCTCGGAAGGGTCGGGATCCCGAGGGGTTCGAGGGTCGAGCAGCAGGCGGGAATCAAGCTCGAGTCTGACAGGTCAAACGGTTTTACAGCAGGCTGTGGCGCGCGGGCATGCCCGGTGCTGTTCGTTATGCGAGAGAAGGTTACTGATAGAGTTTCAGAGCCTTTTTTTTTTGTGTTCTGCTAGCTGCTCTCTGGGACGGTCGACGAGGACATGGTAGGTTGAAGCGAAGATGCCAGAGTAAGAGAGAGAAGTCGGTATGGGAGGAATGCTGTGAAGAGATGTAACCAAGACTGTAACCCAAATCTCAAGACCAAAAAAAAAGTTCCGAATGGCGGCGTCCAAAGTGTGGAGGGTGAGTTTGACGATGAACGTCAAATCGCTGCAAGAGAGCGTAATTTTGGGGGGCAGCAGCAAGGTGGTTCCAATCCGATGGCGATGGCGGGTTTTCTGGAAAAAGCGAAGCCGGAGCCCGCTGCGAAATAATGGGCCGAACCCGCTGAAGGGTCGCCCTATTCGGGCAGGTCGCAAGGGGGGGGGAACACTGGGGGCAGCACGGGCACGGGGCGCTGATGGGAGGATTCCTAGCGTCCTTTTCGGGCTTCGGTGGATCCCCCACCCCCTCTCCTTCCCCCGGGAACAGGCCTCGGAAGCTTCGGTGGGGGAGAGATGGTTCGCTGCTGACCACCAAACGTGCTAGAGAGGCACAGAATCTGCTACCCTGGAGCCTCACCGTTTCCCGTTAAACCCGCGGATGGACTGAGGTGCGATCGCGGGGGTTCCTTGAGTGAGGGGGAGGGGCTCTGATCCGCGTGCTAGAATAATAGTCCGAGGAGGTGCATTTCCATTTGTCTATGTTTCTGTTGGTCTGCTGTTGTTGTTTTTGCCGTTTTGCCGGATCACCAAACTTGGCGGTTGTCTCGAGATCCACAACTCACAGAGCGTGGGGAACCAGGCACCGAGTTTCTCGAATAACTCAGCAGAGATATCCACAGGTTGCAGATATTCACGAGATCTCCATTCGATACCAGATGACAAATATAAGTTTCACAAGGGAGCCCGATCTTGCGTCGGTATAAATAGGCAATCATTTGCAAACGCCTGCAAGGTCTAGATCGTCCTCGATTCTACCCAGCATTATATCTCGAGTGTACTCCGTATATTCATCGTAACTTGCCTGTCAAGACTCCCCCACAACGGTTCCTTGCCAATCCCACAAGCTTCCATTTAACGCTCCCCGCCTCACCCACGTCGTCACCAGCTCCCGGGGCAACTCGTCACTGTAGAATGAGGTGGGAACATCGTACAGCTCGACCGTCATGCGGTTCTTGGGGTCAATCTCCTTCCAGCGATCCGTCTTGACCTCCCTCCACACAAACGCCGCGTCCAGCAGCACGATCTTGATGTCCCGGTCAAGTTTGGCGTCGTCCCGGGGCAGCTTGTGGAAGTACTCGTCCTTGATGTTGGTGGCCTCGACATTGAGCGACCGCGCCAGGATGACATGGTGCAGCTTGGGGAGCGTCGCAATGTCCCACCACAGCCAGTGGCTGTCCACCGGCGCCCCGAACAGCGTGAGGCGCTCGAGGTCGGGCCACAGCCGCCATACGTCCGTGGGGCTGTCGGGGACGCTCAGCGCCGGATAGTCGCCGAGGCAGACAAACTCCTGCAGTTTATGCAGCCGCTCAAACCCCTCGCGGAGAGTTCTCCGAATGCTGAGGTGGTCATCAAGAGGATCCAGGCTCTGGAATGGCATGAGAACCACCAGCCTCCGCAGCGTTTCGCAGACTTCGCAAAAGAGCTCCCGCACCCAGATCGCCGTGGGCTGGTCATCGAGGGAGTCGCCAAACGGGGCCAGATAGAGAGACGTTATATTCCGCAGGGACAAGACGGGCGGCAGGCTTGGGACAAAGCGAGGGACGCAGAGCAAGAGGTCGGCCAGGCGGCGGTCCGTGTCGATATAGAGGCATCGCTCTCGCAGCAGCCGGGTGGCCAATCGGTACGTGTCGCGCGAGACCCGGGTCAAGGCGAGGAGGGTCTTTGTCGAGATGTGCGACGGCGGTATCAAGGCGTGAGGATTCGAGGGTAGGACGGACTCGATGATGTGGTAGAGCAGCTCGGTGGGCAGGGCGCGCGTCGAGCCTGAGCCTGGTGCGTCAGGCTGCGCCGATGACGTTTGAGAGATCATTGCCATTGACGAGATGGCAGCCTACATGGCTGATTCTCCATTGAAGACTTGCGCTCCGGGCGGCGGATGCGGTTGGAGGTTGTATTGTATAAAAAAGAGGCGGTCCAAAGGCGCCCACTAAGGGAGGGACTCAGCCTTATCAAGCGTCATGACAAGGGTTGCGATAAGCGACAATACCGACCCGACGCCAGGAACCGGAAGCTGACGTCAGTGGTCTTTTTCAGTGCAACCCGACTCTATCAACAACACCATTGATTGATTCAGAGCCATCCAGTGATGGTTCAGAAACTCACTGACTTGAAAGAGATATCACTGCCAGCCCTGGAGACTCTTGTTGTTTCCCATAATACGGGAGGCAGCTTTAGAGATACTACTTCAGCTACCTAGCTAGCACAAATAGCTGAGTGAATATGCGTTCACCTCTTTAATTGCAATGTTGCATTTCATATAAGTAAAAGTTAGCTACCCAAGCATAACAAACAGCAATAACACGGCATCAAAGAATTATGGGCCTCTGTACCCATCATAAGAGAAACCAGCTTTGGAGACACTAGTGTCACCATACTAGATAGCTTCATTTTATGGGTTCATCATTGGTGCGACTGTTTTCGTGTACAAACGACATGAACAAACTGCCTACTGAAAGAGAAGAAAAAGAGAGAAAATTTGAGAAACGCAGAGCTTATATATTAGAAAAATCAAGCTTTCAAGGTGTTGAGGCCTTGCAGCAGGCATCACGCTCTTGACCGTGGCGGATTTTAAACTTACAGGTACGCTCACTTCGGGCCTACTGTTGTCCATGACATGACAAACTCAAGGCCATTTCACCCTCGAATTGGAATAAGCACAAAGACGCAAAAAGACTATTATTCACGCCCCAAAGTCTGGTTGTCTTGGCTGTGAACACCACCATGCCTTTGTTTGTGAACATCAAAGCAAAAACAATGAAAAGCAAAGCGATCAAACAAACACCTGACTCTGTATAAGTACGCCAATACATGTCTCCCAACTCGAGGTTTTGTGGCCAGCCTCTAGAACAACCATTCCGTCTCCAATACTAACAACCCATCCACTACTACACACACAAATCAGTCCAGTTACCAGCATGGCCAAGAAGCTAAACAACAGGGCCGAACAAGCCAAGCCTGCACAGCGCGATACGCAAAAGGACACGTGCTGGATAAGCAAAGCTCTTGACGACGAGATGACCTGCCGAGAGCATAGGCAATACTTCTCCACCATTGTCTACACTCGAGGGGAACTTCAGAAGCCCGCCCCAGGGCCGAATGTGAGAACGGATGTGCATCTCCGTGGAACCATCCGAGTTGTCCCTCCCGAGAAGAGTTGCATCCTTGACTGTCCCATCGCCGTTAAGGAGGGCATCCCTGGGTGTTCCCCCAAGAGGGAGAATTACTCCAAGGAGGAACTCAGTCACTATTTTGCAACTCGCCTACACGTCTATGATCGTTTCAAAGGCGAGGAATACATGGATCGCCTGCTGGACAAGGCCCAGGATATTATTGGCGACTTGCAGAAGCGCGTGTCGGACGAGCTATCAAGTGGCGACGGCATCGACGCTCTTGATGCAGCCTTCGAGAAGCTCACAATTGTCGACTTCACCAAGGTTATCGAGGAGACTCCTCTTCTAACCACCAGGCTGCTTGACAATATCCCCTTTTCCATTGACCTGTTTGGCGGAAAATACGGCCCCAACGCTCAGGCGTGGACAAGGCGGCTGAAGCCAAATGACACCCTCCTCGAGTGCCAGCACATGCGCCATCTCATGATCTGCCAGGGTGACGGGCTTTTGGCATGGACAGCGGCCGGCAGCGTGCGCCGCACCTTTTCCCGGATCCCCCTTCTAATGGTGGGGGATATCGATCATGTTTCTCTGGAAAGGTACTGCCACGATCGCGATGCCTTGTTTGATCTCCAATGGTCGCTTTTCTCCAACCTCGAGAGCCTCTGTCTAGACCTCCGTGGCATCCATGAAGGGCGGCGCAAATCCATCGAGGCCCTGTTCGTCAAGATGGGTAGGCATCTTCGTCTCAAGACTCTTGTTCTCATCGGCGTTCCCCACCTGATCGACTTCGACTCGGTTGGCAGTAAGGAGTACGTTGCGCAACAAGAGGATGATGAGTTCTTGGTATTCCCAGGGGACAAACACAATCCTTCCACCGAACTCACCAACTACATCCACTTCCTCAAGAAATGCCTTCGTCCAGGCGGCGAGCTGCGCCTGATTGTGCCCAACCCCCAGACTTGACATGGTTGCCCGAATGCTCTGTATTGACTGTTGAGAGACACCAAGAGAGCTGATCCGAGATTGCCCAGACAGTTCTCATGCCGGTGCCTCCATAGATAGATGTCAAAATCAAACAAACATTGCTCCCATCTACCGTCGCACCTGTATATCATAGGACAAAGAAAATGTCGCTGATGCGTTCAGTAGAAACACCCTTCCATAACACCATGATGAAGACTCCTCAGGAGTTTTGGCTCAGACCTTGACAAGTGAAATCCTACTCAAACAATCGCACACATGGACTACTTTCGTCCACCGCCCTCATAGTTATAGTCCACACTCCATAGTGAATCCCACACCACCGACTTCTTTGTCTGGCTCTCAGCCGAGTCCTCCCGCTGTACCGCAATCCGAGGCTGCCAAGTGGCCATCAGCAACCTTAGGGTCCTAGAAGGGAGTCGACGTTTCGTACCTCGTCCGGTCGGGCGCTGCCGCCTTTTGCTGATGACTCGCTCGGGGGGAGGTTGTTCGCTTGTTCGTTCCTTTGCGCGTCTTGCCCGTCCGCTGCTGCCCTCTGTGCAGCGCTGGCATTGGTCGCCGTGAGAGGTCCTCCTTGTGTGGGACTCGCGCCGGAAGGGGTGTCTGTTGGATGAGCTCGGAGTGAGTTTGTTTCACTGGCCAGGGCACTGTTCTTTAACAAAGTCGTACCTCCAAGCTGGAATGGTAGAGCCTTTCTGGACCCAGTGCTGCTGCGTCTGCTCTCGAGACTCTTGGACAGAGTCTTGTTGATGCCCTCGATACTGGCGACGCTGTCACGACTCTTACCCCTAGCGCCCGTGGCGTGGGTATGTATGTTTGCTGTCGCTTCCACCGTGTTGGCTGCCACTGTTGACTTGCCCATGCCCGGGGTCGAAGGAGCCCCTGGCTTGTCCTCAAAGGCATCGATCAGATACCATCGTAGGCCATCTGACAACTGGAAAGGGTTGTCATTCTCCTCATCGTTGATCGAGTCCGTCTCGTTGCTCGGCTGTAGACTCTTCGAGAGGTCCACCACACGCTCCTGGATCCGCGAGATTCTGGCAACAAGCCACTCCCGGTGGCGGAGTCGATGAGCATCCTGCTCTCGGAGGAAATAGTGAGGGAACCCAACATTGAAGGCTGCCCATGCTCCTGCCTGCTGGTTACGCGTTGGTAGGAACAGAGCAAGATCGCCCTCCTTGAAGTGCTTGAACGCAATCTTTTCGTGCGAATCCTTCTGCAAGTGGTGAGCCTTTTCCCGGTACGCTCGCGCCTCTCGCTGCCACTTCCGTGCCATGTGTTCCACCTCTTTAATCCTGCGATATATGGTCTCCGAGAATAGGTCCATGTCGAAGGTGCCAAGTTTGTTCATAAACGCCTCGTACTTCTCACTCTCGGCTTGCATGTCCGAGTTGCTGAGCCAGTAGAGGAGCTCAAGATCCGTGCTGTCAGCCATGGCACGGCTCAGCACTCCAGATCGACGGAGAGATGAGCTAGGGTCGGATGAGTCGTTGGGGTTCTGGGCGTTCCTCTCGGATCGCGGAATCTTGGTAACCGTCACCTCTCCATCCTTTCGCGTTATGGCGAAGCCCACTCGCTCGAGAAGACGACACATGCGGTCGTTCTGCGAGTATAGTCGCTGCGTTAGGTCCTTTGTCTTCTCATCTCGCTGCTCGTATTGTGTGTTTAGAGTAGACAGCTTGCCGTGGAGGACCTCGACCTTCTCCTGATACAGGCGAAGCTCTTCCTCCAGACTGCCGACCTGAGACTGCTTCGATGCTACCTCTTCCGTCAGCGTCATCACCTTCTCCTCCTCCTCCTCGACTCTCTTCTGCAAGGCTTCCGAGCCGGTTTCACCGTCACTGAGCTTGGCACGCAGCTCAGTGAGCTGCTCTCTGCCATTTGCCAGCTCCGCCTCCAGAGCCGAGACCTTTGCCTCTTCCTTGGAGAGGCTCTCCCGAAGGTGGACAGTTATAATTTCGTCTTCAGAAAGCTTTGTATCCTTCTCAGCAATTTGTTCCCGCAGTTCCTTGGTGGTTGCTGTGAGGTGCTCCACATCAGTCTTGAGCAGATCAATGTCGGCATATGAGTTTCTCAGCTTTGCAACTAGCTCTGTCGCCGCAGCAAATAGAGAGTCTGAGAGATCCACTGGGTTTTCAGGGATGGCAACGTCGGGCGAAAGCTCCGTGTAGAGTCTTGTCAAGGCCTGCCACTGATTCTCCGAGGTCTCCTCCGCAGTGGCCAACATTCTTGAGGCATTGCGAGCTTCCTCTTGAGCTGACTGCACCTCTCGCTCCAGAGCATCCTGCTGCTCCCTCTGAATCCTAGTCTCTTTCCTGAGGAATTCGACCTGACCCTGAGCCTTGAGAGCATCGTCCTGGCGTTGCTTGTTGATTTGCTCAATCTCGGCTTCAAGCTCCTCCACTCTGACAACATAGCCGGCCTTTTCGTGCTGTCTCGACTCATCGAAATGCTCGATTTCATCCTCAGTGTACTCCAGGCGAGCTTTGAGATTCTCAATCTCGCTCTCCAGAGACTTCCTCTCTTCCAGAAACTCGCGCTTGAATGCCTCCATATTTCCGAGTAGATCCTTCTTGGTGGTGTTAACCTCCTCAATCTGGCCGTTCAGGTCCTCATGCCGGCGTTTCAAGTCTTCGTTCTGGCCCTTCATATCC
Organism: Fusarium piperis; assembly: GCA_027886205.1. Lineage (NCBI taxonomy): Eukaryota > Fungi > Ascomycota > Sordariomycetes > Hypocreales > Nectriaceae > Fusarium > Fusarium piperis. The sequence continues at coordinate 304,969 of RZGM01000012.1, read as the reverse complement.
TCGTGCTGGGTTGCTTGAGCCGCGAGCTCTTGTTGTAGGCGAGTCGAACGCTGTTTCTCTTCCCGCAGCTCATTCTCCAACTGAGTGACACGGCGTAGTAACGGATCCACCCCGTCTGAAGATCGCCTGCGGTCGTCGAACCGACTTGATCTGACCGAGGAACCGGAATTGCCCCTTTCTCGTTGCTGAGGAGGACCTGAAGGTTGGAAGAGATTTCCTGGACGGGTGGCCTGGCTCTGCCGATGTAGCAGGTCTTCCAATCGCCGTACCCGACTCTCGGCTGTCTTGAGCTTGTTCTCGAGTTTGCCCTTGTCGTCCTGGAGCGATCGGAGGAGATCGTCATCCCCCCGAATCATCAGCCCGCTCCTCCCAAGAGCCGCCTCATGCACGCTTCCATTCTTAAAGGCCTTGAGTCTCTTGGACTGTTGCTTTGTCGGATGATCAAGATCTTGCACAAGCTTCACCACGTCGCCTAACACAGCTTGGTCAATATCTTGCTCTTGCAGGATCTGAATGAAATCCGTCAGATCCTCTTTTGCCACCAATGGCCAGGGGATGTCTTCTCCCAGCAAGTTGACTTCAAGACCCATGACATTCGTGTCCAGGTCTGGTCCATACATACTGCCAATCATCTTCTGCCATTTGCGCCGCCGCTTCGACTCTTCATCTTGGAAGAGTGCCATCTCATTCGCCAGGGTCGAAGAATCAGTCTTGACCTTGTCGACCCATTCTCGACGTCGAACAGCTTCTGCCACGAAGGCAGCGTACATATAAGGGAGCTGATGGATCAGACGCAAGTAGTCAAATGTTGTCATGTCGTCCTCGGATTGGTTGAGCACGTTAATCTGGGTCTTGACGTTGCTGTGGAGAGATGTAATCTCTGTGACACATCGCATAAACTTGGCTGATTCGGAGGCGATGGAGTTTCGTGCATCGGTAGCATAGTGAAGCATGTCGTCCATCTCCTGAGCTCGCATTTTCAATGTTGGCACCATGTGCTCGGTGTGAATAGAAGCTGTTTTGGACGCCTGGGCGAGATCGCGTTGCGAATTGCCGTATGATAGAGCCGCGCGATAGTCAGAGTCCATCTGTTTCACCACCGCCTCGATGTCCTCGAGGAGCTGTGCAGAGTCGGTGCTGTGTGTCAAAGCAGAACGGCTCATCAGCTTCTCAAAGTCGCCAATCAATGCTTCCAAGCCCTGGTACATGCGCGAGGCCGCATTGTCGAGTTCTTTGGCCTTATCACTGAACCTCCGATGAGCGGTTGGTGCTAGTTTCCCTGCCTTTTTCGCAGTATCCAGCTCGATTAGGTCTTCCAGGGTCGGCCTTGACTTCTTGACCTCTCGTCGAGTCATGAATTGGACCATCAAGGGCGAAATCGGAGTATTCCTCGCAAGTTCGAGACATCGTTCCCATCTCGACACCAAGTTTCCATGCTCTTCCAAGGTCGGTGTGACCCATTTCTTCAGGTCAGTGTATTTCGGTTCGATCTGCTTGATGCTGATTTCGAGGTTGGTTACCGCGGCATCTAGGCACTTGATGATGACGTCGATTTCGTCGTATCGTGCATGTGTAGCCGCATTCATGTGTCCACAGTCTTCTGCCAGGCGCATCGCCCAGTTGCGGCGGTCCTGGTACAGAGTTTGCCATGATGATATCGCCTGTACGTCGTCGATCGAGTTCGGCGCGCTCGTGATAGCGTAAGGCTTCGGTGCGGAGATTGGGACGATTAGGTTTGCGGCTCCCGATGCGCTTATTCGGATGTCGTAGATGAAGACTTCTTTCTTTGGTCGAGTTAGAGACGATTTGTCTTTGGACGTGTTACACACCTCCGCATGCAGGTTGGCAAACTTGACGGTGCGCCCGTGAGGGGTCAAGGCGACGATATGCTGAGGTGGGATCGAGGTGTTCCTGGAGACCCAGGCCTTGAGATCATCGAGGCTGCGGCCGAGTTAGCAAGCAATCGGGGACAGGATCTACCAGGGCGAGTCATACACGGAGAACTGTGCGATATCGACCTCCAGCCGCTGGCCCGTATGGGCTATCAACACCTGAAGAGCCATCCCGAGACATCTCCCATGGAAAACGATGCCGCGATGCGCGACTGGCGAGAGCGAGAGCGTGGGTCAGAAAATATATGGGCAAAGTCACCGGAGCTTAGCACGATCAAAGCCGGTGTTTATCGATGCCTGACTTTCTCAGAAAGTGTGTGTATTCGCGTGACGAAAGTTAGACCGACGTCCAAGCCACCCGTGATTGTCCTTGGAGTGCATGTTAGCGTGACCGGTGCCTTGTGACGAATGTGCGCCACAGATATCAGCCGCATTGCACAGCCACAGCAGCACCGCTCTTATCCACTATCGCGCATACGCTTTCACGACGCGGTTGCCTGGTTGAGGTTATCGAGACTTGGAGAACATATGGACATATCCTTTGTCATGGCGGATTCGATCGACCAGCCTATGGCCAACGGCCAGGACGAAGCATCATATTTGCCCATATCAGAAGATGAGGAGAAGATCCTTGCCGTCTACGACAAAATACAAGAGCTTCGGCTAGAAATTGCAATCATCAACGCGCAGCGATCTCACCGACCAGGTTTGTTTGTGCTCACAGAAACTTTGTCTCATAAGCTCACATGCTTGCAGATGAGCCATCACCATTCACACCAGAAGAAACACGAAAGGCGCAGCTAGAGCTTCTCGAATCGAGGGCAAAATACGTCCTGAGGAACGAGGTGATTGACGCCGTTGTCATGGCCAACCCAATCCTCAAGGCCGTTCATGGCGGGACGGAAGCTACACCTGTTGAACGGTCTGATCCCTTATTTTCCCACATAATCACACATGGCTGATATTCATCAGTGAGCTTCTCCCATATGTGGAACGTCGAGACGAGGCATCCATTGCGGTTGCCGAGGAGGTGGCCACAACTGGGAGAGTTTGTGACGAATTAACCTCTACGCAGAGCAACACTCTGCTTGCCTCTCGGAAAAACGTGAGATCAACGGCAGAGCTATTCGAGCTGGCAGAGGAGGCGAAGCAGAAGAAGAGGATCCCGCCGAGCAACACCAAGATGATTCAAGAGCAAGTGAAACTCGAAACAGAGCTCAAGGCGAGTAAGCAGAGATGGAGAGTAATGAAGGGAGTGGCAAGTGGAATAATCGCCGGCAGCGGGATCGACTGGGCGCGCGATGACGAGCTACGCGATGTTGTTCTTGATCCTGAGATGGAAGAATGACACCACACATGACACCCAGTCTTCGAGAATGTTCATCGTGACTACTCCATCCACAGCTGGGAATGGCCTCCGCACCGGTCTGCAGCGCGGTGAGAACCCGGGCAGCTCTCGGGTAAGATACGTAACGCCCGGGATGGAGACATGAGATCTGATGGGGTTTCTCGAGGGCTCAAAGAAAATTCTGACGACGTGCCTCGAGCCCTGAGTTTGCGGCTAGCGATGCGCGTCGACGGCAGTGCCTGGAACGGCTCGTCATGCAAATGCAGGCGTTAGGTTTCGAATCATGGACCCGTCCCTTCTGGCCGTCTTCCCTTGCTCGATTTCCCAAGAATTCGCCAGTCCCAGCAGATGATTTCCCTCGTCTCCATCCACCAGGATCTCCCGATAGGGCTTAGCAGCTGTAGGGAGCTATGACCATCGTGTAGATGCACGTGATATGGCTTGGCGATTTCAAGGGACAACACTGAAGCTCGGACGTCGATGAGAATGACAGTAGTAACGACCAGGAAGCAAGAGAAGTTGGGAAAAATCAATCACGGGGTGATTGGGGGGAGGCGTTCTATTCCGGAAAATCCGTAGGGGAAATCACTCTCCCAATCTCCCTGGGAGACAATGAATGACCGGACCAGACCAGATCGGCAAGCCGCAAAAGTCGTCACTAGCCCCGTGTTGGGCAGCCATAGAGGCGCGCTGAACCTTGCGCGTTTTGCCAGCAGCAAGTGAGGAGCACGACAGAAAGCAGGTGGCAGGAAATAGAAAGGGGCAGAAAGACTGAGCCCTGGCAGGAAGAAGAGCGAGTGGAGAGGAACGCAGAGTGTTTGCGTGGGCGGGGGGACGCTCAGCTCCCCCTTCTGAGCTTTGGCGCGAGCCCAGAGCCCGCTCGGCGCCCAGGTACAGCACAGTATCAGATGCCAGGAGGACTACATGACCACCCAAAGACAGGTGTGTCGCGTACCCGCTGGAAGTCTCTGCTGGTACCTCTCTCGTGGGCCACTTACGGCGTGCCTCTGCACCTTGTTTTGGCCCGGCGCGACCAAATGGCGCGCACAGCCCAGACAAGCCCATCCAGACAAGCCCGGCAAACCCGCCCTCGCCGGCCAATTTGCTTGCTTGTCTCTTTTGCTCCGGCTGCACCTTGCCTTTGCCTTGGGGGCTAAGAGTTTCTCCTCCACGCCCATCACCTCCTACCACGCCTGGCGCGCGGTAGCCCACCAAGACCATTTTCGCACGACTCGTGGTACCCGCTGCGCCCGCAGACAATGTATGTGTCATGAGGTATCCCTCGTCATCTGCTATTTCTCATCGCCTGTCTTGGCCGTGTTTTTTTCGGTGCGTTTGAGAGGCACTGATGTACATGGCATCGAGGGGCAATGGTCGATGATGCACCTCCTGCGTATGATCTTCGTTCTTGTTCTCCGCAGAATTCGCTTGAAGAAGGAATGCCAGTCGACAACCCCCGAACTGCGGTGATACACTCAATGGCACACAATGCCAGCCTTTCCGCTCCGGAAGCTAGGACCGTATTGTGTCCTTGCACAGACTCTAGAAGAGTGGCATGGGAAACGAGGGCCAGGCTTTCATCAGTTGGCTGGGGTGTGGTCTCCAACCAAATGTTGCCTCTCAAGCTCGCTTCGAGGAACCATGAAAACGTAGGCTAGAGCGTCTATGGTGATGATGTTTGGATTCTGTCTTCTCCCCTTCAAGGTAAGGCGGCACAGGGAGGTGTCGTTGCGTCGAGACCGGTACCTGTGAAGGGGATGGCTGTGAGGAGGCGAGCACCTAATCCATGTGAGGGTACGCGCCAGCTTGTACCTGTACATTGAAAATTCGTATGACGGTACTTCTCCGTCATGCATGATCAAAGTACCCGCCAGTCCATCGTTGCTCCAGTTATCAGCAGGAAGCATAATCGACAAGGCGCCGGGGGAAATCCCAGTGGTCTAGAACTGCTGAAAGACAGTCACGGATCGTGCGTAGGCAGAATTGGCTGGCGTGAGAGCATAACAGTCAGAAGAGCCATGGGCGCCGAAAGCCGTAACAAGAGGCGAGATGATGTCGTCCAGAGCAGGCAAGGGCCAACTTGTTACGCCCATTGTATCAATATCATCTCTGCTGGCCATCGGAGGTTGTGCAAGTGATACAAATGTCTTTAGGTAGTGTCATCGCCAAGTGTGCACATACGGTATGCTTGAGGCAGTAGGCTCGGCGTATCGCAGCGCAAGGGGTGTGAGAGTTGGAGAGTGAGGTAAAACATAGCCCGAGATTGTCTTGGGCACAGGATAGCGCTGGGGTTTCCAGAGACAACGTTCATCTGCCTACCAAACGGCAGAGCTGAGAACAGAGGGACGAACCCGAAAGCGGGTGGTCGCATTTGGTCGCCCGGTTGCCCGGCACGGATTCTTTGTCGTGAACAAGATCGGATACTTTCCCCAGTCTTAGCATGCTCCGATACCAGGGTGCAACAGTGATATTCGTGGTGGTGAGGTGAGGTGAGGGTGCTCCGCCGTCGCAGCGCCAAACTCTGAATTAGCAACACAATGAGCACCCACCACCGTCTCTCAATCATCCATCAGCCAGCCTCCCTCCGAGTACGGCAAGGTATCACTTTTTAGAGAGCCACTTTTTGTGGGCGATAATCTGCCCTGCTGATGGGTGTTTTCTTAGCAAAAGGAGGAGAGCTTCGACGTCTAGTCGAGTCCCAGAGGCGGCTGGGCTGGAACCAAACGACTAACAAGGAGCCAGCCAGTATCAAGTCCACCCAAGACAAGGACTGATGGACGAGACACGAGGAAGACGCGCTTCAGCAAGGTGACAGACAGACTGTCCGAGATGGCGTTGGATGGGGTCGGGGAGCGTCAGCGCCTGGTACTCCAGTCCGCTGCGGGTTGAGTACGCGGGTTAAAGTTCCTCTGCGGCTGGCGCAGGAGCTCACTCCTAGTCCAGGCATGGAGGCAAGGTAATGTAGTCCACAGTCACGGTCCGTAATGGCAATGTTGTACGCAGCAGGCAATGGTGTGGCACAAGTAACAAGAGCAAAGAAACAAATGGCGCGCAGACAGGGAGGAGGGTGTCAGTAGCGTCCATGTCGAGCGCGACTGGAAGCCCGAGATTGATTGATGAAGGATAGCGGCCTCAGGGAGGTGGAGGTGGAGGGACTGGGAAGTGGTGGAGGGAGACAACGGATGAGGGCGGCGGCAGGGCACGGGTACGGTATCACCCAGAGAACCCGCTGGACTGAGCCCGTTGACTGGGCAAGGACAAGACTGAGCGCCGGGCAGGGAGACGGAGACAGCGAGCGTGAGCAGAGGGGAGAAAGAGAGTGGAGGGGAGAGAGGCACAAAGTGTGGTCAAGGCAAGGGTGATCACTCTGGTCAAAGGCAGAGGGGCTTGCGAGTCCCAGTCGCAGTTCCGTCGGCCCCCTCCAAAAAGGCCTTGGGTCCAGGTATACGGTGCGGATTGCGCAGCAGGTGTCGCGGTACAAGGCCCTTGTACTGTACCTCGGCGCGGCGGGCTGCGTGCGGCTTGTACCTGTACAGTACCACGCAATAATAGCAGCAGGACCACAGGCTTGCGGGCTGGTGAGTGGCCAAAGGCAGGTGCTTCTGAGGAGCTTGGATGTCCCGGCTCGGTTTGAGTCCTGGTCACTCTCCCCCAGCACCAAGGAAGGAGGGCCAAGGGGGAGAGGGGGGAGAGGGCAGGCAGGTGCGGCAGGTACTTGGTACAGGCTGCTGCGACAGTACCTCATACTAGCACCAGCACCGGGCCCAGCACCGGGCAAGCAAGCTCGAGGCACCACAGCCCAGAGTGCGCGCGCGCACCCATTTTTTCGCCAAAGGGCAGGAAAGGGAAGGGAAGGGAAGGAAGGGGGGTCTCGTCTAAGAAGCAAGCACGCACCGCACCCAGTTGTTGCCAGTGCCCAGCATAACAGTCCGTCCAAGTGTGGTAGCTGGGCAGGCCGCGTTCCCTCCCCACGCACAATCACCCCCCCATAGTAAAAAGGCTGCCTTGGCCTCCCCCCATACATTCTCTCCCTCTCTCCTCTCCCATACAATCTCTCACCCAAAATCCTCCCTCATACTCGCGTCTCTCTATACCTACTCGCCCGACACGTCTTTGTGGTGAGTCCCTTCCTCTGCGATGCGCATCACCAGAACCAGCACCACATACCCATTCTCTTTTTCTTTGCCGCCTCTGCTTGTGCGAATTGCGTCGCGTCAACTCTCTGATCTCGTTTTTATCTTTGTTGAAAAACCTGATCATCTTGGGAGTTGCGCGCTGCATCGTCGCTCGCTCGCGTTGCATCACCTTCACCTTCGCCTTCTGCGCGCCCGTCTAAGCAAGCATAGCTAACTGAAGCGCATTGCAGTTCACGACATCACCACCACCCTCTCGTTCCCAAATTCTTTTCCAAGGTACGCGCCTTCCATGGATTCAGCTTTTTCCTTGCACCAAACACGGATTTTCACGCGACGAGGAACGCAATTGCGTTTGCGCCTCATCCACCATCCCCTCAAACCACCTATTGCCCAAGCTTAGCTTGAGCTACCCCTCGTCATTTGCATCGCGTCAACCACGTTCGCGCTTTCTGCTCCGCACATCCCCCTATTACCTTTTACCTTTGCGCATCCCAAGTCTGGAGCAGGTTTGACTCACACTCAAATCACAGAACACATCCAAGATGCCTAAGGCTGCTGCTGGCAAGCGTGGAAAGGTTGAGAAGAAGCGAGGCAAGAAGGGTAAGTCCTGGTTCAGCACCGATCTGTCTGATCAGGTACCTCCATTGGCAGCTGCCGCCTACAAACTTTTTGTGTTGGCGCATAACCCAATGGTGTTACCTACGGTCAAGGCTCTTGAGAAATGATCGCTGACCTATCCAGACCCCAACGCTCCCAAGCGTGGTCTCTCCGCCTACATGTTCTTCGCCAACGAGCAGCGTGAGAACGTTCGTGAGGAGAACCCCGGCATCTCTTTCGGCCAGGTCGGCAAGCTCCTCGGTGAGCGATGGAAGGCCCTGAACGAGAAGCAGCGTGCTCCCTATGAGGCCAAGGCTGCCGTCGACAAGAAGCGATACGAAGATGAGAAGCAGGCTTACAACGTAAGTGTGAAATTCCCACTTGGCGGGTCTCTAGGCTAACCGATGTGCAGGCCGACCAGGAAGAGGAAGAGTCCTCTTAGGCAGAGGCACACTGAGAGGCACCAAGCGCCGATGAAGGTGAAGTGACTAGGAATGGTCGCCACATTCAACGTCGCATCGGAGATCCTCGTACTCGAGGTCCTTCTCTTTCCTTGTATTTTGGTCTCGGCGGTGTTGTATGATGGCACAGGATGGGTGCTTTGCTTTTTCATTTTTGTTACCGGGAACTCAAAGGGATATGGTCGTTCGACGCGTTGTTATGGTCTAGAGGGCGGCTGGTCGAGCTGCAGGCTCCCACTCAAACGCCCATGATCATGAGCATCTGATGAGCTCAGGTCATCAATGAGGAATGAGATGCTTGTACAAAGCATGGGAGCTTGAGCAACAAGAAATATTGAAGTGCAAAATACATGACAGCCAACGCGATTTGCGAACCCATTAAGCATTGTGTGAGATGGCAGTGAGACCCGGTGCATGATGCATGTAGATGCGATGTATGTTGACCAGGTGATGAAGGTGAGGCCGGCGTTGATGGTGAGACTTGTAAGTGACGGGTCGATTGAGGCCAGTAATATGTGGCTGATATGTGGCTGGTGTGGCTATTGGTGGCTTGCTAATTGTGTTGAGGTGAGGAGATGACAATGTGGAGTCGGGGTATCCCTCGGTACCCAAGTCAGCCGCTTACTTGGGATACTTGGACTATCCAATATAGATGCCGATTTGAATCAATAAATACCTATGAGGAGGCGAAATTCTGTAGATATATATAATCTATGTGTTATTTTGCTTATAAGCACCATATTTTCCGTAGTTACAGCATATTCCAGTGTCTTGAAATAGTGTTCAACTTGTAGTCTCTTCAGGTACCCATAGTCGAGGGTTTTCGCATATACAAAGCGACACTTCTGACCCCCCACTGTCGACGAAGCGAGGTTTCGAAACATGCTTGGCTGGGTCAAGATCTCATCACCTCCATCACGTTCCGAAACGCAACACAACTATGCTTCTCGTCAGCATCGTCCAGAGGAACCACGTTGTCGTCTCGAGTGAAGCAACCAGTCGCAGGGCGCAGGCAGGTTGCGACCCAGCCAAGGGACAAGGAGTGAGAAGAGACAAGTGAGCTGCCACCCTCGGCCTCTTATACCTCACACATGACATGAAGGCTGTCATGACTCGGCTGTCATGGATGTGCAACCCCACGACAGAGCACGGCGAGTGTGGCATCATGTCGTGGCCAGCCGAGCCTCATGGCCAGGATGGCCCCTTGAGCAAGGCTCGAAGCACGAGGGCGCCTTTCAGCCGATGACCCAGCATGGAGTGGAGTTTGGGAAGCGCACGAGGCGAGGGACCTGCCCTGCACCCCAGCACAGACAATGTTCCCAAGCGCTTTGAAGACGCTTTGAGGTCTCTGAGCGCCTTTGCGATCTCCATCATCATCAGATTTCTCCACATGCCGGGGATGCACCACCAGAGTCGTCCCCGTCGCAACACGTCGCACCTCGACCCTGAGTGGACGGTGGCCTCGAAGAATGGTCATCTTTCAGTGTCTGCCCAGCGCGAGTGCCCACCCACTCCCCCTCCCCGATCTAGCCCAGTCGCCGGCCCCGAGCTCCTCATGCATTGGTCTGGCGTCATGTCGAGAGACGCTTGCTATCGTGGCAGCGCCTGAGAAGTTGACTCGAGGAGAGGCGCCAATTCCCCCCAGATCAGTTCGACCATACACACTGCGCAATTGCCCCCCAGTGTGTTTGCGTGCTGCTGGTGTTGATGGAACCTCAAAGTTGATGTCCCGCAGAGCTCGTCCTCGGGAAATGCGGGATCTGGTCATCAGGTGGTCAAGACCCTTGTTTAGTTGGAGGACAAGACGAATCCCCAAAGAGCCTCCCGACATTACGTGCATCGACCTGATGGGCTCACTCATGGAGCACGATAGGAACCGTGCGCCCACTGACCACGTCAGGGAAGGCCATGGGTATGGGTAGACTGGTGCGGGTGCACCCTCTGGATGGTGTTGAGCAGATTGCCCGGCTCGCATCACACGTTTGTTGACGACCTGCATCTAGGCCATCCCCTCCTCTCCTATTCTATCCTATTATTATTTACATGTCTTCTTTTTCTCTACCCTTGACCTGATCCTTGATTCCTACCTAGAAATAGGGTATCCAACAACCCATCGATATTCATTCATCTCTCATCACTCCCCATCTACTCACAGCTACTTTGCTCCCCGACCCCCACGACAACTTCCCCGCCGGCGAGCACCTCCTCCTCACCGCATTTGGTACCTCGATCGATTATTCCTCATCACTATCAAGACCACAAGGGCAGCACTGGGAGGAAACAGGAAAACCGCCATATACACCATTCACTCTAATACTCAACTCATCCTCATAGGATGAAATAATCCCTTAATCGACCATGGACTCGCTTTCCCTCTCTCCTACCAACATGGAAATGGTCCCAAGCGGCCAGCTTGGGCTGCATCTACTTCAAGGCTGTCTGCTCGAGGCACAACGGGCAGACAAGGTTGCATTTCATCTCGTAGGGCTTCGCAATTCTCTCCCCGAGGCCCCTCACGCCCATCTGGTTGTCACTACCGAGGAGATCAGGATCTCGGCCCAACTGCTCCGTGAACTCGCCGAGTACTCCCAGACCCATTTCTCCCGCGTCCCTGTTGTGCTCGACTATCTGGAAATCCTCCTCCCCTGTCTGTCACGATCCCTGCGAGACATCACCACGCACTATGAGGACAGGACACTCACCAAGGAGAACCGTTGGCGAAAGATGTACCATTCCATGACCCAAGAAGCGGGAGGTCTCTCACTACCCCAACGCTTCATTCTCTACAACCATTTCCTGACATTGTTGCGAGAGCTGTTAACCAGGTTGGCTCCAACACCATCCAACGCTCGTATCCCATCGCTGACACCCGTAAGGTCACCAAACTTTGACTTCAACTCCATGGAAAGCACCCGGCTCCAAATCATGCAACTAAGAGAAGCCAGAGGCATCCGTAAGTGTACATGTTCCCAACATGGGCATGATGCTAATCATGAGAAGCCCCTCCTCCTATCCGCTTAAACCCTTCGATTCGTCCCGATGTCATACTAGACGACTCGAACCTTGCTTCGGTCAGTTTTCGTTGAGCACCTCTATAATAGACACATCTCTAACGGGGGCCTTAGAGCGTACACTGGGCAGAGCAAATCTTTTCTCTGCCTTTGCCTTCCCGAACTGCACTCAAGCACCAGCATTCGTCAGTCCTCCATATAACCCATCAAGTGGCCTGCTCCATCTAATCATGTCCAGATCCAAGTCATACGGCCCACATCTTCCTTGGAATCAAATCAGGATGCCCAGCGATGCAAGGGTTCTATTCATGCGGTAAGATCCGACCTCGGCTTATACGCGACAACCCACTTACAAGAGCAGCCCGTTTAACGAACGGCAAATAACCCTGATCGTCTATCAGAGCGCGCGGGACAGGTGCCCCTATTTTCTCCTACGGATCTATCACATGGGGAGCCCCTGGTTCTCGCTCCGCGGCGCGCATGAACTCTGCGTCGAGCGTGATGGAAGCAGCTTACAGTTCTGGCGGTGGAGCCCGAATGAGGGCTGCGCCAAGCTATGGGCGAACCTATGCTTCATAACCTGGGAAGGTACATTTCCTTTTCAGAATAATTCCCAAGTTGTCTCAGCAGCTAACTTGACACAGAGCTTGTCCTCATGTACTGCTGCTTTGTGTCATTCAAGACTCGCAACAGCCTCACTGTTCAAGTTGCCACAGAAGACCTCATCCTACGGGGCGAGCGGAAGCTGTTTCAAGCGTAAGGTTCAAAGCACAGTTTGTGTCATGACGAAACTAACCATTGCAGTCGAATTGTCGATGACGGTTTCATGCACTCCCTCATCGTCTACGAGGATCAAATGACAAAGGGCCTCCGCCTCCACGCCGCTGTCTGGGACGGCGAGCTGCGCCAATGCCCCGTGTGGACTGCATTCAGTACGTCTTTATCCCCTACTAAATACTAGTGGGTACCTAGCTAACCCTCACAGTCACTCACCAGTCTGCTTCACCGAAATGGATCAAGCGGGTCAGCAAGACAAAGGTACGACTCGCCGACGTCCAGCTCTACGTCTTTTGCCAGGAGTATCGGCAGCAGAATCAGCGACGAGGTGCTGCTGGTGCATTCGAGATTTGTTTCGTCAGCGAAGAGGGTAAGTTGATCACGTAAAGCAGTCGGACGCAATCTCACACTTTCACAGCAACGAAACGGTTCAAAGAACTCTTTGCCCCGTCGACCGACGCGAGCACAACGGCAGCAACAGAACCGCCCACCAAGGCGGCTTAAGAGGACCGACCATACACCTCTTCTCTTGTCACGTCCAAGATTGACATCCATTACCAACCATTTACTTATTGTATTTTTGCGTCTTTTTCTTCTACTTCTTATATTTTTATGTCTTCTTCTTCTACTTCTTATATTTTCATGTCTTCTTCTTCTACTTCTTATATTTTTATGTCTTCTCCTTCTATTCTTCTATTCTTCTTCTTTCCTCTTTATTCTTCTATTCTCATCTACAGCGTTTGATTTCGATTCATCTTTTTTTAGCGACGGCGCCCAACGAGTTATTTCAGCAACGGTTTGACGGTTTTAACGAGCAACGACCTACTTCACTTTGCCGATCAAGAGTCACGGGACAAGATTGTACGATAGCCAGCAGGGCTTCACTTTTCTCCTTGGTCAGTTGGAAGGGCACGACTCGTGTTTTTCGATTTTGAGAATTGTTTTTCTTTTCTTTCTCCCTCGTGTCGTGATGTCTGTCAGTTTGAGCTACTGCATTCCCTTGGTTCTCAGCACACCCTCTGTTCTCATCTCAGTTGGTTTGTCTCAAGAACGCTCAATTTGTCATATATATGTATGTGTGCGAATAACAATTTCAGAATCTCAGAGTTATCTTTTTACTTTGCTTCCATCTCTTTCATCCAGCCGCTAGATGACCAGGAACAGCTCTCGCGCTTCTCGTTTAGGTCTTGACGTCGGGCTCGTCACGGCCAACATGCTCCTTGAACTTGAGCAGCTCCGTGGCGAACTTGACCTCCTCCTTCAGGAAGTCCTGAGCATCCAGGTCGTATTTCGAGGGGTCGCTAGTGTGCTGCTCGATGTACAGACGAATTGTGGCTCCCGAGGAGCCAGTACCCGAAAGTCGGACAACAATTCGGCTGCCAGAGGAGAAACCGGCATACAGACCCTGGTTGGAGGCCACGGAGCCATCGAGGTCTGTGTAGGAAAAGTCGCCAGCCTTGGTGACGGTACGGCCTGGGAGGTGTTAGTTACGGGGGGTAGTCAGAAAGTTAGCATCAGGATCTCACTCACCCTCAATGGTGCTGCCGACAAAGTTGGGATCCGAGACAAGCTTGTTCAGCTCACCAACAACCTTGTTGGCGCCATCCGAGTCGACGTTCTCATAGTCGTAACGGGTGAAGAAGGTACGTCCATACTTGGTCCAGAACTCCTTCTGTATCTCCTTGATCGAGGGAGTGACGTCGGGGTTCTCAACGCCGACACCAGCAATGATGTTGAGCCAAGCAATGACAGCCCATAGACCATCCTTCTCACGGATGTGGTCACTACCAGTTCCGAAACTCTCCTCACCGCAGATGGAAAGCTTCTTGGCGTCAAAGAGGGCGCAGAAGAACTTCCAGCCGGTAGGCACCTCGTAGCTGTTGAGGCCCTGGGCCTTGGCAACAAGATCGACAGCACCGCTGGTGGGCATGGAACGAGCAAGGCCGTTGACGCCGTTCTTCTTGAAGTAGGGGATGAGATGAGCGTAGTGGGCGATGATGGCGAGAGAGTCGCCGGGAGAAACAAAGGCGTTGGCGCCGTAGATCATGTTTCGGTCGCCATCACCGTCGGAAGCAGCACCGAAGGGGATGTTGTTCTTGTCGACAACCTCGACGAGGGAGTGGGCATAGGTGAGGTTAGGGTCGGGGTGGCCGCCACCAAAGTCGGGGCTGGGCACGCAGTTCTGGGTCGAGTCGGACAGGCCAAGTTCCTGCTCAAAGATAGCCTTTCCGTAAGGACCAGTGACACCGTGGAGGCCATCGAAGAGGATCTTGAAGTCGGGGTGGGTAGAGAAGAACTTCTTGATTAGGTCAAAGTCGAAGATGTCCTTGAGCATGGCAACATAGTCGGCCGTGCTGTCAATGATCTCGACCTCGAGGTCGCCATAAGTCTGGGTACCGACTGTGGAGATGTCGATGTCGGGGATCGAAGCGATCTTGTAGGATGTCAAGGTCTTGGAGGCCTCGTAGATCTTGTTGGTGACGGACTCGGGGGCAGGACCGCCATTGGAGAGGTTGTACTTGATACCGAAATCGTTCTCGGGGCCTTGTGATTGTCAGAGGGAGATGTAGAGGGAGGGAGAATCGGGAATTGAAACCTACCACCAGGGTTGTGGCTGGCAGTCAGGAGGATACCTCCGGTAGCCTTGCGAAGGCGAATGACATGGCTAGCAGCGGGAGTGGAGAGAATGCCGTCCTGGCCGATGACGAGCTTCTTGACGCCGTAGGCGGCACCAATCTTGGCAATCAGTTGGATAACCTCGGGGTTCCAGTATCGGCCATCGCCACCAATGACGAGGAAAGAACCTATCAGATGGATCAGATCATGGCTCGTGTCGTCCGCGGTGCAGGAGGATTCTCGGGTCCCGGCATAGCATACCCTCAACTCCCTCGGGGATAGACAGCAGGATGCTGGTGATGAAGGACTCGCTGTAGTGCGGCTTCTGGAAGACGACGACCTTCTTGCGAAGCCCGGAGCTGCGAGGATCTAGATCAGTATAGGCTTTGATGAACCGAGAAAGCGAGGGCGAATCTCGAGAATCAACAACAAGTCTCGAGCAGCTCTCAGGAGTAAACGGTGTGGAATGGAGAAGGCCGGAGCTCGCTCAATGGGTGTGGATGGGATGGCGGGGTTGAGCAGGTAGAGGAGAGGGACAACGTACGTTCCGGGCTTCTGGTCCTGAAAGGGTGTGAACTCGACGGTCTGGACGCTCATGGCTGTAGGATACGAGCGAGGGCTGAAGAAGAAAGAGAAAGAAAGGGAAAGGGTTGTTGATTGTTGAGAAACAGGAATGAGAGGGAAAAGGTGGTGAGACTGAGACAAGAACCCACCCGACGGACACGACCTTTCTTCGGGCAAGAAGCGGCGGGGAGGAGCTTCCAATCTTGGGGAAGCTGTTTGTTGGTGGTGGTGGGGTTTGGAGGGGATGATATCACTTGCGCTAATGGAGGGGCGACACAATTGGTACTGTGCTATTCACATGAAATGCGTGTATTGTACAGTGTAGCACAGTGAAGTGGACGGAGTTCGTTGAGGGGCTCCTAGCGCGAAGAGCTCTCATGATGGGCGCCGTAGCTTGTCCACTTGTTCCGCGTGTTCCAAGACTTTTGTGAGTAAATTACATTGAGTAGCCCATATCCAGAGACTATATACCTTGAACAGTGTCAAGCTAGCTATGGCCAATTCATGACCTAAACCTTGTGTCATGTCATGTCCCTCACTGAGCTCCTCGCCTAGGTCATGAGCTTGGCACGACAGCTCCCATGCTCACCGCACCAGCTCCAGGACATGAAAATGAATACCCAAACATACCCACCTACCTCGTCTCGGAATACGCTGCCTTGGCCCCCTTGTTCTTACTAGCCGGCGCCGCGTCAAACGTCGGTCGGAAAATGACCTCCCGGTAGTATCTCGCCTCCTCGATGCTCTCCAGGATGTCGTCCCTGGCCTTGTGCCGACCCTTCTTGTTGGGCACCTTGTTGACGATCCTCTTTGCGCACCACCGCCGCGCCGCCTCCTTGATGGAGCTCACGTCGAGGATCCGATGGTGCAGGTGGCCCATGACGCGGCCGTAGGGCTCCCGGCGGAGAAAGGCCCGGTCGCAGTGCACGCTGTTGCCCGCCAGCAGGCCGCGGCGACGCTCCGGGATGAGCCTCGTCACGTACTCGTGCAGGGCCGAGGCCGCCTCCTCCGGCGTCGTGGTCGAGGCGAGGACGGCGGCGGTGAGGCCAGAGTCGGCGTGGGTCTTTGTGCACCAGTCATCCATCTGGTCGAGGCGGGACTGTGGCCAGTGGACGACCGCGTGGAAGCCCTCCTCGTCAAGGATCTCGAGGTTGCCCGTGGTGATTATGCAGTAGATCTCGAGGATCTCATCATTGTCCTGGTCGAGGCCGGTCATCTAAGTGAGGCATGGCATGTGAGCACGGATTCCTACAGCCACCGAGTGCAACGTTGAAGTCGAGACGTACCTCGCAGTCGATCCAGACGAGGGGATCATCGCTGGCGCTCCTTGGCTGGTTATCAGCCTGACCTTCTACCGTGGCCATGTTCGACAGTCTCTTCTCTTCTCTTCTGGATGTGGACGGTTGCATGTAAGCTCCAAGGCTTCAGCCGCTGGTAGTGGATGAGCTTGCAGCAGTGGAGCAGAGCAGAGCCCACTAACAGCGACTGCAGCGCGGGCAGCATCCGCTTACAACCCGTGATCCAGCGTCAAACCAACGCGCTGGAACGTTGCGTATTCTAATTCGCGACCCCTCATTGGTTTGTTTGATGCCATCTCGCCAGTTCAACTGCCGGATGGATGTTGTTGACAGCTCAACTCGAGAGAAACGACGGATTATGAAGCAAGCCATTGCAGATTGCATGCCCCAATCATCCCGTTTTCAAGCATTATCTGTCCATATCTGCCTGCGATTGACTGTTGCCTGAATACAACCAAAAAAGTCAGGCGCCAGAGGCGTGCATAAATCCATTCTCACTCACACAAGGCAGACGTTTAAACTCAACAACACTCAATTCATATTAAACGGACAAAACATCTACAATCTACACAATGGCGTCAATAAAGAAAATCATCTCCAAACTCACAACATCTGAAAAGCAAGAGACCACCCCAGAGCAGTCTTCATTCCGTGTCATACCTCCCCCAAAGCCCGACATGTCAGACACCCCCCCTCGCTTCCTCATCATCGGCGCCGGCTCGCGAGGCCGCAACTACGCAGAGGCCATCGACCGTGTCACCAATGGTGTCGTCGCCGCCGTCGCGGAGCCCCTCAAGTTCAAGAGAGAAACCCTGGGCCGCCGCCACATCTGGGGTGACGGTGGCCCTGGGGAGGGCCAGTCGTTCCTAGACTGGCGAGACTTTCTCGAGTATGAACAGGATCGCCGAAGGAGGGCTGCTGCGGGCGAGGAAAACGTCCCCGAGGGCGTGGATGGGGCCTTTGTGTGTGTCTTGGACGAGATGCATCGCGAAGTCGTCGTCGGCCTCGCACCCCTCGGGCTGCACATCATGTGCGAGAAGCCCCTCGCCTGCTCCCTCCAGGACTGCCTCGACATGTACAAAGCGTTACGTTCCTCGCGGGCCTCCAAGGTCTTCTCCATCGGGCACGTACTGCGGTACAGCCCGCACAACATGATGCTGCGCAGGCTGCTCCTGGAGGAGCGTGTCATCGGGGACGTGTTGAGTGTCGCCCACACCGAGCCTGTAGGCTGGTGGCACTTTACACACTCGTATGTCAGGGGCAACTGGCGTAGCGAGAAGACTACGGCGCCCTCGCTGCTGACCAAGAGCTGCCACGACATTGATCTCCTATTATGGCTACTCTGCTCCCCCGAGAAGGCCGGACAAGGAGAACCTCATCTCCCCGAGACTGTCTCTTCATCTGGCAATCTCCAATTCTTCAAGAAGAGCCGCAAACCCAGGGCCGCTGGGGATGCTACCAACTGCACAAAGTGCCCTCTGGGAGACGAGGGCTGCAAGTTCTCAGCCAAAAACATCTACATCAGCCCCAAGCTCAACGGCCTGGGGGCAGGCAACACGAGATGGCCCATCAGTGTCGTCGTCCACGATATCGAGGACTACCCCTCACAGGTCGCCAAGGAGGAAGTCCTGACCAAAGCCCTCGAGGAAGACTACGACGAGTCGACCCCCGAGTCCGAGGTCAAGTCCCGCAATTGGTTCGGCCGGTGCGTCTTCGAGGCCGACAACGACGTCTGCGACGACCAGGTCGTCACCATCACCTGGCCCGAGTCCACCAAGCCGGCCAAGATGGCAACCTTCCACATGGTGGCTCAGACGAAAAAGGTCTGCCAGCGCTACTCCAACATCTACGGCGAGCACGGCGAGATCTACGCCGACTCAGCCAAGATCGTCGTCGAGGACTTCAACACGGGCAAGACGCACACATACCGACCGGGCATTGAGGACCGTGGCCACGGCGGCGGTGACTTGGGCCTTACACGCCAATTCGTCATGGCATGCGATCGCGTAAAGAATCACGGTTGGGAGGCGCCCCGAGCCCAGGACGAGTTCATTGGCTGCACCCTGGACGAGGTTCTGCGCAGCCACGCCATGGTGTTTGCCGCCGAGGAAGCGAGACTCGGCCGCAAGGTCCTCGACTGGGAGCAGTGGTGGAAACAAGCCGTTGGTGAACAGTTGGACAGTGACAAAGCATAGATAGACCCCCGCACGAGGCTCCCGGGCAGACGGCAAGATCGGATGAAAACGAGATGGGATGAAAATGACATGTCTTGTTGGTTGGTTGGTTGGTTCATACGTTGGTTGCGGCACAGATTGACGATCCGGGATATTGGCTGGAATATTGACTGGGATATTGGGCATTATAATATTGGGTCCTCATGAACTTAAACAACCCCAGATACGACCGCGCTAGAAACGAGGTATAATACAAATTCATGCAATTAACAACAATGCAATCCATTCGACTTGTCTTGCCTTCATGTTCCATTCCCTCGTCTTCCAAAGGCAACCCTCTTATCAGTCACCTTGGAAATTCCACCTCTTGAGATAAAAAGAAACCCCCCTCACTCCCACCGTACCAGTGGCCAGGCTCCTAACCAAGCTCAGCGCGGTTGTTCTCGTTACCGATGGGGTTGACAGCTGGCAGCTCCTGGGCCTCGTGCTGCTGGGGCGCCGGGGAGTGTGTCTGATGTCCAAGGAAACCAGGCTCGCCCTCCTTGGGACCGGGGCTGGGTGTGATGCCTCCAGGAGGAGGCGAAGTGGACTGGGACGGCTGGTAACCACCGGCACCGTACTGAGCGGGGTACTGACCCTGCTGGCCATAACCTTGCTGCTGGGGATACTGGTTCTGGAAGCCCTGTGGTTGTTGGGCATAGCCGGCATAGCTTTGAGGGGGGGGAGAGTAAGCCTGCTGGCCGTAGGCGGCCGCCGCATTGGGGTCGTAGGGCTGTTGGTAGCCGGGCTGGAAGTTGGAGGGCACACCTGACGGGTAGGCAGCGTTGGACGGCGATGAAGGAACAAAGCTGGGGCCGGGGCTTTGGGGGTTCTGAGTCTGGGCCATAGCGGGAGCGACAGGAGGGGTGCCGTTGGAGGGAGGCGTCGTTCCGGGAGTTGCCTTCTTGTTGCGGCGACGGAACAGGAGGAAGCCAGCGAGACCAACAAGACCAAGAGCGGCTACACCACCGACAGTGCCACCAGCAATAGCACCGACATTGGGGCCATCATCGTCGTTGCTGTTGCCAGTGGTCTGCGAGGGAGATGGGTCGACCGTGATAGTAACGTCCGAGGCGTCAGTTCCAGTAGCGGTACTATCATCAGTCGCAGTAGAATCGCGCGAGTTGGTGATGCTCGAGTCGTCGTCGTCGGTCGCGGTGGACTCATCACTGCTGTTGGTGGTGGCCAGGGGGTCCGAGAAGAACAGGCTTCCAGTGCCCGAGGTGACGGAGCAGGCCAACACTGTAAACGACTCGCCCTTGCTCGTTCCAGTCAGGGTGTAACAGGCGGGGAATGCAGTAGAGCCACTGTTCATGTTGAGTTAGCAAAGGGCTATACAAGGCAACACACCCTTGACCAAAGTGCCAAGATGAGAATCAAACGTACCAGCACATGGTCTTAAAGTCATCGAGGATGTCACAATCACCAGCCGAAGAAGCGTCGTAGTCGATACACTTTGTCTTGATCGCGTTGCAAGATCGGCCAGTTTCACAGCAGCCAACGTATCCAGCATCATTCGCGCAAGAAGCGTCACTAGAAACGCAGGTGAACGAGTCTGTGAGAATGGCAGTTAGCAACTTGGTTTTGGTGATTGGGTTAGATGTTCTGGTGTGTCTCATTCGAGGTGAAATGCTTGGATATCTTTGCAGCACTTCATGGGTAGACACTCATCTAACCACCTTCGGATAGAGCTCAGTCGGGTTTGAATGGTGTCAACTCACTTCCTAGTGAACCCCAACCGCAGGTCTGGGACAACTCAGCTCGCTTGCCCAGGGCAAAGCGCATATCCATGGCACCAGAGAGCTTGGGCGCGTTGGTAGGGACAGGCGACCATCCAATGGCCATCTGGTGGTCCTCGCCAGCGTCTGGGCCCAGGTGGCCCGTCTGTAGGGGAGCATCGAGAGTAGAATCGGCAGCCGGCTTGAGCCAGGCGGCAGTGGCAGGTGAGCCAAGGGCTCCCAGAGCCAAAAGGGCAGCGGAACGATACATTGCGCTGGACTTGTATAGCTTCTCCAAGCTCCGGTTTAGGTTTCGAGTTGGCGATGTGTTGGGTGAAGCTTCCCTCCCTCTCTTCCGAGTTCCTCTCACTCAGCAATCGCAATTGTTGTCGTCGAGCTGACAGCAGTGAATAGGGGTCCGCCGATCCTTGGTGTGAGTGAGTCCCTTCCTCCGCGATATGTTGAAGCTGTCCGACACTGATTCAAGCGGGACGCTTTGCCAGAGGGTCACGACAAGCAGGTGAGCGAGATGTGCAGATTCCAGAACAGAAAACAAAGGTGCGGCAGAGCAGGGATCAACGGGGGTTTTGTTTCTCTCTCTTTGGCTTGTCTCTCTCTGACTCTGCCTAGGAAGGTTGCCGGGCCCTTCGTACATGAGCAGCCCTCCGCCTCGAGCACAGCACTGCACTGGTGCCAGACCAGAGTGATACAGGGACCCCGGACCAGCCTAGCGGAAGCTCAATGGCCACAAGGCACTCGTAGGTGTTCGAATTGGGCGCCCCAGCCCCTGCTAGCCCTGCTCTAATCCTAGCAAGGTGGCGCTACTGGGTGACATTTATTGGCGCCAACAGCCTTAGCGTCTAGAGCTGAAAAGCCAGCCGTCCTCATTGGAGCTCTGGACTGGGAATGGACCACAGTCTGCGAGAGTCGACCCAGAAAAAAAACAGCTCAACTCACATGGTTCTGCGAATCTCAACGTTGCTGTTCCACTATTAGACACTGGAGATAAACTCATGGCGGGGGATGTACATACCTTCTGCTAATGCGATACAATCATGACGATACTTGCCGTTGACATTGACATCGTGTGTACCTTGGCCGTCTCATCTGAACCTCCATGGTCTCTTCTCTTGCAAACGAACCATCATCAACGGAGAGGCCAGCATCCGGTGGAGCTGTTGACAACTCCGCTGTCCGGCCATGGGGCTTGCTGACTGTATCTCTCATTTGACAAGCACCGACACCCTCCAGGGCGCAGCCCAGCGAGGTACCTCTACCCCTCGGGGACCAAGACCTCAATCAGGCCAAGTGATGCAGCGGAGTAGCGGACATCGGCAGGTGGGCAGCACATAAAGATATGCATCTTGCTTCTGGAGGGCTGCGCCATCCCCGAGTCCATGGCCCAAGCAAGGTCTTTGCCGCTTGTCCTTGCTTGGGCTCGTTCTCTTGAGGAGGCGCATGAGGCTGCGTTCTGGATCGAGCTCAAGGGGGCCGCCGACGATCGATTTGAAAGGTGCCATTTTTGGATGCCCTCCATGTTGCTCACTTTTCTGATACTGTGTTGTGTCGTGTCAGGCATTTCATGCCGCTGTCATATGAACAGTGACGAGAGGATGTATCAGTGTGCAAACTTTCGACCTTGTGATGCAACTGTTCCCGTGCGTTTGGAGTCAAAACAATGTCCATGCGCCTCTCCTACAATCAAATCAATGTCAATAATAGCTTGAGGAGGCCGTTCTCTGATGCGGGTGAGCAATTGGCTGCGACTTACTTTGTCGGCCGCCCACACCCCTCATATCCTGTCTCTCCACCACCATGCTCAGCCTACCAGCAGCACCATATTGTTTCTCAGCCCAGGGCCGACATTGGCCCCCGTTTACGAGGGTTTGCATGGCGCGCCGTTTGTTCTGATCCCT
Organism: Fusarium piperis; assembly: GCA_027886205.1. Taxonomy (NCBI): domain Eukaryota; kingdom Fungi; phylum Ascomycota; class Sordariomycetes; order Hypocreales; family Nectriaceae; genus Fusarium; species Fusarium piperis. The sequence continues at coordinate 282,422 of RZGM01000012.1, read as the reverse complement.
ATCCACGTCCTCGCAGCGAGGAGCGCAGCCTCCCGTTCTTGCACTTGAAGTCGACTCACAAGCTAACAGGCGTCCCCTGTTCTGTTGTCGCCCGGCTGCAGTGATTTTGCTGATCGTACCTAATCGAGCCAGCACGGATTTTATCGGTCAAGTAACACGGCTCCAGGGGCATGGATGCGTGGTGCGGGTAGCCGACCTTGTTGCTCCTCTCAGTGTTGGTTCCCGCTGTTGGACTGCTATGTGCGTGCGGCTCAAGCAGCCTCACCGTTGCACTCTGGTCAGCATCTTCACCGCTGAAGACTCCAGGAGGACAACACGAGCGTCCCCTGCCGAGACAACGTGTGGACGACTGGCCCGCCGTCTGAGACAGCAAAACCATGCATTCACAGGCGAGGGATTGCTGGCTGATTGCTCATGTCCCAGTGGCATGGGCAAGGAGCCCAAAATCGCAAAGCTCCTTGAGCCGGTCCGCCGCTAAAAGCTGACACTGCCTGGGACACAATTGACCCGATGGCGCCTGAGTGTCGATCTGAGCTCTGATGAAACTGTAGGGCGGACCTTTCCCGCTCCGGTGTGGCCTGGAGAGGCGGAACGGCAGGGTCGAGGGGGGAAATTTGATGGTGGGTAGCTTGTCCACAGCAGCCATCCACGGGTTGGCTGGTTGACCGCATGAAATTGTATGCAGGCGAAGGACTTGAGTGGGCGATGAAGGATTCAAGTGATGTGGACTTAGAATGGGGGCTGTGGAGATCCGATGCATCTTATCCATGGATACTGAACCGGGGGGAAAGTGCATCTGAATTCCACATCCAGTTGCCCATTTTAAGCGGGGCTGGATAAAATATGTCTACCCTACAATTCACTGTGATCCAAGGATTTGACGTTATTCACGGGCTTTTCAGCATCAACCTCTCGATGATTCTCGGACGTTGTAGTCTTGCTTGAATTGTCTGTCGTCAGTGATGGACTTAGCTATGTTTGAGCCGCTGATAATAGTTATTGTGTCTGTCGTAGGACAATGGAAAGCATACCCTTCGAATCGGCACTTTTCCCCACTTGACGACAATCACATCTCGAAGCCTATTCTGGCGTCTATTACAACCCCCTGTCACATCGAGGCGACCAAATACTCACCCTATTTGCCATCTCGGCTGTTCGCACCTATCCAGGGCCCTGACCGACCTGGTTGGCCGTTACCGGAAAGCCTCATCGATAGTCATGCGCCCACTTAGCAGCAAGGCAGACTAGGCCAGCCAGCCCAGGGACTTACTCTGCCGGCTTGATCAACTTGCGGTGACTGACAGTTCGACCAGCGCCCCATGCCTCTTGTTATCACGAGGAACAAACAAGTCATCGAGGTATCCACGGACTTGCCGAACCTGACAAGCGAATCCCTCAATGGCACTACAATTCCTCATTTTCCTTGGCACATGTCCGTTTCAGCCTTGCCAATCTTCCCACCTCCACTCCCGAGGGCAATGGGACGATATTTAGCGAAGGCCCCGGCGCGGTACGTATCTGCTGAAACACGATGGAACCCCGGAACGGGCAGGCACCTCATCCGAATCCGGAAACAAACGCGGCATCGGCCCCTTCGCTTAGTGATGCACGTGCTTACCCAATCTCGAAATTCACCACCAAACTCCCGTGTAAACTCCACGGAACTTGGTGATGTGTAATGCTCGCGATGGCTTCAGATGATGGAGCTTTGGACGGAGGATTATGTTGACTAATGTAACGGATAGAGGAAATGGAAGGAATACATTGGCCTGTGTATCGACATTCATCCTATTGGTACCCTGTTCATGTCACCGTGGTAGAGAGTAGTTCCTTGAGATCCTGTCCAAGTATAAAGAGCAAGTGTTCCTCTGCAAACTTGTAGATGGTAGATCCAACAAGAAACCCCAAGAACCATAAGGATCCAACAAGTCACAGAAACCAAGCCTGTCACCCCAAACATACTTCGCCCAAGTCCACAACCCAACAACCACTTCACAATGTCATCTGAGCCCAAGTCCCTCCCTCCCATCAAGCGGTATATCACCACCCACGACGCCGAAGGAAACGCAATCTGGGACGAATCTGTCCCCCTCGAGGTCGAGGAGCAGCGCAGTGGCGGCTTCTCCATCCACTCGTCGTACATCCACCCGGACAACTCGCACGACCTCAACAGCGGAAACGACCTCAAAGCTTACAGGGAGCACCCTTACGAGAGGGATCTCGTCCCGGAGTCTGGATCCACCCTCCGTGTCGTCGACTTCTGGCCCGGCTTCCCGGCCGTCATGCACCGAACCGCCAGCATCGACTACGGCGTTGTGATCGAGGGCGAGGTTGACTGTGTCCTCGACAACGGCGCCACCCGGACTTTCCGGAGCGGGGATATAATCATTCAGAGGGGGACCAACCATGCCTGGAAGAACTCGGGCACCGAGGTCGCTCGCGTCTGCTTCACGCTTCTCCCTTCGGCCCCAATCAAGGTCCAGGGCAAGGAGCTCGAGGTCCATGGCATGGCTGACCTGGGAAGAATCGCAGAGGAGGCAAGCAACATCGTGTAGAAACCGCTTCATCATTATGTTCAAATATTGCTGGGCCTAGCCAAAATGCGTGGCCATACATACAACCGAGATCATTGTTCTAAGCATTTTCTGTATCCCCCTAACCGTTGAATCCAAAGAGGCCACCCAAAACGCCTTTTTGATAACCCTCACCAACTATGTAAAACCTGGAATCCATCTTGTGCAAATTTGAACGGGAGTGGTCGCCGTAGTCCTGTCACGATGTCTCCCAGCCTGTCGTCGTCTGCCTCTGAGACAAGCCCCTTGCGGACAAGAAAATCGACCATGACCAGTCCGCAGTTTGGTTTCCATTTTCGCATATGGAGACTCTGCTTCACCTCGCCCACTGTAAGAGCCTCGAACCTCTCGATGCCGCGCTCCTCGGCATGCGGCTGAAAGCCTGCGTCGACCTTGAGATCGTACACGAAGCGGACTCCAGGCTCCAGATGGCCTTCGTTCATGGGACCTGCATTACTATCTTTGCAGTCGTAGAAAGTGATGGCTGGAGCCTGCTCAACTGAGCCAACCAGTCTCGTAACGCCATCCTCTTCGTCCATAAAGACCTCTCTGGTGTTGAGGTCGATATACAAGCCCGCCTCTTCCCGTGCCTCCCGTTTCAGGGTGACGCACGGGGATAAGGCTCCCGATACTCGATCGGTTGGGTCCATGCCGCCTGCGACAACCTGATCCAGCATGCCCGGGTAGCTGACATTGGCACCCTTGGCGCGATGCGAGACCCAGATGCAGTCGATGCTTTCCCTGCCGTCCACCTGCTTGACGGTGTAGACGTTGAGGTGGACTCCCACCGTGACAACCCCGAACAGCCCTCGGATAGGCAGGGGGATGGTGAGATCTTGCCGAGTGGTATCGGCAACATGTAGAGGTTGGAATTCTCGCCGTGGCACATCCTTAGCGAGCCAACGGTCGATGCAGTTGTTGAACCGCCCGCGGTTCAGGAGGCATATGTTGGAGAAGACTCTGCGACATGCCGTCGCAATGTTTTCCCCCGCCTGGATCTTGGGGCTGAGAAGGATAGTCCGTGTGTCTTGGCTGATGGTAAAGTTCTCATCATCCCATATCATGTCTCGTTGGGCATCGTCTCTCATGTAGCCCACAACCTCGTTGATGGTCTGGATGCGGAACGTCCACACATCCCCCGGGGCCATGACATCGATCTTATTTCCTTGCTGAACGACTCCGTAGAGCGAGGTCATATCGAGAGAGGGAGAGGTGGTTCCAGGATATGCAAGTTCTGCTGCAGAACACTGGTTGAGGCATGAAGATTGAGTAGCTTCGATTGAGGGCTTGGCCAATCCTTTTGAAGCCATCGTGGCTCGCGTGACCATCAGGTTCCCCAACAAGGGGATTTCGGAGCCACGGGAGAGGTTGCTCAATGAAGGTATTCCCAGAGGGATAAGAGAGTGAAGGTGTAGGAGTCAAAAATCCATACGAGGTCGGCTTGGGCTGGTAGATATACCAGTTTCTGGTCCGTGAACCACGAGCAGGTGCTCATGCCATGGTAGTGGCCACAGGGTTTTTGGCTCTTGTCGATTGACCGAAATGCTTATTTCCCGCCATTTCCCTCTCCGAGTTTCGCGGCGGAATCCGCTTTGGTGCTGCATCCCGTCCATCCGTGAATCCTTGACCGAGCTGAGGTTGTCTCTGCAGGCGGCTCTCTGGTCCTCCCCCTCCACTGCTCTACTACAGTGGACGTAGCTACAGCAGGCCCTCTCCGAGTCATGAGGACGAAGGCTGTACGACAGACGGGCCGCGTATGAGTGCTGGGTTGCTCACGCACGTTTCGAGTCGCGTTGGCCGTTGTTCAGCGTTGATTGTCTGGGACACACATGGCCGTGTAGAGCTGAGCTTAGCTGAGCTAGGTGACCTGGGGGAAAACAAGGTGAAGCGGGCAAATGCACATGATGTGCGTCTGTACTAGCAAGGACATCGCCTCACCAAAAAAAAGTGTTGGCTACGGGTTATGGCGGGTCAATCAACTTGACCGCCCGCTTAAAGGCATTGGTCCTTTTGTCATTCACAAGGAAATCATGAGGTCGATCTCTGCACCTTTTTTACTTATTTCTCATCACAATTCAATTTACTACTTGCAACGACCGTGTCTCTTGGCTCTAGGTACCTATCACGACCATTCCAGTGGTCCTTGTACCGGTAGAGCGGTCCTCGCCGGGACCTCCAGCTCGTGTCTGTGGGTGACACTACAGGTAAAGCATTGATTCCCACATTGTCATTGTCATTGTCCTCTTGCGCCCTTGTACCATTTCCCTTTGCCTTTCCCTGATTGAATTCCCTTGGTATGTCCAATTTACATGCTCGTTCGTTCGTTTCATCATGTCAATTTCCCTTCGCCTCTCTTACACGTAGACGCCCTTGGCCCGTTGAAGCTTGGCGCGTCCCGAACTCAATGGGCAGCAGTATGCCGAGTGACTGATGGGCCAGGATACGTCGCCGCCTTGGCAAAGGGACTCTCGTAGAGACTCGTGCCAGCCGAAGCAGCAGCGGCAGCAGCGACGGCGGCGGCCGTGGACGTGTCCTCGATGGCCTGCTGTGCGAGTACCGGTGTGGAAAGGGTCGCTGTCGCGGTACAGACGTTACATAGCTCCATTTGAGGTTCGGGTGTGAGGCAGTAGAAGGGGCTCGAGCATTTACGAGCGCAGCGGGTGAAGTCGATGACCGTCTCTCCGAGGCTACGGTGGCAGACCTTGCACATCCGCTGGGCGATTACGGTATGGCACATGTTGAAGATAGAAGGTAGTCTGGTGCCTAGGTAGGTAGTGTCGTGAAGAGGAGGGATGGTAGTGGAGTAGGTAGGGAGAAAAGGCTAGTAGGTAGGCAGTGAGGAATAGGATAGGTGAGTAGTAGAATAGAAGCTGAGCTTCAAAAATGTGTTCAACTCCTGATTGTTTAGTTGTTTTGTAGCACAGATAGGAAGAGGCCTCGCTGCAGTGACAACGTAAGCATCCTGGGGCGCAGTAGCAATCGTTGCCGATGAGAGAGGCTTATATGCGTTTGCCAGGCATGTATGGATGGATGGATAGAGAAAGAAGGTCGAACAACAGCCTTATCTGACCAAGGCGCAAACAAAGAGGCGACCTCTCCCAAGCCAAGGGGGCTTTGCCGTTCCTTTTAATGTCCCTCAGACAAGTCAAGGTTCAGGACTGTTTGGGGGCAAAGAAACGCACGTACAAGTGACTGCTACATGACGCAGACCAGGCCCTACCTACAGTACAGTGTCAACACAGGCAAATTGGCTTTCAAGGGAAGAGAAATAAAAGGGGAGTCGAGACGCCTTGGGAGTGAGCGTGTGTCACCACACAAAATCATCATCTGACCGTTTCACCTGGACTTGGAGCCAGGGGGAAGAAGAACGCAAGGAGCCAAGATGAGGCAGAGAATCACAAACACGGACAAGCGGCCGGTAGGCATGGGAATAAGTGGGTGTGAGAGGGCCAGCGAATTTGCTGGCCTCACTGCTACTGTACAAACAGCACAGCACTGTACAGTACAGTACAGTACAGTACAGTACAGTACAGTACAGTAGCCGCGGGCGGGAGTGGCTAACCCAATGTTGTCCTGTCCTGTCACGGCGGGGAGAAGGTGATGTGATTTGAGGTGTTTGTTGTTGTTCGATGGGATGCCAAGATGATGCATTTGTGACCATTGGAACCTTCCCCGCATTGTGCCAGCCGCCAAAAGGGTAAAAAGTACCTTCGCTGGACAACGGAATTTACCATGAGGCTACCCTCCTGCAAGGACTCTCCCTGGGACATGCCATTACCATTAGGCCCGATGAGGCGCTGGCTGCCGCTGCTTTGCGAAGAGGCAGAGCCCGACGAGATAAGCCAGCTACAGGGCAAAGCACAGTATGCCCGGTGCCTGGTAGGTTGTAGCTATGGAGGTGTTGGATCGAATACACACACGCTCATGACGACACGCGTCCCGGCCCGTCTCTCCAAGCCCCTCTGTCCCCTCTTCTATCACCCGGCTCTAATCGCGGGGAACACCTCCAGTTGGGTCTCGGTCAGGGTCAATTAATTGGCTTGCCCGGAGCTTTGACGGCTTCCGGCTTTCCTTTTTGGCAACGCCTTCATCACAATCAAGTCTCTCTGTACCACATCTCACGTCACGGCTTGATCATCGGCGGCTTATCTCCTGACCAAACGCTGCCAACCGTCTGCCTATCCATGGATCTCATCGCCGAGCTGAATTCTGCATGTCTGTCCCTTGCTGACCGTCAAACAAACGGGATGATGTGAGACAGGGGACACTGGCTGGGCGCTGAAAATGTACATACATATGCGCGCCCTCAAACAGGATCGGCAACCTCAACTCTTGTCCCGAATCGTGTTCGGCTCAATACACTCTCCGTTCCAGAGGGTACCATCTCGATTACGTTTCACAGAAACGTGCGTCTCATTTCATCAATGTATCTCTTGTCCACTTCGTCAGCGTCCTCCCCAACCTCACCACCCTGCATCCTGCGCCGGAGGTTTCCCCCCCCGTCGCGAGGCCCAACAAAGTATCTCAGCTTTGTAGAATCCTCCGTAGCCGCCGTCCAAACCGTCATGGCAGCTTCCGACGCTGTCATGCTCTGGCCCCGCATGGCGCCGAACCGCTGGAGCGTCCTCTCGACAAAGGCGCCGTATCTCTCCTTGATCTCTGGTGTCATCTTGTCCAATCCTGCCATCTGCATCGACGTCTGCCCAAAGTTGGTCTCGCTGATGCCGCCATGTGGACAGACCAGCTTCACCCGGATAGGGGGGTTCACACCCTCCATCTCGTACACCAGCGACTCCATGAAAATGTTCATGGCTGCTTTGCTGGCTCCATAGGGTCCGATGAGTGGCAACCCAAAATGCCCTCCGCCTGACCCAACATAGATGATACGGGAAGGTGAGTCTGTCTGACTTGTCGCGCGCATGTGAGGGATGAATTCTTTGATGAGGCCCATGGTCCCTACTCACTCCGTCAGCATGCAGCTCTCCGCCATGATGCGGATTGTAACAGCACCATACCGAAAACGTTAACTTCAAAGTTGTCCCGGATGGTATCAATGTCCAGCTGCTCCAAGACGCCGTATTGGCCGTACCCTGCATTGTTGACAAGGACGTCGATCTTGCCAAACTTTCCGGTAGCTCCCGCTATGGCTGGCCCAAAGGTTTGGGCCTTGGACAAATCAAGGTACTGGACAAGGAGAGATCCCGATCCCTCATCTAACGCTTGGAGGGCTGGGGAAGACGTATCCCGAGCTGTAGCTGCAACGTTCCAGCCTTTCGAGAGAAACAGCTTGGTTGTAGCTAAACCAACACCCGAATTCGCGCCAGTGATGAATACTGTTTTTGCCATGGTGTTTGAGACGTGCCTTGAGACCTGGCGTTCCATGGTCATTCAGGGCTCATGGCCTTTTAAATACATATAAAAGGCCATGATTTCTCATCAAGAGAAGATAATTATCTCATCCAGACCCAAACGTGAGTCCACCTTGGTGTTCTTACACCAACTGGCTCACCTCAGCCACTTGGCTGAAGCCAAGGAGATTGGCTTGCTGAATACGTCACGACCCATCGGGGCGATTCAAGTTTAGAGTAATAAAAAAGCCCGTGTTATGGACTAATCAAGAGGAGAAGCTTCATTTATGAGCTGATTTTCAGATAGCTCTAACTCGGGTAGGATGGAAACCAGTGGGTTGCTCAAGTCAGCCATTGTCGTCGGTGGACTGTGACGTATGAGGTGAAGCAACGAGCTAGCTCGAATTGATGAGCCGCAACGTTCTCCGGGGAGATGACCAATATCGAAACAAAACAAAGTTTGATTTCGCCCATGTATTGACGGATCAAGATGTTGAAGTTGGAACTCACCGAATACCTTGCAAGAGCATTGTGCGGGCTGTCGGGGTCAGGCTTGGGTAGTTGGTTACTGAGCTGCAAACCATAGGCTTCTATGGGCTAAGGAGGGAAAAACCCTGCTCCAATCAGCGCAGATTCCATGTGATTATCGTGATAGAACTCGTGCAACTTCCTTGAAGTCTGTTCACCTTGACGTTGTTGATTTTTGACCCGTCTGGGTGCTAAACAGCTAAATTACCAACTTCCGAGATGTGATTGGTTCACGGCTGTGCATCTGTCTTACGTAACCCGGGATGAACCCGCGGACCGGCGACAACCTCATCCGGTGGATTTGGATGCGGCTTCTCCCCAAGAGGAACACACGATCAATCGCTCAATTGAACGCCGTCCATCCCGCCCAACATGTTCGCCGCACGACAGAGGGCAGCCTGCGTGGCCCGACAGCTGCAGCGGACAGCGCGGACCTACGCTTCCGAGGCCCACGGCCACCACAAGCCCGCCGAGGTCAACGAGTCGTTCAGCGTATGTCAAAACACCCGCAACGCCGCCATCACGTCGCCCACGGTCCCCGCGCGCTCCCAGGATGGGGTCAATGGCAATCTCACGTGCTGACCTGACCTGCCCTTCTAGACCGGATCTCTCCTCACCGTCGGCGCCTTCTTCGGCACCGTCCTTGTCTACCAGTTCGTCCCCAAGGAGGGCGACAAGTCTTACTTCCTCAGCCTCATCGACAAGTACCAGTCACGCGCCAAGGACTGGGAGGAAATCAACACTCTGCACACCAAGGCCATGGAGCAGGCTGGCTTCGACCGAAACCTCTTCGAGAACGGCGGAAACAAGCACCGATTCGTCGATGTCACATACCCCGAGTTCGTCAACCCCTCCTGCCCCTACTCTTCGACGACATTGGCAACGAAGAGAAGTCACATCCGACGATTGCTAACAAACGAGGCAGGGCCATTCAGTCCTACGCTCCCCGAAACCACCAGGCTGGCTACCTTGCCAACGTGGACCACGTCGTCGAGCACTTCCGGCAAAAGCATCTCGAGGAGGAGGAGCGGAAAGCGAACAAGCTGGCCCAGAAGCAGGAGTGAGGGGATGTACATTAGAACGTGGACCGGCACACATGAATTCATTTCTCATTCAGTCAGGGACAACTGCCCACTTCGCAATTGCTGATTTGCCGTGTGTTGACGGTGCTGCTACTTCCTCCATTTGAGAAGGCAGGTGTTCTCAAGGATTCCAACTCCGATGGCCGCGACCGAACCTAGAGGCCCTCTAGCACGATTGTGCCTTCTGCAAACTTGGAATCACGTTGGCTACTGAACTATCTAGTTAACTCGACTCTGATGGATGGCAACTACGACACACCTGGCTATTTCATGACCTCTTCTCTTCTTCCCGGAGCGAGATCTTCTTCTCTTCTTCTCTTCAACACTCAACATTTTGGATTCCATCAGTCGTTCATCGTTCACACCACTAGTTATTCATTAAGAGAATCACTACTCACTCAACCGCCCACTGAGCATTTACTGTCCAATCAAATCCCAAAGAATCAATCATGGCAGCTGCAAAGAGACCAGAGTATGGCCCCAGGGTTCGAGTTTCTGTCGACGATACTAACCTTGATAGGGCGGTGGCGGTGCCTGTCACGGAAGGTGATGGAATTGCTGTTGCTAGTATGCTGCCCTCGTTGGAACTCTTTGTGCTCGACGTCCTGCTCACAGTGATCCAGCATCCTCTTCACAGCCGCGACTCGAGACTTCTCGAACCGCCGGGGACATATTGCGCCGTTCTTCGGAGCCTAGCATTGTCGTGGAAGTGACGAACCAGCCTCGAAGGCATTCTCTAATGGATGGGCGCCCTGCTGGGTCTTCTTCCTTGTCAGGAGATGCTGATGGTATGTTGTACCCTTTTTGCCCCCGAACTTGGATAGCACTGTTGAGATCAATCGTTGGACTTTCAGCTCACAGCAACGCAGGAACTTCTTCAAGACAGGGCTCAAGAAGTTCCCATGGCATACAGCCGATACCCCTAGCTCCAGCAAACACTCTCGGTTCAGGTACGTTATCACTCTAGAGACTTGCCCTGTTTGAATGTGTGCCCCTTGCTTTCCTACACCCCCTCTCATTGCACATGATACCTTGGCATGTTCATGGAGCTAACGATAGACCCAGGTGCCACTTCCAAATCGACAGCCACCGCCGTGGAAGAGCCTCCGCGAGAGAACTTGGATGCCGTCAGAATCCGTCAAAACAGCACCGACCCACGATGTGGCATCACTGCACGTCATTACATGGCTGCAGACCACCGGATTATCTACGAGACCCCACTGATGTCCTGCGAAAAACCTCGTTGGCATTGGCGGGGTCATCACATAACTGCCCTTGCATGGACCACGTTGAGCCGGCAAACCCGTGATGAACTTCAACATGGTTTTACCGGCCTGCGCGGATTGAGCACTGAGACCGGCTTGTCAGGAAGCCAGCGCCGACAGCTGGAGGGCTTTGTCAAGAAATATGCCACTGCAGACACGAGCGGGAACAGAGTTCATATCTACAACATCGCATCACACATCAACCATGCCTGTGGTAGATGCGCCAATGCAAGGGCTTGGGCCGACTCTGATCGCCCGAACTACATGTCCATCACGCTCCTCAGACCTGTCAGAGAGGGTGAGGAAATCCTCATCAACTACGGAAAAGGGCACCCTCCTTGTTTTGTGTATGGCACAAGGCGGAGATACAAGACATCTGAGAATCAACGGCGAGACACACATGTGAATCCCCCACAGCAAAGATTCCCACAACCCCAAGAGACCCAGCGACGTCAGGACCATCAGGAACCTCCAGAGGACCATCAGGAACTCCCAGAAGACCAGCCACAACCATATGCAGAGGATCAAGAGCACTTCCTGACGAGGGGCGCGCATGAACCTGGAGAGGATCAGGAGCACCAGACAGGGGGCGCGGACCAACCTGCAGAGAATCAGGAGCACCTCGAGGCGAGGGCCCAGCGCATCAAACGGGGACTTCGGACCACAGCGAGATTGCTTTTTGGTCCTGACGAAACATTGAATAATGCTCGTGGCCGTATCGGGGCCGTTGGTGCTTGGGGAATGTAAGGTGCCTTCTATGGTATGTGATGTAGCCTTGGGAGCGTGGATTTGATTGTTGACGAGATGGTAACAAGTGTGGTGGGCGACCACAGAAGGACGGCATGAGGCAAGCGTCACCAGATTATGAAACATTAGCGATAGTCAAGGGTAGTCATCAAGCGGACAATGCTCCTTTATTGTACTTTCGTGGTACCCATTGTCATCAGCAACGTTGATAGATGCATTGTCCATCTACCAGAACCAGTCCTTTTCGCCCATAAATGTCCGTGAATGCAGAAACCACCCAAGACCGCACCGCAACCTTCTTACTTGAGGGGAATGAAACGAGAAGAGTGCGTGGCACCAATACCGGGCCTACCGTGCTTGACAGGCTTGCTGGGGGAGGGTTAGCATTTGAGATTTCGCACACAAGGGATGGAGAAACGTACTATGAGATGGAGAACTCAGCCAGGTAGTGACCAACCATCTCAGGCTTGATCTCGACCTGGTTGAACTCCTTGCCGGAGTAGATACCAATAACGCTACCAATCATCTCGGGGACGACAATCATGTCTCGGAGGTGGGTCTTGACGAGGTCGGGCTTCTCGTTGGGCTTGGCCTCCTGCTTGGCCTTTCGGAGCTTCTTGATGAGGCCCATGGGGCGGCGCTTCAGGCCACGGTTGATCCTGCGGCGGGCGCGAGCGTGGACAACATCGCGGAGCTGGTCGGAGGAGAGGTCGAGGAGCCTATGGAGAGGGAGCAGATATCAGCATGAGTCGTTCTGTGTAGGCCCCTTGCCCTTTATCCAAAGATGCAGTCATTTTTCCATGGTCGAGCGGGGGAGCTAGCGCAGGGTCGCGGTATCAACATACTGGTCAAGGTCGATTCCTCGGTAGGAGAACTTTCGGAAGGCTCTCTTCTTCTTGAGCTCGGCGGCCTCCTCAGCGTTCTATCATCCAGGCACAAGTCAGTCAAATTCCATATCCGTTTTGAATTGTCGGGTGACGATGGCGGCGGCGGCGGCGCGGCGGTGGACGAGAGGGAGAGGAATCGAGGGCACACGTACGTATTCGTCAGCCATGATCGCGGTGTTGTGTTGATTGAATTCGCTGATCTACCGAAGAGCGAATATGGATGGGCCGGGATGGAGTCGACTTTGAAGGCGGTTGTTGAGTCGCTTGGGGGCAGCAGGGTACGAATTGGAGCCAAAATTCTGGCAGTAGGGTTTTCGTGCCCTTCACCCCTCATGTCATGTGACCTCGAGATGACCTGTGTGATTTCAAAAACCGGGGAAGCGAAATCTCGAGAGTGAAAGCCGGGAAAATAGTGCGCCGGGATTCCGGCTTCGTGGAAGGTGCAGCAGACTTCCAATGTGGAGAATGCAGGTGGCCCGAGCTCTGATGCATCCCTGTCCGGGCTTCGGTGCCGGAACGGCGCGACCTTTACAATAGCCGCATGTCCGAGACCCAAGATATCCAAGACTTGGCCTTTGTGATCCATGAGCTCACCCACGTTTCAAGCTTGAGAAAGAAGCAAAGGGAGAGGAGGGGCAAGTGTTTGCAAGTTTGCCAATGCCGTACGGGTACGGATGCACGGCGCAAGTTTACGGGTGGAATGCGTACTAAGACTGGCACCGCATTTCGACTTGAATGACCCTATTCGCGCCAAGTACCCTGGTACCACCATAGCCTTATCAGCTTGCCGTCAACTCAGGCAGTTTGCCCATCCACCGCAAGACATCAGCCAACCGGGCTACTGAGCAACTTTGTTCCCCTTGCCCGCTTCTTTTGTCTTCTCCCTCTCTCTTGCTCTTCGTTGTTGGTTGGAATAAAGAAGCGAGTAAGCCCAGCCAAGACAACCGGCTCGCGTCCCCTCCCGTCATCTTTCTTGCTACTGTCCACTCTCGCCTCTCTTTTGTGTGTCCTCGTCCTACATTGGCAGTGCAACCTCGCCCGTGTTGTGGTCTGCTCGGCGCAGAGCTCTCTCTCTCTGCTATTGTCGAGCCGCGCTTCTTGAGATCCTACAACTGTCTGTTCCCGGAGATGGGGTGATGAACCCATATTGAATCACCAGGATGACGAAAAACAAAGTGATGGATCGCCGCCGAGTCCCCGGTTTCGGTGCAATGCCATCGTCGCATGCGAGGTCGCTCTGTTGTGGCTCTCTGTGGGCATGATTCCAAGACTCCCAAGACTTCCAAGACCGCATATTCGGCACAGCGAAGCCGGCTTCATTTCCCCCTCGTCAGAGGGCCCGAGTCGCCCAGAAACCTGCGACTCATCAGCCAAGACCATGGCACTGGGGCCAAAAGGCTCGGCTTCTGCTGGCCGGCCGCTACGAGCATTGGCCAGCGCCCACCTGGGCAGATTGGTCATGGGCGCGCCCCAAAAATGAGCAGAGCTCGGCGTTTTCTCGCAGCGCAGCGCATCCCGTCGACCATCTCGGTCTGTTTGCTGTTGACGGGGGTGCATTGGCGTTGGTGAGTAGACGGCCGCCCTTGCTACAGAGCCGTGGCTACCTGCCGCAGCCGGGGACCCGTGACGGAGGAGCAAAACCTACCTCCATGCTCCGACGGAGCTGCGACCAAGACGACAGGCGAAGCGGCAAATGCCCAGACTCGCAGCGGTCAACGTGGACAATGTATCGGTGCAATGCTGGGCTTGGCGTTTCTCGGCATCCACCCGTGATAAGATTTCGCCAAGACTTCAAAGGCCTCAGAAGGGGGAACACCAACGCTACCTGTCGTCTCGCTGCTGCTGGCATGGACCAGTTCTCTTCTTGTCCGGCTCTTTTCGTTCCTTAGCCTCTCTTGTCGTGTCTTGTCCTCGCTTCCTCGTCTCCTCGCCCTTCCCCATTCCATCCGCCTACTTCATATTCTGCTGCTGTCCCTGTCTTCCGCCCGGATGGCCTTCCAACTCGCCAGAGACGCCGTCCTCGACCTTGTCATCGCCTGCGCATTCGCCCTGACGTGAAGCCTCGTGAGCCCCTCCGCCGCGACTCCGCGCTGCCCGTCGCCTCCCCAACACTACGAGTCAGCTCCACGCGCTGCAGCATCCAGCATAGCAACCGACCGCAGGCCGGATGGACGAGATTGGCGATTGTTGCTGAACCGCCGAGTAAACTGCAAGCAGAGCACAGCCTGTGCAGCTTGTAGTTGAATTGGCCTGGCAACCCAGATTCTTGGGAGCTTGAGGATCCATCGTAGCCGCTTGATATCATGTCGTCCCTCGAGGATGCAGAGTCATTGACTCTCTCCAGCACCGATTCGAGTAATCCGTTTTCATCATCATCATCATCAGCCGTTCCTCTGTCAACCGTATCTCTTTCCGAGCCGACACCGACCCCGACATCTCCAGTGCTGGCGCCCTCGCTGGCCGTGGATGACCTCGACGCTGACCAGACATATCCCCCAATGACTACTCCCTGGACCGCGCCAGTCAGATGTACATGGACCTATGATGCGGACAGAGTGCCAGAGCCTGGCGCCACAGGTCCTGTTGCGTGGCTCGACCTGGAACCTATCCCTGGGGCCAAGTCGTTATCCTGTTACCCTGACGGCATGTTCACGGATGGTCGCACTGGTGTTTTCAGTCCAGCTACATGTCCTCACGGGTGGACGACCGGATCGCTACGCATGGATACCGATGAATCCCATGATGATGCGACCACGACAGCTGTTTGTTGTTCATCGTAAGTCCTTTAGTAGACGTGAAATGAATCGCGCTGATCGTTGTAGGGAATATTCCTTGGATGGCAACTTGTGCAAGCGATTAGTGCCCACGGTGGTGGCGGTTCCCATTATATACAACCACACTGCACGTTCATACGACGTTTTATCTCAGTCAACAACCACGCTGTACAACGCAACAATTGCTGTCTACACAATTCGAGCCCTTTTCAAAGACGGAGATAAAGACGCACTGGGACTTAAAGACGAGGATGATATTGGCCCTCATAGGCCAGCCAAGAGCCTGTCTCTGGCTGCACGCATTGGTATTGGAGTCGGTATCGCGGTGTTTGTGCTATTTGTTATGGGAGCGATCGCCTACTTCCTTATCCGCAGAGACCGGGTACGATCAGAAAAGAAGCGGGCACACGAGCTCGACGTTATGCGTGCCAGACATGGCACTGGCGGATTGGGAGACGATTTCTATGCTGCGGCCAACGGACACCACAGGAGAGACAGGAGCCGCCACAGAGAGCCACCCCCTGCATACGAGGCTGCGACAGATTCGACCAGCGTGACGGACAATGACAGTCGCCTGAGCGATGATTTGACGACGAGGGATGAGGAGCTCAGGGCATTGCAAGTCCAGAAGGCGGCGATCCAGCGTCGTATCGAAGAGCTGGAGCAGAGCGAGTCAAACCAGAACCAGAATCAAAACCAGGATCAGAACCGACAGCATTGAACGGGCTGGTGCCTAAAACTGAAGACGAGGAGGGTGAGGGATCATGAATTAGACGGGAAACGGCCTACTATACCTCCATATGATACCACTTTGCACGGCCCCGGCGTGTTGCTGAGGGCCATTTGTTTTGAGTAATTACCTACAGATACTGGAGGGATTGAGCGGCTGGACTACACGGGAAAAGGCACAGGATAAAAACAATTAATTCTCATCTTTTCAACATTAATATGTGCTGTGTTGGGCAAAATGATGGCATCTGATGGGAAAGCATTAATCGCACGTGCTCACTACTTTCCCAGGGCATCAACAACCTTGAAAATGAACGTCTAACGAGGATTCCGAAATTCATCATCAATGAAGCTCTGAGTGTCAAAATTCATGATGAGACCCCAACCACATGGAGACTATCAATGTTGATCCCTTGAAGATGGCCTCATCCAAACATTCCTTCCAGAATGTGGCTGCCTTCAACTCCTTGCCCGAGAGCACACACCCACCGCTGGGTCGCGATTGGTTTGCAGTCCTACAGAGGCTGCAGCAAGGCAACGGAGCAGCTGTGGGATTTGACTGGGCAATCGCGCGCGCGCGGCATCCATGAAACCAACCAGTCTGGATCCAGACGCAGAGAGGGAACGGTTCCTGAATGGGAGCC
Source organism: Fusarium piperis (assembly GCA_027886205.1). Lineage (NCBI taxonomy): Eukaryota > Fungi > Ascomycota > Sordariomycetes > Hypocreales > Nectriaceae > Fusarium > Fusarium piperis. Next base: position 265,845 of record RZGM01000012.1, on the reverse strand, counting down.
TTGGATGCACGATCCTCGAGGCATCTCTAATCTCAGGGTTCGCGTATCTAGGCAGCATCAAAACGGATCCATGGGTGGTCATATGCATGGTTTGGGATGCTTGGCGTGGGAGTCAACATCTGAGGTTTCCAACGTCTTTGAAGCAAGGCCTTGTCCCTATTGATGAGATTGACCTCGTATATACTCCATACCTAGGTAGTGTCCGCTACCGGAACCATTGGTGTAGGTCAAGGTTAAGCTTCTGACAACTTGATGAGTACTATTCTCAGGCTTACCTAGAAATAGGCAACCATTTTAAAACCCAATAAAGTCAATTGCATCTTACCAACCTTGAGCTACGCTTAGATGGAAACATCACGTCATGTTGCCTGTTAAAGATTGCGCTGGAACCTCTTTGACAGGTGCCACGACACGGACGATCAAGGGTCATTCTGTCACCTCCAGGAGCACGGGGCAACTCAGCACAGCTTACCGATCTGTATCCGTACAGCAGCAGGTACGGATAGGTACCTATGGAGCAGCTCGAGCCACCATCAGCAACATTTGCCGGGGCAGAGAAGTCGTTGGCACACCTCTGCTCGCACACCACACGAGCCGCCCCTGGCCAAGTTGCAGCTCAGTTCCCTCGCCCGTCAGGGGTCCCCATGCTGCGCTTTCAATTGGCGGTGAGGCACCACGGGGGTACCTAGTGGCTACGCGGGAATTGGCTGGCGCCAGAGGTACCCCGTGGGAGAACCTGAGACGCTGGAGCAGCCATTTTGGCGCGCGCGGCCCATGGTTTGTTTGTTGTCGACCCCGCCAATGCCCACCTCCTGCGGGCACCCACAGAACCTCCATCCCCAAACGCCCACCGGAAACTCATCACCACACCCCCTTCTCCCCCCTTCTTCCTCAAGCGCTGAGCGCGTATATCTCTCTGCCATTCCCCCAAATCCACCTCTGGTCGTAGCTCCCTTAGCTTCGTTCGTACACAATGAAGGGCGAGGTAAGTCGCATTGCATCCCTTCTCGCCGTGAGACAGCTCCCAGCCAGCCAGCTCAGCTCAGCTGCCAGCGGCAGCTTCCCGCACCCGGCACGGTGTCGGCTGTTCCACTTGGTGTCCTCTGGCTGGGGCTCCTATCGCCGACCGAGACCACCACCGAAAACGAAGCTCGCGATGCTGATGCTCCGTGATCCAGATTCTTCACCTCCACCTGGGCCAGGCTGGTACCCAGCTCGGTAACTCTGCTTGGGAGCTGTACGTCCACCGTCACCGTCACCGCTGCCTTCGCCATCGTTCGACCCCCCGGCCCCGAAGCTGACCGATATCTTCAATAGCTACCTCCTCGAGCACGGCCTCGGTCCTGATGGCCGTCCCGACCCCAATGCTGCCGATGTTGGTGATGGCGGCTCCTTTGAGACCTTCTTCACCGAGACGAGCAGCGGCAAGCATGTTCCTCGCTCCATCTTTGTCGATCTCGACCCCTCGCCTATTGACGAGATCCGAACTGGTGGCTACCGCCAGCTCTTCCACCCTGAGCTGTTGATCAGCGGCAAGGAAGATGCTGCCAACAACTACGCCCGTGGCCACTACACCATTGGCAAGGAGATGGTCGACAATGTCATGGACCGCATCCGCCGCGTGGCTGGTGAGTTTCGCAACCCCGAGGCTGCGCGCCTCACCTCTTGGAACCCCTGCTAAATCGAACGACCTAGACAACTGCCACTCTCTCCAGGGCTTTCTGATCTTCCACTCCTTCGGTGGTGGTACCGGCTCCGGTTTCGGTGCTCTCCTCCTCGAGCGCCTCTCCACCGAGTATGGCAAGAAGTCCAAGCTCGAGTTCGCCGTCTACCCTGCTCCCCGAACCTCGACCGCCGTTGTTGAGCCCTACAACGCCGTTCTGTCGACTCACAGCACCATTGAGAACTCTGACTGCACGTTCCTCGTCGACAATGAGGCCGTCTACGACATCTGCCGTCGCAACCTCGACATCCCCCGTCCTTCGTACGAGCACCTGAACCGCCTGATCGCTCAGGTTGTCAGCTCCATCACCTCGTCTCTCCGATTTGACGGTGCTCTCAACGTCGATCTCAACGAGTTCCAGACCAACCTGGTTCCTTACCCTCGAATTCACTACCCCCTCATCAGCTACGCTCCTGTCATTTCCGCTGCCAAGAGCGAGCACGAGAGCTTCAAGGTCCACGACCTCACCTTCCAGTGTAAGTAACGATGGCAGCTTGACTGTAGACGCCAATTGTGCTGATGTTTCCCAGGCTTCGAGCCCAACAACCAGATGGTGGTTTGCGACCCCCGAAACGGCAAGTACATGGCCGTCGCTCTTCTGTACCGTGGCGATGTCGTCCCCCGCGACTGCAACGCTGCCATTGCTGCTCTCAAGGCCAAGGCCTCATTCAACCTCGTCGAGTGGTGCCCTACTGGTTTCAAGCTCGGCATCAACTACCAGAAGCCCATGGCCGTTCCCGCCGCTCCCGAGGATGGTGGTCTTGCTTCCGTCAAGCGATCCGTTTCCATGCTTTCCAACACGACTGCTATCGCTGAGGCCTGGTCGCGTCTTGACTACAAGTTCGACCTCATGCACAGCAAGCGTGCCTTTGTCCACTGGTACGTCGGCGAGGGTATGGAGGAAGGCGAGTTCACCGAGGCCCGTGAGGATCTCGCTGCTCTGGAGAAGGATTACGAAGAGGTTGCTGCCGACTCGTTCGAGCCCGAGGAGGAGGTTGAGTACTAAACAGTCGCATTTTGTGACTGGCTTGTATCACCTCTTTCGACTTCTTTCCAGGCGTGTTGAAGCGACGGCCTTGCCAGGGCTCATGCCTCTGGTGATGCAATGTACAGAGAAGAGAGTTGTGGATGATGTTGATTAAGATTCCCGATATTTGTTGTTGGGTAGCACATGGAGGGGGAAGGATGTGTTTACCACCGCCAAAGTTTGGCTCAGGGTATCCCGCTAGCACGTGGTCTTTTTTTCTTGGAGCCAGGTCCTAATAGATGAGGTTATCCCTTGACGCAAGCTGGCACTTATTTCTGATAAAGCAGGCAAGTAAAATTGATGATATCTGTTTCTTTAATGAGAGTAGATTCGACCATTTCCGACTTAATTGGGTGAAATGTGGTTATACATTGTTAGTTGGGGGTATCCGACTATCAGTCATAGAGTTCACAGCGTGGTAGTTGCTTGGCTATCCACGTAGTTGATGTTAGTGATGTACCACATTTTAGCAAATGAAAGCATGTCAGCAAGCATTTGGGTTACAATGAAATAAAAAAAAAAGATGCCCAGAATCGTAGTATTAAGAAAGCAAGCTTGCTCAATAGGTAGGCATCCGATGAACTCGTGAGCTTGATGAATATGTACCTCTAACTCATCTAAGCAGCCTTCACCGTCTGTGGCCAAAATTCACAGTACAACTTTTCCGATCCCCGTGCGGGCGCGGGGCCCTTCTCAAACATCCGCTTCCACACTCACAGCCCACACAGCCGCTTCTCACCAACTACCCCATCCATGCGTCATCCGCTGTTGAGAATCAGCATCAGCTCTTCTTCTTCCACTCGGCAGCTCTCCTGGCGCTTCGATTTTGCGGCTTGCCTCCCTTGGCCTTGGACTTGCTCTTGTTCTTGCCCTTCTTGCCAAACTTGAGGTCTTTGGGCAGAGCATCCCTGGATGAGGCGCGGCGGCCTTCAAAGATGACCTGCTCTGGAGTCTTGATCTCATCAAGGGGATTCGAAACCTCTTCGGGAGAGCCTTGAGAAGGACGCTTTCCGTGACGCTGCTGGATGGCAGCGGAGCGACCCAGGAGCTTGCTTGTGCGGCCAGCCATGGACTGCTCCTCAGGTGTCGCCTTGTGCTTGTACTTCATGCTCTTGGGTGCGTCGTTGGTGGCCACAGCCTTGGCCTTGGCCCGCTCCTGAGCGAGGGCAGTCTTGCGAGGATCCTTGGCTCGAGTAACACGCAGCTTGCGGGGGAGCATGGGTGGGAACTTCTTGTCGTCGAGGAGCAGCGCGGCCTCGACATCATTGGCGTCCTACAAATCTCGTTAGCCCTGGTTCCATCCGTGTAAGTGGCAAAAGTTGCAGAGACTTACATAAAACTGCACATAGGCGATGCCCTTGCCCACGCGAGTCTTGGAATCTCGGACAACTCGGACATTTTCGACCTTGCCCTGAGTGCTAAAGGTGCGCCACAGGCCCTCCTCAACATCGGACGGAGTCTTGTTTCGCTTCTTCTGTGTAGTATCTCCATCGGCGTTGGTGCTGAGGATAGTCTCATCATCGACGAATCCCAAGTTGCCAACAAACACACACCGACGGTGGTCTGTGGGACTGGGGTGAGCGACACTGTCCACCCTCAGGTGTCGGTCAAGCACTTGGGTGCCATTGAGCTTTGCGACGGCCTCCCGGGCAGCCGCGACAGTCGAGTACACGACGTATGCGTTGGCCGACTTGGTCGTGGCGTCCATCAGCGACTTGGTGATGTAGGCCGCCCGCTTTGGCAGAGAGCCACCTGCAAATGCGACAGAGCGGAAGCGGATGGACTCAATGGTCTGTGGTGGAGATGCATCCTTTTCCAAGATGGAAGAGAGATGGGCCATGAGCGTCTTCTTGGCCGTCTTGGAAGATATAGCTTCGGTGGAAACGTTGGCAAGGAAGACTGTCCGAGCTGCCTTTTCCAGATCTGAGGTCTTGTCTTCCTTGGCAAGTGTCTCGTGGACGGGGATATCGCTCTCATCGCCGCTGGCGTCGTCGTCCTTAGCCTCAGCCTTCTCACCGTCTTCTTTTGAGGCATCGTTCTTCTGTCGCTTGCCCGCACGCTCAGCCTCCTCCTCTGCAGCAACTTTGCTCAGATATTTGCCCTCGAGATCGTCGTTATCATTCTTGCGCTTTCGTTTCCTGTCCTTCTTTTCCTTGCCTTCGGTGGCATCGATGATGGCGTCGAGTTCGGCTGGCGCGTCTGTCATGGGCTCGTCTGAAGTCTCCGCCTCGTCTTCATCCCCTTCATTGTCCTCCTGCTCTGAGGCCTCAGAGTCTTGCTCATCCTCGTCCTCGTCCTCATCGTCCTCCCCATAGCTCAGCTCCTCACTGATTTCAGAGAGCACTTCGTCATCCTCCTCGTCTTCGTCATTGTCGTCCTCCAAGACTACTGCCTTTGGTTTGGGGGCTTCTCGGGGCTTCTGTTCTAACAATGCCGAGTATCTTGTCTTGGCAGGAGCCTTGACAGGACCAGACTATAATTGATCAGCAAGGAGGGCAGAGAAGACGACAATGTCACAAAACTTACGCTGGCCGCAAACAGAGCGTCGAGTGTGGGGTCCACAGCCTTGGAAGAGGCCGTCAAGCCTTTTGCGCTGCTTGGGTCAGATTTTCCATTGCTTGTACAAAACGGGGAATGGCAGAAGAACTCACCCTTTGGCCATGGTTTCGGAGACTTGGTTTCTGATAAAATCGGCCAACTCGCTAACCTGCTGCAAAAAAAGTGCCAGCCTCTGGATCGCGACAGAAAAAAGATACAGAAAAAGTCCAGCTCCAGAGGGTCCACATGAACCTCTGGGCCTCTGGGTGGGCGTGGATTTGGGGTGCGCCGGAAGCCTTGCTGGCCGGAACAATGCGTCATTGGCCTGAACTGGGTGCTCCATCATGGCACACCCCCCGAGGCCAGTTTCTGCCATGGAAGACCGCTTTTGCCCCGTCATTCTCAGCCCGCTCTCGGTTTTCCTCTGGCGACTGGCGCTGGCCCCCCAGCGCAAACCGGCACCGTCCACCGTCCATCTCCGTCCTCTCTCTGTCCCCTCCTCTCAACCGTCCGTCACCGAAAGCTCTTGGACTTGTCAGCACCTCTCGCGTCTTCCATGCCGCAGCAAGACAAAGGCTGCTTCAATCAGCTTCGCTTTAGCTCGGCTTTACCTCTTCAAGCCCACCTTGGACGACACCCGATCCCCAATCACCCAGCTGCTGTTCCTCATCACCCGTCTCCACGGTCGCGCTGCTCCGACCTATCTGCCGATCACCACCACCACTCTTCTGCACCCGATACCGCAAACATACCTACTCTCACCACTGGGCAAGACCATAGACACGTAATCGCGTCTTTCAACAACCATGGCGGCGACCGCTTCCGCCCCCCCACCCCTCTCCTCACCCGCAGTTGGGGTTGTTGATCATGAGGACAGCAACATCTCCAGTCCTCTCAGCGAGGTTGACACAAAGGATGACAACGATGAGGACATTGAACACATGCATCTCGACAATGACGACGAAGACAGCACCAGGCCGAGCCCCAAGAAGAAGCCTCATACCACCTCCGATTCTGACAGCGTCCTCTCCGATGCCCACACCTCTGACGGCAACGATACTGAGGCCGAGACCGAGCGGCTCTACGATACCCCGAGGCACCAGCGACAAAGAGACGTCGTTGTGGACCAATTCAACGAGGGTCAAGTCTTTGAGCACACCCCGAGCAAGCTCCGAAGAACCGCCAACCTAGACGACCATCACGACGACGAATCCACTATGGGTGACGATGCCTCCATAGGCTCTCCAACAATCGGAATTGAATCCCCATCGAAACCTGCGACAAAGCACGGCGCGGCATTGGAAGATGACCATAAGAATGATTCCCAAGACCGCAAGCGAAAGCGCTCACCAGCCGATCAGTCAGAAACCGAGCAGCCACTTAGGAAGCGGACCAGCTCGGTCCCAGTGGCCGATACAGACACTCCCCAGCAAGCCGAGGACACAGTCATGCACGAAGATGTACCAACTCCAGCCAACGAGAGTAGCGGCACGCAAACTCCTGCTGAAGAGGTCGATGTTTCTCCACGAAAGAAGTCCACAGCTCGCGAGGATGGGGTGGGAGAGCGCACAACTCGCGCAACAAAGAAGGGCACGCGCGGATCAAAACGCAAAGCGGCACCTGCCGCAGAGGCCGATCATGACACAGATAATGGCAGCCATGACGGGGCCCGCGATAGTGCTCGGGGGACTGACGTGGAGCAACATGGGGAGGAGCTGGAGGCCGACGTAGACGAAGAGGTCGATGCAGCTGCCGCGCACGATGAAGAGAGTAAGGATGGCCCGGCCAACACTCCCGACTCAGTTGACCATACTCACCCAACGGCAGTGGAGCGAAAACACGCCGCGTTTAAGGATTGGACACATATCGAGGAGATGTTTGGGGTATTTAGAGACAGGTAGGTCTTGGTTCATCCCCCTTGGCAGCTTACGCTCACACCATCTAGACTGTACAAGGACCGACTTCAGCGACTCGAGGAAGAGGAGCAGTCCCTCATCGCCAGCGTTCCAACACACCCCGAGTATCTTAACATGAAGCAGTGCTTGGATGACCGGTTGGAGCAGAAGCTCCGAGAGATCAACAATGAGCTTGAATATCGTGTCAAGGCGCATGAGAGGCGCACAGTTGCTCAGCGAGCTCAAGTCTGGGGTCAATACTATCAGGCGGTGCGAGAGAAGCGAGAAAAGACGCTGGAAGCTCTCAACCAGGAGTGGTACGACATTCAAACGACCAGGCGGAGCGCACATAGCCTGCAAGACTGCGGCTTGCTCTTCCCCAAGGACCCTGCGCAGCGGGTGCGAAATGCCATCGCCTACAACACCGAGGTTTCGACTCTGGCCAGCATTGCCAAGTATGAAGGATTCCCTGCGGGCCCAGAAATGACGGGAGCGTCTCCCTCGGAACTTGATGATGACCTAGCTGCCATTGAGGTATGTTGACAAAGATGTCAACTCTCTGAGACTGCTGAGCTGACTTGTGTAAGCGAGCCAAACGAGCCAGGCAAAAGCCACTACCACAGCGACGCGAAGAGTACTACACGCCGCCATTTGACCGTCTTGGTCCTGCGGGTGAGCAATTCCTCCGGGAGACGCCGTGGGCCAACCCAAACCACCTAGCCCATAAGATGTATCCGACACCGACACCAGTGGCAGCGGTTGAGGGACAAGTAGAGAATCCGGCCAGTCGCGCAGTACCACAGGGCCAGATCCCAGCCGCAGCGGACATCAAGTCCAACCTGAATGCCGCTCATCCCAAGCAACACTCACCTTCGCTGTCGAACCGGTTGTCAGAATCCCCCGAGTTGACACGGACGCTGATCAACTCGGCTCATAACCCAATGAAACGGGTTGGCAGTCTCTCGAGTGTAAGCCGGGGGTCGAAAACAGCCGCGGCTTGAGCAATTGATGGCACAAACTGGTGCATTTCAGCTCATTCCTATTATAGGACTTGTTAGGAAAGGATGGAGTATATTGCTTTTGTACTCGTTTTGTGATACCCATGGAAAACAATCGGCCGAAGCTCGGATGTATTCGATTTTCCTTTTTCTGTCTGGACTCGAACATGGTTAGAGCATTGGGTGTGTCTACGGTGGACAGCGCGGTTCTTTTGATGACGGTTGGAGAGGGACAGAATCTTGGTAGCAGCGGACTTCAAGAACTATTGTACAATGGTCGTCGTTTATTCATACATGTTGCGCAGAAGAGCTCGCCAACGTGTTGTACAGGAAGGCTCTGGGGTTATAACAGGCGTTCTGTGTGGCAGATAGCATGAATAGCATATCTGCTTTGGTGTTCTTCCTCCTTTTAACTTCTCCAATGGATTGATTTGCATTGCAACCTGGTATAAGAGTTGATTTTCTAGGCATCCGGCCCATCATACATAGAAATTACTTTGAAGAGGCGGGTTTCCGAGGCTCATCAGGGACCTTGACATCTTCAAAGTTGTCCTGGCCAACAGCGTTGAGGGTATAGTAATCTGAACAGTGTAAGCGCGTGGCGGCAACATGGAGGCGGCTCGTCGTACAAATAGCTCCGACAACGGTCAAAAGACCAAGACCGGTGACTGTATTCTTGAAAAGATAAGGTCGTCGGGCTCGAACGAGGGCAGGGCCTTGTCGCAGGCGGCGATCGTAGTATGTCGATTGCGGGCTGGTTCGGAGGTCATGATCAGTCCACTATGCACAATGGTGTAGAACCTGAATGAACGAACCTGGGAGGCATTTTGGAGATTACGAATGTCAGCACGAGAATAACTCAGGAGCAGAGAAAGTAGAAGCCGAACAAATTGGCAATTGCTGGATTATCAATCGGTACTTCAAATGGGCGTTGAGCTGCATACGCCAGAGTCACTTCGGTGGAAGATCTTTGCGGCTGAACTTCGGTTGGAGGCAGACCTGTCGTGACGTCCAAGGTACCTTCGGTCCTGGTGGAGCTGAAGCGTGCGTTGCAAGGGTCTGTTTCCACGTCCCGTCTTCTTTACTTCCCGCGTCGTCGCCAAAACTTGGAGCCCAGCTTCTACATTATTCGCCCTTTGTAACAAAGACGACGACGCGCAGCGCACGCCCAAGAAGCTGATGCGCCTCGAATCAAAAGCCCTGCGACACCGGATATTCGATACTGGACCTCTGTTTCCGACTTTTCTGATGCTGGGTCTTTGATGCGGAGGATGCCAAAAAGTACACAACTGGCAAGCTCAGTAGCCTAGTCGCGCGACCACCCTCCAAGAGCCGCATTGCCATCCTCACAACTACCACCACTGCTGCCATCGCCCACTCCTCTCCAACTCATGGTATTCCTTTCGTCCAGTCATAGCTAGACCTTTGGTTCTTCCCTTGCCACCATCCTTGCCGATCGAAGACATTCAGTAAACAACCATGGCGGCGAACCTGTCAGTACCGGACCAGATCCGGCAGCTCAACGATGCCCGAAAGCTCGTCCTGGGAGACGTAAAATACTATCCGAGCATCGTCAGAGGAATCCTCCCCATAATTGGACCGAACGCGGCGATCGAACTTCGACGATGGGGAGCCGAATTCCTCGCCGAGGCCTTTGCGACGCCCGCCCTACCAAACGGAGAGAAGGAGACGATGCAGCCCTACGTTTTGGCGACGCTAGAATCCATGATCGAGAATGATCGAGAAGACCCCCAAGTCATCCGGAGCGTGATCCAGTGCGCCGCCAGCATCTACCCGCTGGCGTTGAGGTGGATGTACGTCCACACTCCCTCACCTTGCACAGGTTGAGACTAATGTTTGCGATGCAGCATAAATAACAGCTACGATACGATTACGTGGCAGAGAATGGTGGCGATCAAGCAGAAGATCCTACGGATATGGGACAGTGCAGCCCCTTCCGTGAGGATCTGCTGCATCAAGTTTGCGCAACGTGTGGTTTTGGCGCAGAGTGTCGCTTCTGGTGCTGAGCTCAGAGTATGGCTTTCAGAGACAGGTTCGCGCAGGATATTGCTAACGTATAATACCAGTATGGTGGCACCCTCGATGTCTCCTTGGATAAAGTCCCCCCGGGCCACCAGTCCCTCGACCCCCGGAACTTGGAGGCAGAAGCATCAGGGCTCCTGGACCGAATGCTTATAGTGCTCCAAGAGAGCAGGTGAGAGTGATGGTAACACAGACTCCGGTCGCGGCAGCTGACTCGTTGTGACCGGTAGTGATGCATTGGTCGTAGATGCGACGCTCAATTGCTTGTCTATTCTCGTGAGAACACGCCCGGCAACCTCGAACCGAGTCGTCAACGCCCTTCTCAACTTCAACCCCCTCAAGCTCGCAAACTCGCCCCTTACACCCAGAACTCGCGTCATGATGAAATCGATGGAGAAGACAAGTCGACTGCTCTTGATCCATCTGATGAAGCGAGATCCTCACAACCCCATGACACCCAGGATTCAGCAGCACGTAGAGCGCATGATGCGCACCATGGCTGAGATCTTTGATGACTCGGGACGAAAACGACCTCTCGGGACACAGCACCATGACGGATATGATGCCAAACGACAACGGCTGACTCCCGCCCAGATCCAGGTGCCCCCGTTGGGCCCTGGCATGCACAGCCTGGCAGATGTCTTCACATTGATCGATAATGACGCTCTAAGGAACTTTGACATCTTTCAGGTCCCTGCTCCAATGGTGGCCAAGATCGCAGTCACGACGCTTGCGAGTATCGATCAGCAAGTGTTGGCCAAGGCGGTTGATGGTATCCGTGGACGTCTGGACGCCCTTGCTCGTGCCCCAGCTCCCGAACTGAACCCCAATACCGCCCCGCTGGGTGTGGATGAAGACGACGACGACTACGAGCCCGACTTTTACCAGGCTGAGGATACAGAACAGATCCTCAACAAGCTAGATAGCTCCCCTGTTCACGATACGTCATCAGGTCTAGAGGACAGCCTTGCTTTGAAGTCGTTCTACCTCCACCAACCTCAGGCACTGACACCGGAAACGGCTCTCACGGCGGGTAATGGAACTGTGACGAGGGTGATTGAGATGATGAAATCTTTAGAGGATCCCTCAAAGAAGAGCAAAGCCGGCTTCAGCAGGCTAGCTGCCAGCTCTGGAAATCGAGACTCATGGATGACGATCCTGGCACGGCTGGCAACGAGGTCAGTGGCGGGCCTTGAGGGGGTATCTATCAAGGACGAGGGTGACCCTTCAGCACCGCAATCCCTCAGCAGTAACATCCGCGACGTGCTTTATGCCTATGTGATGGAGGACTTCCGAAAACACATCGACGTGGCAGTTTCGTGGTTGTGTGAAGAGTGGTACAACGACAGGCTACAGCAGAAGACGGGTGGTGATCGACTGCTGCACTACGAAAAGTGCTGTCTGCGACTGATTGATGGCTTCTTGCCATATCTGAACGCTCAGGACAAGGTGCTGACGCGATTCCTGAGTGAGATCCCGGAGCTGAACCGGAATATTCTATCTCGGGTGAAGCATATGTGCCGCGATCCCAGCATTGTGCAGTTGGCCCTGACGAGCCTGCTCTACTTGGTCATGATGCGACCACCTGTCAAGGAGATTGCTCTGGACACAGTACAGGATATTTGGACAGAGTGTAAGTTGAGCACACATCCTGTTTAGTGACACATGCTGACCTGTTTGCAGTCGAGGAAGCAAGGCCTATGGCGGGCAAGTATCTGTCCAAGTATCGACCTGCTTTCCTGGAGGCAGGACGGGAGGCAGCCGGTGACGCTGGGCAGGCGACAGCACCAGCCATCACAGCTTGAAGCAGCCTGGCCTGAAACAGCCATGGCGTAACATGAGGAGATCTACCAGCGAAAGTGCAAGGCGGCTGCGACTAATGCTTTCGGATTGTATTAAAATGTAAAGGCTACAGACGACGGAGTTGGGTGGTTATGATGAGCGCCTGGTGGTGAGACACGGCTCGCTTTCGGAGCGTCCATACGGATGGATCACATCAACTATAAATAAAGAGGGCGGGCCGTCGAAAACTGGCCCGAAAACAAGGGCATTCATTGGGAGGCGTTTTAAGGGGCAACGATGCTGCACACACACATAACATAGGCGGGGTCTAGAGATGATGGACAAGGAACAGCCAGATAACTGTCGGGCTGTATGATTATTGTATCAAGTGGCTGCAAAAGAATTGAACCAGGGGGCGAGCATCTTTCGATGCAAGCCGAGCACGGATACGTGATGTGAATGGATGCGGGCACAGATCAGGGATATTTGATGTGTATCACGACATGGATGAGATGAGTTTGGGCAAATAATGGTGGAAGAATTGACGGGCTACGAAGCCGAATTGTCAGGATTGGCGTGACAAGTTTCTATTCTCAGAAGCAGATGTGAATGAATGGCTCTCGAGGCATCGTTGGGGGTCAAGCGAGCCCAGATGACGAATGGATAATGCATGCGACACAGGGCTGACAGTTGTATTGCGATGCGTGTTGACAGCCTAGGCTCCAAGAAATGCAATTTAGAGATCAGGCGTTGGGACGCTGACGGCAATACGGATACATAGGAATGAAGGCCATCATGATGGATGGCGGGTTGAAACCGCGCCACAAGGGTCCATTATCATCATACCCCGTCCTCGATGGATTCAAGCCCATCTCCAAGTAACTGTTCAGCCTCAACTGGGCATTCCTGGAATTCCTATCTAAAGGCGCATGAGAGATGAGATTCCTCGTGATAGAAGGCCTTGGCGGCCGAGCCAGGCCATGTCCTCCAGCCAGGGCCCCTGCAGGCTCACCGGAGCACCCTGGGCCCTTGGATTTGGACAGGCGGCCCCGGGCGTTTTCCCAAGGGTTTCACCCAGGTGTAAACATGGGTTGCGTGTTTTGGGAAGTCCCGTCATGCCCCGGAATCTCATGTTGCTGTGGCATCAACGTCTAGAGTTTCAACCTGAGGTCCGTGACGTCGGGACCCAGGGCGGGATTGATTAGCTATTCGTGCTGCTCATGCTCAAATCTTACGGATGCATTCTTCTCTTTCATCTTCCATCCCTGGTCGCGGCAGCAAGTAGTACGCATATTTGCTTCTTCTGCTTCATCTCGGGATTTTCACCCACCGCTGAAAAAAGCCTGGCCAGAGATCCGGACGTCCCATTCAACAAGAGCTAAAAAGAGCCGTGAGCGGGCCCCCCGGAGCGAGTGCCCGTCAAATCAGTTTTATTGCGGGATTGGATACGGTCCATCCTCCACTTACCCGTCGATCCATTCAAGGCGGCGTCCTTCCAACGGGCGGCGGCGGTGACGGCAGAACGGGGGACCAGCGGGAGCCAACACAAGATTGAACGCCAGCATCAGCGCCAGTCAGCTCAGCCAGCGTAACCCAGCCAGAAGCCCAAACTAACGACCTACCCAGGCATAAGCCCAGCCATCCCTCCCTTGAGAGGAAAAAAAAAACAAAGAAAAAAAGAGGCGAAGGCTGTGCATGTGTTTACTTTACTTGGCTTGCCGATTAATCTATTGTGCTACGCTGGTCGACGCTTACGCCGGGGAGAAGCTTGCCTGTTTGTCCAATCCTCCTCCTCCCTTTTTCGCAACTTTACCCAACAACAACAACAACATCAACAACACGCCCCCCTTCCGCCTGTTGTCCCGGTGCAATGCGGAATCGCCTGCACAAAAAGGAATTTTCCATCCACAAGGACGCTGTTAACGGTACGTTGTGTACGCATGCCACGCAGAGCAGAGGATACTCAGATAGAGAGTCTTTACCTATCTACGGATATTCAGCTGCATCTCTCGATGCTGCCCCATCTTTGAAACAACTCCCCACATCTTGACGGGGCGCATCTGCATTCCCTCCGTCCCGGCCTGCTCGTCCAATGTCTTCTCACCCTCAGCCTCACTCACTTACTCCCGCAAAAACTCTTTCCACTCCTCCGCATGAATCTCGGCCGTCGACAAAAAAAAACCTGACGCTAATCTCGCTCTCCAGCCGCCGCCTCCCTCGCCGCCAAATTCACCGAACTACATGCTCCCGCCGAGAAGGAAAAGACCTTGACGCCTGCCTCCACCGGCTCCATCAACAGCATGAAAGGCCGGAGCCCTGCGACCTACAAGCCGGCAATCGCCAGGTCGAGCACTATCCGGAGCGTACCCAGCTTCGAAGGCTCCGAGTCAAGCCCCGACAGCAAGCACAGCGCCTTTTCGAGTAGTGTCAACAGCACCGCCAGCGCTATGTCCAACAACCCCGAGCCGAACCACCACGCCCAGACCCCCATCAAGGCCAAGGCCGACCCGAACAACACTTTAATCACACCCTCTCGCTGGAGCACTGGCGCGCCACGAGTAGTAGAACCTACCCCGGAACCAGATCATTCCACAATGTCAGACGGACCCGATCACGCCGACGGTCAATGGGACTCGACAATCGGCAAGGCAGGTTTGGGCAAGACTGGGCGTGTTATCAACAAGCTCGTCAGCGACAATGAATCCCTTAAGCGAGACATCCAGATCGAGCGCCTGCGCGCCGACGAGGCCAAGCAGGCCGCGAAGCTGGTCGAGGACAAGATGGAGCGCACCGTTAGCGACTACGAGAGCCGGCTCCTCGAGGCCAACGTCACAAAGACTCTGCTAGCCCGCAAAGAACGCCAGGTCGAATCACTAACAGCCACCGTCGATCTCGAAAAGAAGAAGACGGTCAGCGCCCTAGAACGGGAAAGGACCTGGAAGGGCGAAATGGAGAAGACAAGGAAGGAGACGACAGTCCAAGTCGAAGAGGCAACAAACTATGCGCAGCTGATGGAAGGCCGATACAGCGCCATCTCTTCACACTGGCGGGATCAGGGCGACGAGGTGAAGCGGGCCGTTTCCAAAATGAAGACCGAGATCGATCAACTAAACGAAGAGCGACGGAAAGACGACGACAAGATACAGACACTGAAGGACCTTTGCGATCAACAAGACAACAACATCAAGCAGCTCCGACATGAAAAGGAAGAAATCGCCCGCATGTTTGAAGAGTACAAGAAGGCTCAAGAGGACGCGCTCAAGGACATCAAGACCAACGCAAAGAAGCGAGAAGATGAGCAAGAACGTCTATTAGAGGAGTCGAGAGAGGCGCTCGCCAAGCTAAAGTGGGCGTTGAACGTCAAGGAGAACGTCAAAGGCGCGCAATGAGGAGCCACCAGCCTCTCGTTTTCGCCCAATACTCGGACCAGGTCGAACAAAGAGAGGTTTGACCTGAGCCCGAGGCTCTGTCAGAACCCAACTCCCATCTCGTCCTCCGCTTACCCTCTCTCCTCTTGATGTTTCATCAACAGCTCCTCGATTTCACGTCTACGAACACTGTCACGACCACTGCTGCCTTGATACCACTCATTGTATACCTTGTTGTTGTTTGCTTCTTCACTTCAGATAGATGGACTGGACATTTACCTACTGGATTTGGCTTTGTTTTTCTCCCCAGTCTCACCGCGACTTGCCCTTGGGGGGCTTTGGGGTTGGCAGGGATAGGCGCTACTGGCGTTGGGCGTGCCTCTCTGGCACTGGAAGTTTGGTGCCACTCTGCTCAGCTCAGGTGGCTCGTTGAATTCGGAATTGCCCCTACTTTGAGGGGAACGGACACGGGGAAAATAGAAAAAGAATGGAACCTGGGATTTCTTAGAGGTGGCTGATGAGAGGATAACCCAAGGCAAGGGTTGGGCCAACTCTTCTCGTCCTTGGGAAGACGACGGATACCCAAGCAGCCAATGAATATATTATTTAGGCGCGCATTGCTTTCAGATCCATGCGTGCCAAAGCTAGTTGTCCCTCTTTGTTTGCGAGAATGCTCCTTGGCCCGTTCACAAGTTGAGACCTAGCTCAACCACCGCCGACGACCCAAACCGCCAAGTCTATAGTAGCTTTATCACAACCATAGTAATAATAATACTTAGAAGAGATGAGATTTTCTTATTATGCTAGCTCCCCACTTGTCTATCAGGCAGTGATTCACTGCTATAGCTCCTAAAGTCACAACCGCGAGGGCCGATGCCGCACTGTTTGGCAGTGTTTGTCACTTGCCAATAACTGCCCACGGGAAGGTGCATAGGAGAAGAATTTGATGCGCCTTCCTTATTTCTACCCACGTAGTCATGTGCCCCTCCTTCTTTCGTTTCTAACATTGCTGCTGTGAAAAATCTCTGCTTCCTTTTAAACATCGCCCCCCTCGCGAGCCCAAGCCTGTCAACAAAAGGGACCGCTTTCCGCCGGGTTCTTTACATCGCAGCGTTCTAAGTCTTAAGGCCCCTTCTTTATCTTTCTCGATTATCCGCTGAGGGTTATTTCTTCTCTTCTGGCGGCCTTATTATCCCGCACCGGTGGCTCCGCCGGCCTCGCGATCCCTCCTCGACTATATCGCAAGGTCCTTGCGGTCTCAACTCGAGACTAAGCGACCGCGATACCACAGCCTCGGGCATCGCATCGGCTAGGTGTCTTTGCCGGTTGCATATTATTCGCGAGACCTGGATCCTCATACTGCCTTATCCGACTGAGCGACCCGTGGCCGCCTTCGACTAAAAGATACCATCTGCGATCTCCCCCTAAGCCCAGATTCTATACAACGTTCTACTGAGGATATTTCAGCACTGTGATCTACGCAAGCTCGACTTGTAGGTAGTGTACGCCGTTACTTGCCTATTAACTCATCGGTCTCTTTACTCCTCAGCACGTATTCAGTTGCATTGCCTTCTCGGAGCCGTCGACCACGCCGTATTCCAGGCAGCGCTGCAACGGGGAGGAAGGACGTGCTATTTGACACTGTCTTCTCTATTTTGTGTTGCATTTGACCTTCTCTGTGGCAAACGGCTGTTTCCTGTCTGCTTCCTGTGGATTTAGGTATGTTTAGCTACTCGTTTCTCAATTCTCAATAGTTGCAAACGTACTAACCTTATTACTTAAGAAGCTCACCCGAAATCAGTATTCTAATCAAGAATGCAACAGTAATCATGGCAGGCTTTATCGAATTTTACATCTCATGCAACCCTCCGTTGTTGCCTGAAGGAGTCTCCTTGGTCATGACAGGCCTGCAAAATTCTCTCGGCTCAGTAAGTCAAACGTAAAAAGTGAACATGTCGGCTCTACTAAATTGCTCCCCAGAAAGTCCTCGAGATCCTCTATGACCCCGAAATACCGTGGTTCAAGGTCATCGCCTATGTGGAATACCAGGCCGAGATACTCCAATGGATGCAGTCTCGGCTGGAACAGCTACTCGAAGATGAAACATATGCCATTGACGAAAACTCCGACCAAGAGGACGAGCCTGGCATTGAAGGGTCAAGAGCTCAGCCAGATGTCGAGGTCCTGACAGACACGCCTCACATTATCTCATGGCCAGTGTACTCCGAGGGATTAGAGGCCAAGGTGGGAAAATATGACATCTTTCGGTTCCCCCAGCATATCCAAGAACTCGCCTACAAGACGATGTGGAGAGGCCTCGAACGCGTCGAAGGGACCACTATTACGGATTTGACTTCCAAGTTCGACGTCTTATGGCCGGCCTCAGAGTCCAAGGCCAGCTTGCGGAAGCTTGAAGAGCCTGGGAATCTCCAGGTGACATACAACTGCGGCGAGACTCTGGCCTACATTGGAACCGAAAGTGATGCACAGTCCCTGGAAACTATGACACGAAAGCTTGACACCCTCCTGAGCTTCATGGTAATTCTCGGCTTCTCCCCATCTCAAACAGTATTTCTAACAATCTCAGGATGCCCCCTTCACCAAGGAATCTCATCTGATACTCGCAGAAGCGGCGCGCCCATTTCGAGTTTCATACCGGTGTCTAACACATACCGGCCTTTCAAATTTGACATACATCGACCCCACCATCACGATCGGAGCTGATCAAGAGCGTCAGCTCATTGAAGGAGCCGTGTCTTTGAGAGTTGTAACGGCAGATGCCAGGGGCCGCTTGAGTCTTGACCCGACTGTTTACCCCTTGGAACCCAAACTAGCCAAAGACGCAAAGCTAGGATTCCCTCTGTTTGCTCACTATGAGTACACAAACAAACGCCCTAACACTACGGCTTCAGCCTTGACTGAGAGCATCCATCAGACCCGTCGACAGCAGGTGCTCCAGAAACCCGCCCAGCCCTCTCCGCATACCGCCAAGACACCCAGAGCACCGAGTAGAATCGCAAAGGTACTTGTTAACATCGGGAATGAAGGAGACGAATCCGAGATGCTCAGCTGTCCCGCAACGGGCAAGAACAACGTACAGAAAGAGACTGGGTTGGAGGGAATCCTCTTCTCGGAGTTACATAGCGATTCCTGGCAGGGCTCAAGGTCACCGCTTCCAACCGAAACGTCAGTGGCAAATTGGATCGACGGCATCGAGCTTGATTGTGCTGAGGGGAGTCCGGAACTGATCCCCGGCCTTGCAGAGGGGAAGGAACTTCAGCACAATGTCGCCTCCGATATGACTGCCTCGGTCATGACACTCGCTGGTGGTGCACTTCTTGACCTAGGATCAGAAAACGGTCAACCTGGACCTGACCAAATCCCCCAAAACAGCGACATACAGCACTTGGAGCTTCTCAGCCTTGAAGAGACGATTCCCTCTCACCAACCCTTCGGTGCTCGGACACCAATGCTGAGGCCTGAGGACGATTCCATCCCAAATCTATTGGACTCGGAATCCCCTACCAAGATATTCCATGGCATGTTTGCTCCTGTCAACCCCCTTTCCTTTGAAATGGGGGCTGGTTTGAATCAAGGTGGCAACGCACGTCAGAAACAGAAAACGTTGCCGCCGGGAGAGAGTTTGATGGACTATCTCGATGGTCCTGTCCATACGCCCGCTCTGATGGATTTCTTGGACAGGGATAAGCGGAACTCTCAGCCCGCAAAGGAAAACAGGCCGGCAGCAGGTGACAGTCCCGACGTGGTATTTGGGAAGCTGGAAGACACTGCCAAAGAATTCTTCCAGACCATGAGACAAAAAGCGGCCCCCCGTCCTACCTGGGCCAATATCGCTTCGAAGAAGAAAATTACGGAAGAGAAATACGAGGAGGCTCCTTTTGGCCCAAACGTTCGGGTTACAACTGTCCCGGCGATTCCCAAGCCTGCAGGCTCAGAGAAGGAGAATCTCGCTCGTGTCAACGCCGTGGGATCTCAAAGTTTGGTCAAAAATGAGTCTCTATCCAAAAACGATGGTCCATCAAGAGTAATGAGCCCAGGATTGGTGACAGTTTCGGGACATACCAGCCCACCAGTCGGTGCCACGCGGGCTGTGCCAGGGATGGACCCGGTGACACCAGATTTCATGGAGGGCATCGAAGTGGTTGCAAAAGCCGAAGGAAAACTTCAGGAACTGGTGAGGATTCTGCAAGTCACGCCTGGTCTGATTCGTCTAGAAGCAAAGTTTGGCAGGGTGTGCCTCAAGAATCAGCCGCCATCCTTGGTCAACATTGGGCAAGGCCCTGCCTGGTCGTCGGAATCAGTGTTGGACAGACTCAACAGCAACGAGCATGGAAGCCAGGGCGCCGTTGGCTTCTACACGGTTCTCACGACCAACGGAGCGGAGGCTGATCTGCTCTCGCAGCTGACTGCTTGCAAGACTCCATGGATGCTCAGCGGAAAACAGGTCTACTATGAGATCGTCTGCAAGTCTCACGACGGGGCGACTCCCCTTGTGGTCAAGGTGAACGCCGAAAGCTTCGAGTACGAATGCCTCCCTACAACCCAGGAGTTGTCTCATCTCTATGTTCACTGCGCCAAACGGGCTTGGGACGTCAAATTTGCGATTAGCCGGGTTGACCTAGAGGCGGTACCTGAAGCCTTCAAGCTATTTGCAGAGTCACTGGTTCACTCATTGGGTGTTTCGTAAGTCAGATGAGCCTTGCTTGAACAATTGGACAGTTGGGCTAACTCTTATAAAGGACGAAGAAGTCGGGCGAAATCGAGATGGAGGCCGACCAAAATATTAGGCTTGGGTGGCAAATTGAGAGAATCAACATTCGACATTTGGCGAAGTATCGAAATGGGCACAAGGGCCGCAGCTGTTTGACGATCACAATGACACGCATCGTCAAGAAGTTTCCAAACGCGCCAAACGCGCCAAACGCGCCCAATACAAAATTCCGAGGCCAGACAGTTCCCACGACACCACCCGGAATGGGATCACCTACACAGTGGTTCGAGGCTCACATTTCCTCTACGCGGGCAGAGGAAATATTTCAGGAGAACCTGGGCCTGTTTTTTGGGGAAAGAACGCGTTGGACCGCTGAAAAGCTCATGGCGGATGGTGTTTTGTCGGCTCTCTGCGAGCCCGCGTTGAGAATGGTAACGAGGATGGACCATATCGGCGAATCAAACAGCACCTCGCAGGGTTTTCGGACGACTGGAGGACAGGCCTATGGCACGATTGACAGTACCAGAGACGGGAAGCAAGAGTACCAGTTCTGGTGATGAGTGGATGGATGGCATGGATGATTGTGTGAGAGGGTGTAGGGTGGAAGTGGGACGCGACGGTAAGTGAATTGTTGATTGTGTATGGAATGGTTGGTTTTATGGGGACATGCGAACTGGTTGATTTGATTTGGTTTGGCGGACATGAAATGGAAATGGGCAACTCGTTGAGGCATGAACTTGATCAAGCTTGTCCAGTCATGAAAGACAGGATGGTCTGTGTTTAGAGACACAGGGAGGGATCAGATAGACGAGTTAGAAAATATCACGATCCTTGTTAGAGGTCCCCTCAGTTGCATGCATGTCAGCCGTCGACTTAATTTATCGAACCGATTAGGGTTAAAGTTGATCCAAAAGTAGGTGTCCCAGCGTGAAAACTATAGATAACCAAGTCTTTATCACACAGCTTGTCATGCATGGCGGTTTAAAGCCATCCATCCTCTCCCAGCTCGCGTGGTTGCACACAAAGGTGGTGCGCCGCACACCAGCCGCGGCCCGACCGTTCCACGCGAAGCAGCGGTGGCGTTGTAAGGGCATGATATCCCCGTGAGGTGGGAGCTTCAACTGTGTGAGCGATAGCTTGATACGGCACCATTCGGTTGGACGAGGGGTGGTGGTGGTGGTGGTGAACTGCATGTCGCTTTTGACGGTGAAGCCGAGATGGAGGATGGCTTCTTGCAGAAAGAAACTCGGTTCGAGTTACTGCAGCATGTCGGTAATTTATTGACACACCAAAAATATCAGCCTCTGACACAATGTTTCACAGAGAAGGAGAAATAAAAATAAAGGCGCGCCTCTAAAATCCTATCGGCCGAGCTGAATCATGGTCACCTTTTTCCCCACCGATGTCAACTGCCGCAGGCGCCGCCTCTCCGCCCGCCGGACAATAAAAATCCCACGCACGCCCCCCAACGGCCGAAAAAAGATCCACCCCCGGCCCGTGCCGTCGGTTTTCGCCGTTTTCGGGCGCCACGAGGGAATGGGAAGGAAACAACGAACGGGGGGGGGGGGGCTTGGGCTTTTTTGCTTAAGGATCTGACTTGGAAGCGGCAAGTTGTTTCGAGTGCAAGTGTCGTGGCTGCTAGCTCTACGCCCGGGTTATCCCACCACTCGGTTAGCTAGCGAGCTCCCGGTCGAAGTTGGGCGGCGGCGACGGCGCCGCCACTAACGGAGCCGGGCGTGGCTCCTCGGGGAGCCGGCCGACGAGGTGTCTCGGGAGGATGACTTTCACGGATGACTTTGGGGTCGGCGATTTTACATTAGCATCTGTAGAGCAAAGCGGCTTGAAATCGGCACAGATTTGACAAGACTGCCTTCATTATAATCCCAGTCACAGTGCATTATATAGTGTCCAACCACCCATGCTTGGACTGTGTGTGTGTGTGTGTCGCCTGTCAACCCGATTCCGTCCCCTTCCGTGCCCAACCTATTTGATGCTCTGGCAAATGACTGTTCCCTAACGTACGCTCCCGGGATAGGGGCTCGTATCTAACCATCACCCATTCATTGCTTGTCTAGCCATTGATAACGTTGACACGCTTTCTCGACCTCTCACCTCCTGGTCGTCTGCCCCCCTCTTCAGCCGGTTCCTGTCTTTGCGTGTCTTGCCTGGGCCGCGTCGGCCAATGAGCTTGCTACAATCAGAGAGATCTTCATCGACCCCAAATCTTATCGTGATCGATTCTCTGCCCATAAATCGGTCCGAGGGAGTGTATTGGCTCGCATCAGCCAGCCTCTTTGAACCAGCCTTGTCCGCTCATATAGCCATCCAGACGCGACCATGGGCCCGTGTGACCGGCTTGATCGGCAGCAGCCAAGACATTGTTGAGACGAGGGAAATGAAGAGAGAGCGCCTGTCAGGGATGCCCTCCTACCCATGGCGGGAAAATCAAAGGCAGTGGGTGAGTGGGGATGCGTAGGTTGGGTATCAATACTAGATTCTTCCAGAGCCTGCCCCCCCTTGACGTGATCAACATAGCATCGTCCAAACGCCTCTATAATCTTTCAACTGTCTCAAACAGACTTTTGAGCACCCAAAGATGACGCTTGGTCTCCAAGGCTGAAAAAACCATGCCACGCTTCGCCGTAGCCCGCCATGTCAAGTGCAGAAATCGAACAGTCTTCAACCCGCCGCTGCTCCCAATCTTGTTGCGATCCAGCCTCTAGAGGGAGCCGCCCACCATATCCTCCTTTCTATTCCTCCTCAGTCATCTAGTCGGTAGATCAAGCGAATGATGTTCCAACACCAGTTCGCCGTCGAGTCTATCTTTCTCATGTCGCGTAGCCAATCTAGATATGCATTCACACTCTCGGTAGCTTCCACGTCGAAGCGTTGCCCGCAAAGCGACGACCGAATTCGTAGCAGCATCGGGTGCTGCTGCGATAGGTGCAGAAGGATGAGAATTCCAAATAGGTTCTGTGACCAGAAGAAGGTGGTTGGCACCAGCCTCTTGTTGGTGCACGGCGGTGACAGGGCAATCGGCCACTTGAGCGACGCCTTGAGGCACTCTGCCGCACCTTCGGCGTCTTCGCGCGTTAGGCTCTCTGGGTAGTGGAGAGCCTTGAACACGCATGGCCGGTAGATGAGATGCTTGTTGTAGTAATATCGGCTTCGGAGGAGCGCCACCTGGATATCGGCGGCGTATGGGTAGCTCGCAGGCGGTGCGTCGAGGTCAGGGGTAAACATGTACGTGCTCTGCAGAGGCTGGCCGGTATAGACAGCCCCGAAGGCGTCGTGCGAGGGGTCTGAGAAGCCCATCGATTGATTCAGGCTGTCTTGCCATCGAAGCTGACCTGGGAGCATGCCCCGCCATTGGTCAAGTTGCGCGTCGAGTTGCTTCATCAGGGCCGCGCTACCGCTGCTAGACGACCCTGTAAAAGACCCAAAACCTGGCAGAGGAATACCAGAGCTCATCCCAAATGCTGAGACGTGTTAGCATCACTGGTTACTATCACAGGGTGGAGGCGTATCCTGAAAGAAATACTAGCAACAGCTAGACTTCCTCATCACTAACCCTTACTGAGAGTCGAGTGGAAACTCGCAGAAAGCCTCCGCAAGACAATATGTGATGCAAAGTGTTCCTGGAAATGAGTTGTCTGGTTGCCAATATAATCGTCGTCGGTGATGGGCCCGCTAAAGTCTGGGAGGCCGATGCCATCGTCCAGCTTCTCCAGTCCAGTCAGGGGCAGCCCAAACTCCATATGAAAACACCTATTTGGCCATTAGCACAGGACTCGCGAACACAACCAGTCTCCTTACGTTTCCATGATGGAACAATGCCAAAATATCCGCTTAATCAAATCTGCTCGAGGGCCATGAAGCTCATTAGGTTTGCTGCGCTTGTTAGTCTAACCCAGCGTGCGCCGACCCGGTTGAGAACAGGGACTCAAACCTTGTTATCAAGGCCTGGCAAGCCAAGGATGCGTAAACTGTCATCCTCCAACACTCCTGTGGAACAAGTCAACACAACATCGTCCAGCCCGGCACAGTATCAGCACTTACCAGGGCCTGTCCG
Source organism: Fusarium piperis (assembly GCA_027886205.1). Taxonomy (NCBI): domain Eukaryota; kingdom Fungi; phylum Ascomycota; class Sordariomycetes; order Hypocreales; family Nectriaceae; genus Fusarium; species Fusarium piperis. Next base: position 241,667 of record RZGM01000012.1, on the reverse strand, counting down.
CAGCTCTGGTGGTACAGAGCCGCCAGGGCAAACATCTGGATATTCTCCAGGCTGACCTCGCTAAGTGCGAATCCCATTCGTTTTCTTGCTTCGTTAAAGTATCCGAGGCCAGGCGGCCGATCAATAGTCCCCCCCTTGATCCCCGATGGGCGTTGTTTGTACGCAGATATCGGAACTTCAGAAGTCGTGAGCGCCACCTCTCCGAGGGCAAGGACGAGTAGTACAAGCGACGAGATGGCTCCTTCCTGGAACCCATTGTTGAGGATGGATGTGAGTGTGTTGGAGTTGAACCATTGCCGGTCCATGATGGGGTGGAGGAAGTTGATGACATCAAAGTAGCCCTTGGTGAGCCGTTGCATCGTCTCCCAGTCGACACTGGGAGGGCTGAGGTTGAGAGCTGAAGGAGAGCCCGTAAGCTGCAGAGGCATCTGGATGCTGGTGTTGCTTGGAAGACCCACTGGCTGAAGGCCCTCTGAGGGGAGAGCGATGCTTGAGTCACGGAGCCCTCTTGGGAGCGCGGGGATATCGTGCTCACCCAGCGGCGATGGGGGCTTTTGGCCGAGGCTCTCGAACATCTGGCGCATGACAGGCCACTCCAGCATCCTGGACACTGAAGAGTCATAGCGATAGCCTCCCGCTTGGTGGGAAGGCGTCGGGCTCGTTGAGGGGAGAGATGCCCCTGGAAGAGGATCTTGGGTTTCGGGGTCCACCAGAAGCGGCGTGCTCGCGGGATAGGTGGTTACCGGCTGCGAAGTGCCAAAGAGGGGAGGAGTCGTGTTTTCTCTGAGGCACAAGTTGTCTATCTTGGACTCGACAGTTTTGAGGCGGTCTAGGATCTCAACCAAGGTCTTGTCCTTCCTACATGTAGAGTTTAGCAAACCTGAACAGCCGATGGTGGACAGCGGCCGAGAAAACAACGGCATCACCGTGGAATGGCCATGCTCAGCTCCCATGCCGCTTTGCCAGGCTCTTTTTCATAAGACATACTTTGTGGGTTGAGGTTCTCGATATCGGCAGTCAAGCTTGAATCTCTGACACGTACCGCATTTTGGCCTCTGTTCATCACATCTCTGCTTTCGGTTGCGGCACGTCTCACAGGCCTAGAGTCACATCAGCTACAGCTCGAACCGACTTGGCGGAGATGAAATATATCTCCAGCAGACGGAGCAAAGATAGGCGGCGCAGGGGCAGATGGAAGTTGTCGGCATCCATGGAGAATAGAAGGGGACAACACTGGGGGGATCCTGTCGGGTCGGTCCTGCCCTGCGGTGGCCCCATGGATGAGGGGACCGGAAGCCAGGATCTTCAACAGGGAAGGCACAAGAGGGAATATAACAATGGAAGATATCCATCAAGGAACCGACAATGAATGAATCAGAGGCTCAGAGATAAAACGGGCAAATCTGTAACGTACCTGAGCTGCAATGGCGCCGCGTTCTTTCCGACTGGTTTGCGACCCAGGCCCGGGTGAGACGTTGCTGGATGAGGGTGGCCCAGCGTCCATAGTGGGAAAGGGCAGCTTTCTGACCGTATGCTCACATGTGAGTGCGACGAGATAGGAATTGGGAAACAGCAGCTCTAAAAAGCTCTCTAAGATGACTGTAATTCCCAGATGTAGTCGGTAGGCTCCATTGGGCAGGGCGCCCCGAGGCGAAGGAAAGGTGGTTGAGGGTTGAGCTCAGGTGGCCCCGTCCAGGGAGCGGCGATGTGCGACGCTTCGCAAGCGGGCAGGCCAGGCGAGGGTGAGAATAAAATAGGAGGGGCAGGACAACAAGAATGCACGCACAAGGGAGCTGAGGCGGGCGGCCAGCGGGAGAAGAAGGACTGGACAGACTAGGTAGGTAGGGGGGGCGTTAAATGGGGTACGTGAAGTGAAGCGCTTTCTCGACGACGAAAAACGGCTTGCAGAGGTTCGCGGGATGGGATGCAGAGGCGGCCGGACGTTGCTTCGGCTCGCAGGCAGGGGGAACGACGAGTAACAACCACGGGGGGGCTAGAGAGGCCTTGGTGTTGGGATCTGGCGAGACATCTTTGGGGAGAGAGTTTTTCAGCACGCGGAGACGAGCGAGGGCGCGGAAAAGATTCGCAAATGGGGACTGGCAGGATGTGAACTGAACTCGACCGGAGCCAAGTCCGACTCCGACGAGAGACGAGGGGAACAAATACAAGACTCGACAGAAGTAGAGCTCCCCCAGCTAGAGGCGGTTGGCAATCCGTCAGAGCTGCCAAAGGGCCCCGTCCGAGCAGCCACCAGGTGGTGGGAGGCATAGGAAGTGGAGGGTATCCAGGAAAATCAAACCGTCCTGGCCCAGCTCCGTGGTGAGAGTGAACCCACGCAGAGCAGCACAACACAACACACGCAACGCATCAAGCCCCGGAGACGCCTGACTGATACACGGTGCACCTCGGCGCCGCGCCGCACCGCACCGCACCGCCGCACCGCACTACCGCGCTCACTGCCTGTTCTGCTGCGCTGCCAAGGGGTGGTGTTGACTGCACTGCATTGCCCTCAGCCGTGGACGCACCGACAAGCTTGGGCCGCCGCCTCGGAGGGAAGTCATCGTCACTGGCGTCCCTGAGGTAGCATCCGTGCCCGCTGGACGTCATCGCCGGATCTCACCACGGGCCGGGATCGAGCTCCCTCTCACCTCCGACCTTGGGGGTTCCTCTCATGACAGCTCGCCAGATCCAGAGCCCACTCACACCCGATCGATACGCGCGCACACACACCAAACGTCTAAATCGGCCAAACACGCGACAGAGAACGTTTAAGAGCTCGCGCTTCATCGTCTGATGCACACTCCCTCTGGCGTCAACGCCGTCGTTGCCACTGCCGGGTGCCCGCCCTCTGTGTGATAGCCCAACCCCGTCCACCGTCCGCACCGACCGGCCGGAGCCTGTGAGGGCACAAACCGTTCTGCTGGGAGGCATCCATCGTGTGTGGGGGAGACGGTCACCACGTCCGCTTCGGCGTTGCTTGCCCTCCTTTTTTTTTCCTTTTTTTTTCTCCCCTTCTCTCTTCAACCCTTGCTTGTCCCGGTGCCTCTGTCGCTGCAAGTGCGTCGTGGCGGCGGTAGCGCCTCGCGATCGGCCTTCTCCATGCCCACATCGTTAGCGCGCGCCGGCCCTGGGAAGCAACAAGCAACTTTTCTTCATCAATCATGTGCCTGTGCCTGACCTGACCCGACCCGGTCATTGCTGGAATTGCCGTCGTGGCACCCGGAGGAGACCCATGGCAGCATCGTCATTTCTGCGTCTCGGTCGACTCGACCGTTGCGTTCCCTTCCCACGATAATTGTCTAATTTGAGCTCGGCACCCACACGATGCAAGTCAGCCAGTGACGAATGTCGATGCAACCATCAGTAGTTGTGGCAGAACCTTGTGTACATGGCGCTGTGGCACAGGTCAGCACAGTCCCACAGAACGATGGCATTTCGCCAAACAACCATTGCTAATTAGCATCTGACCGCCTATGGAGATTCCCCAAACTCGATCCTGTGGCGGTCTCCTTCAGCTAAAAACTCGGTTGAGTGGCTGTTCACCACCTCGACGGACTGCTCGAAAATGGGCCGGGATGTCATGATATCACTTCTCATAGGGCCGGGAGCTGTAGCTGCATATCATAAGCTCCGCTGTGCTGGTCCACAGGCCAAGCCATGTGCACCAGACAATCTGGCGTATAGTACAGCTCATCCTCAGAGCGTTTGTCCGTTGGAAATAAGGCTGAGTTCAGCCAGGGCCTGATTTAGCCACGATCGGCATGTCATTCTCGGCTGAAAGAACAGAAGAAGAAAGGCTGGAGGTTGACTAAAAAGCCAGAGCCGCAATATGCAGGGAACCGAGGGCACAGGGCCAACGTCCAGGAGGTCCGCCAACCATTGTGTGTCATGAGGGTGTGGATTGTCATCTTTCACACTCATCTCAGCTGAACAAGGTGTTTGTAGATCACGATCCTTGGTAGGATTTTCTAGTCCAGCATCCAATAACCCTTGCCGTACGGGCGCTTTCAAGGTGGTTTGAGCAGGGGGAAGCCTGGCTGGACGCTGGCACCCAATTACTGGATCCCGTCCTTGGCCTCGTGGGAGGAGTTGTTTCCGGACGCTGTTAACCCCCACATCTTCTGAAGGTTAGGCTGGGAGGAGCGCCACTTGTGTTGGACGTCGGCGGTAGCGTCGTAGTCGTCCGTCCTTGTTCCTACAGCAGGTGGTATCGGTAGCAGTAACGTATGCTTAGGTATCAACGTCAAAAGGGCGTAACGTTGGCGGACAGGACAGCCCATGCCCCCTGCTCGATCCCGGAGTTTTCGAAGGGTGACCGCTGCTTGCTTGCAAGGAGCAACAGAACATGATAGCAACCTGGAGCAGTTGGTGATAGGTCATATTCAAGCATCAAGGTAGCACGGCGCTAGCAACGTCCGCTGAGCATGCCAACATGTTTGTGGGCTCGGCACTCTAATGTTCCTGGGGGAAGTTCAGCCGGCTGATCTCTTGAAAGTGTGCGCATGACGCACGAACGGAGGCAACGAGACACTCAGCTTTCCCGGGTTGTTGCTTGGTTGGCAACCGCCAGCTGTGGACCACTAGAATCCCCCAGAGCCGTCCCCATGGCTGAGACGTCGGCCGTGGCTGAAGAAGTCTCCGAACAAGCAATGCGACCAGGAATCGGCGACTCCAGCGAGGGGGATGAAGGGGCCCCAGGACCAGGGTCCCGCTGGGGCTAAAACTAATGTCGCAAGATGGGGGATCTAAAGACGCACCCGAGGACTCCCCCGAGCAACGACGGGCAAGGGTTTGACGACACCAAAGAGGGTCGATGGAGTCGCTAAGGTTGGGCTGGGTCCAGTGAGAGACGAGAATGAACTGAAAGCAGAGCAAAAGAAGTAACAAAGGTCATCATAGAGTCGTCATCGTGCCGAAACGACACTTCTCGTCATTCGAAGTGACTCGGTAACTTGACAAGTGACGCTTGCGACTGGTGAGAGGGAGAAGCGGTGTCTCAGGCCCTCAATTTCTGCGGCGAACAGCATCCACCAATGGACCCTCCCCTTCGGGCTCTGTCTTAGGGGACGAGGCCTAGAACACGCCTCAACGCCTTTTCATGCAAGTGCCATACATCCATACCACCCTCGGCAGCAACACCTTCCTTCCGCGCCCTACCCACCCACGCGAGGCAGGTATGTACCTTGCGTTACCGAGGCACCTTCCCCTTGGTCCCTTGGTGTTGGTCCGTGTAAGTTTACTTGCAACACCTTGCATTGGTCCAGGGAGCAGCTGCCAGTTTTCCTGATCTGCTGTTAAAAAGAGGTGTGATGCTGAGGGGAGGACCTGATTGGGCCAAGGGCAGATAACTCCAGATTTGGAAGTAGTCATGGATGCATGAGACGATATGACGTATGCTCCAGCCCAAAGATGATGTTATCCAGGGTTGATTGCAGCATCAATATGATCTTATCCGACTGCGCAGAACACCACCATTAGCTCAAAGCCATGAGGAAACATGAATCGTGAAAGAACCAAAGCTGTCTGTGATCGGCAATTGGCTCTTGATTGGATGATTAGATGTGTGGATATGGGTATCTAGGACTTCTCCACCGGCACCCGGCTTTAGCAGTTGTTCCACTCCGGCTTAACCCTCTTGGGCAAGTCAAATTCACAGAACGGAAAGGAGGGCCTTCCATCTCCACCCATTCTTTGCACGGATCCCATTCCCAAGCACCGACGCCCCTTTCTGGAAGAGGTGAACCAGCCCTGCCTGTCTGTATCAACCAACACCTTGTGCCGCCCGCCGGAGAACACGGCGAGTAAGACAAGGCTCTTTGTCTTGTGTGGTAGCAGCTCGCTCTTGGCACGCAGCGTGCTATGCCCTAACTGTCGGTGGTGCCTTTGCTGTGCTCCACTCGCTTCGTTGAGCTCCGATCAAAGCTCAAGTCCTTGCTACGATGGCTTTGGGGATCCTTGAGGCTCCGGGTGTCGAGCATGTTCCTGGTACGTCTCGATGATAATCTCGACTTCTCGTGGTGCGCGCCGCACTTGGCCACTCGCCAGGTTCTGGTGCTCACAAGCCTTATCGATCGGATCATGACACGCTAACACCACAAAGGTACGACTCGGTACTTCGACGATCCTTCGCAGCCCCAGGTCGCCAGCGAACAGCAGGAAAACCTCAAATTCGATAGGAGTGGGAAAGAACCCATCATTCTAGTACGCATCATGTAGTCTCGCCGGTCTATTGGTGGCTATAGCACTGACGCAAATCTAGATTCCTCAACCATCGGATGATCCGAACGATCCGCTGAACTGGCCACTTTGGCAACGCGACCTCATCACCTTCCTGCTATGCTTCGCCGGCATTCTTGCTACTGCCCTTGGCCCTATCCTCGCCGCCAATACCATCACGATTGCTCTTGATTTCTCAAAGGACTTCACCAAGGTCGCCCTGCTGACTGGATACTTTCTGCTGGGCTGCGGTGCGGGTGCCATCTTCTTCGTCCCGTCCGGTCGTATCTGGGGCAAACGCCACCTCTTCCTCGTCGGAATATGTATTCTCATCGCTTCGAGCGCCTGGGCTGGAGCTGTCGGCACCAATTATGGCAGCTTCGTCGGTGCTAGAATTATCCAAGGTGTCGGATGCGCCCCATTTGAGAGTATACTCAATGCGGCTGTTGGTGATCTCTACTTTGTCCACCAGCGAGGCGTGCGCATGGCCTTTACCAACCTAGCCGTCTTTGGGGGTGCTTTTTTCACTCCTATCCTTGTTGGAAAGATCACAGAGGCATTGGGCTGGGCTTGGACCTTCTACTTTGTTGCCATCTTCCTCGCGGCTACCTTGCCCGCCGTGTTCTTGTTCTGCCCTGAGACAGCATATCGTCGAGCAGCGAACTTGAATACGGACACGGTTGCCCAGTCTGAGACTGGGCCATCGGAAATCAGCGAGCACAAACACGAGACATCGGTGTCTGAGCCATCACCTGTTGCGGAGCGGGGTGAGAGCGAGGTGGGCCGTGTGGGATTTGTCGCCTTTCCTAGGTCAAACGCACTCCAACCCATCGGCGATATCAACACTCCCAAGAAGACATTTATCCAGTCAATCTCGCTATTCGACGGCCGAAAGACAAATGACCGATATTGGGTCCTGTTGTTGCGACCGTTTCCTCTGTTGACCCATCCTGCTTTCATCTGGGGTTGCCTGATTCAGGGAACCATGATTGGCTGGACGGTCTTCATCGGAGTCATTGTGGCAGCCATCTTCATTGGGCCTCCCTACTACTGGGGCGAGGTCATGGCCGGATATACCTACACGGGTGCATTCATCGGTGCCCTCGTTGGCTTCGTCTTGGCGGGCCTGCTTGCTGACACGAGCGTCAAGTATCTGACCAAGCTCAACAGGGGCGTTTACGAACCCGAGTTTCGCATCCTGCTTGTGTTCCCCATGATGATCATCGGCGGTATTGGACTGTATGGGTTCGGCCTAACAGCTGGCAAAGTGCTGGAAGGCAGGTATACGTACCATGTACCCTTGGTCTTCTTTGGTTTTGAGGTTGCTGGCATGGTAATTGGTGCCGTGGCAAGCTCTCTGTATATTGTTGATGCCTATCGTAGGTGTATTATTGTTATTGCTCGGTCCATCTTGCTAACTCTGCCAGGCGATCTTACGATTGAAGGATTTACCATCATGATCATCTTCAAGAACTTTTTCAGCTTCGTTTTGACGTTTTTCGCGTACAACTGGATCAACGACGGCGGTATCGAACGCACAATGATATCCATCGCCTCTATTCAAGTTGGAGTCTGCCTTCTGAGTGTTCCTATGTGTGAGTTGAATGGTCACGACGATGTCCAGAGCGGTGCTGATATTTCTACAGACGTTTATGGGAAACGAGTTCGAGCCTTTTACTATCGCCACGATCTTCTTGCTTTGACCGGTCTTCAGTAAAGAGAATGCACAACAACACACACATGCACAACACACACACACACACACACACACACACACACACAAACAACATTGATGCTTGTTCTACGTTATTAGAAAAAGAAAAAAGGTTAGATGCTAGATGGACGGATTGATTATGGCCGCGTGGCCTAGATGCCGTTGAAGATTAATATTTAGTACCTCTTGTGAGGTCCGGGGGTTCTTGACTGGGGTTGAAGTTTTCCGTATTCATCATGAGTGTGGGAGAAATCATGATTCACCGACTCAAATTGCCATGTCACTTTTTTCCATTTCTTTTTTTCTCTTCTTTTTCTTTCATTTTTTCTTTCATTTTTTTTCTCTTTTATTTTTATTCATTTTCATTCATTCAAAAAGAAAAAAAGAAAGAATTTTTTCTTTCTTTTTTTCTTTTGCTCGCCAATTACAATATCTCAATTAAACAGTCAATACAAGCCTATCAATGCAAACTTATCAATGTTCATTCTAAGCGTCCAGCCTTGAAGCTTTACCATCCAACTTCTCATGCCTTGACACCACCATTGGCCGAGCGGGCAGCAACAAGAGTTGACTTTTTGACCAGACGTAGACCACCAAGCAGCATAACAGCCAACTCAATACCCAAGATGACGGCCAAGGTGACCAGAGCGCCAATGACACCCGCAACAGCCTTGGAGATACCGGAGCCGGAGCCGGAGCCAGAGTCGGAGCTAGCAGTAGAGGTGCCGTTGCCAGAGCAGGTGCCATCGGTGTTTCCACAGAGCTTACACCATTCCTCGTCGTCCTCGATGGCGAACTTGGACATGCTGGCCTTGAAGTTCTTCCAAGAAAGTGTCTCCTCTTTCTGGCCGAAGAGAGGGAACAGCTTGGGGGTGTTCTCGGCCGCAGTACCGTTGGCAAAGTAGAAGCGCACCTTTACGTCGTCGACGGTGGGCTTGGTGGCGTTGGTAACGAGCTCGATGGCCATGGAGGAGGCGTAGTCGCAGATACCCAGAAAGTCTGAGGAAGCCTTGTCAAGACCCGCAGATCCGAAGAAGGCCATGAAGGTACCGTAGGCGCCGAACTGAATGCTGAGCTTGGGGTTGCCTGGTTGGCCGTTGGCCAGGGGTTCCAGGGCCTCGAGGATCTGGCCGGCGAGGACAGCTCCGGCCACAGCACGAGGGGCATCAGTTTTGTTGTAGGCAAGGTTCCACTCGTGAACAGAGGCGAGATTGTAGAGCCTGTCGAGAGTAGGCTTGTTGAGAAGGTTGTCAGATGGGATGCTGGAGTTGTGAATGCGAGCAACATTGATGAGGTCAAAGACTAGACATGTCAGCATTCATGTACTTGCACAAAGAGCTTTTTAACATACTTGAGTAGGCGTTCTTAAAAGTTGCATCAGTCTCCCCATAAGTGCCGTTAATCACGGGAAGTAGGTCTTGGTAGAACTCAAGAGAGCCTTCATACGAGGCCTTGTACTCGGTTGACGACAAGTAGGCATTTGAGCTGACCTCGGCGTTGGTGCAACCGCTGTTTCCCTGGAGCCAGGCGCTGTTCTCAGAGTCCTTGGCACTGGCAGCGCTGGCGACAGAGTTGACGGGGATATACTGGTATCCGCTGAGGGGAGCCTCAACCTTGGTGCCATTGGCGAGTGTCTCGGTCTGTTTCACAGGGGGATACAGGCCCTGGAGGAAGACAAGAGCCGAGTTCTGCAAGACAGCGTCCACTGGGGCAGTCACGCCGAGCTGGGAGAGGACAGCAGTATCAGAGCTGAGACCTTTGATCTTGCGTGAAGCATCGTTATCGACATAGGTGTCACGGTACCAGGCGCCCGAGGAGTGGACCTCATCAGCGCCGAGGGCAGTAAAGTTGACAGGCTTCCAGGCCTTGGCAGTACGGTCGCCATGACGGTGGAAGACATAGACGCCTAGGACATCCTCGGCCGCGACAAGAGAGGGGAGGGAGAGGAAGAGGGGGAGAATGTTTGTAAGCATTGGGGCGGTAGTTGATGTGGATGTCGATTGAAGCTATCACACGGGGGGTTATCAGAGAAGAGGCACGGCAGAACAAACAATGCCAACGCTCTAGAGACTGAGCCGCACTCGATAAGAAGAATTGAGAAGTGGGAAAAGAAGAGAAAGAAATAGAAGAGTAGAGAGATGGAAAAGTAATGGCGCGAGACCAAAAAGATAACATTATCTTTAGCCTTATTTGTGATGGATGGATAGTAGGTAAATCTTGCCCCCCCGCCCTCGGCTTGAAGTTGCCGTGTTTGCTGCTTCAAGGATGGGGGGGGGAGGAGCCTCCATGCGATTGCCTGCGAATGGATGGTCGAGTCTGCCCTTGGCAGGGCCAGCTTCCTAATCGGGCCAGCAGCAGTAGAGTCACGATGATCCAATTCTACGGGAAGGGGAAAGCTTGTGGTCTTTGGGTGGGATGCGAATGGAGTCAGACCCCGCTGAAGGAACTGAGCTCAGACTCCATATTTTTTTGCTCAAAGGTGTATGAATAGGTTCTGGTACTCAATTGGACTAGCGGTTTGGTGCAGAGCCTGCAGAGAGGTTACAGAGGAGGTTCCTGGCTGAAAATCGCAGTCATCACCACCGTCTTCTCTGTATCATGGTCCAAATCAAGCTGAAAGAGCTCTGAGCTCTCCCCCCACTGAGTGGCTTGCCATGGCGGCCGCTAATGCAGCCTGTTCGGCCCCGGCACTGATCCTCTTGGCATCCCAACGGACATCGGCCGGCTCGCGGTTCCATTTGATGATTGATGCCGTCTTGTAGGCCGGATTCCTCGGGATACTGTATCGGTACAAGGCTCCGGATGCTGTGCTCCCATTCAGCTCATCAATACATGGTACAATGTCAGTTGACCAGAGTCCGGATGTTGTATGAACAAATGCTCATCACTTCTTTCAAAAATGGAGTTCATCAACCTTCCCTATCCTTGAGGGTTTGGTGCCGAGTAGCCGGTGGTGAAGGGCATCAGCTCATGCATCGCCGGAGATGTCAGAATCGAGTAGAGTGCATACCAGATCTTATCTATCGTGCGATATAAACATCTCCGCATCTCCGTCTACCTCATCTTATCCAACTGATAAGCCAAATAGCCTCCTCTCTATCGAAACATGACTTCTCTCTATCCATAATCTCAATATCACCTCGCACACTACTGTGAGTCCTGAATATATCACCAACCCAACCTCACAGCTTCGCCTTGCCATCCTTTCGGGGGTCCCTCAACTTCTGCGAAAACTCTCCCTTGAGCAGGTAGTCCGGATACTCCATATCGACGTCGATTCCAACGCTGATGGCGCCCTGACGCCTCCACGCAGCGCCGTCCACAGCCAGGACTTGGCCGTTAACGTAGCTCCCGGCTTCGCTAAAGAGGAACACGGTCGCATCGGCAATATCCCGCACCGTTCCAAGTCGGCCAGAAGGAATCCCCTTGGTGTACTGTTTACGCTCAGGTTCATCGTCGCTGCCCAGTCGTGCCATGCCTTCGGTGTCTTCAATACCTCCTGGTGCAATCACGTTGCTCGTCACTCCCCTTGGTCCGTATTCCAAGGCCACCGATGCCATGAGCGAGTCGATGGATGCTTTGGCTGCCGAGACGTGCGCCTGGAGTGGCATGCCTGTGTAGTGGAATGTCGCAGAGACGTAGATGATGCGAGGGTTTGAGCTGCGCAGCAGGTGAGGCATCGTAGCCTTGATCGTATTGAAAGTGCCTAGGACATCAATGTCCATGACCGTTTTGAACGCGTTGGAGCTCATGCCTTCTATCGGCGCGACAAAGTTGCCCGCAGCCCCAGCACTGTTTCTGTTAGCAGGAGAGATCTTGATTCAAGGGCCAAGACTTACATGACCAAGTCAATACCCCCAAGTTCCTTTACACATCGCTCTGCTGCAGCTTGCAGACTCTCGACCTGTGGTAGGACGGTCAGCAGTCAATCCAACCCGGATGCTGTGCCAATCTCACCTTTCGGACATCGCAGCCTCCAATCCCAATCACCTTTGCCCCAGGCCTCACGGTCGCAATATCTTTGGCTGCCGCCTCGGTCTTCTCGACGTTTCTGCCTATGATGCATGCATTCGCACCGAGGCGGACCAGGGCTCGCGTCTGCATGCTGCAGATGCTGCCAGCCCCTCCAGTCACAAAAACGACGCGACCATCTGCGAGACAGTCAGCATGAGAATCTTGTACTATTTCACATGAGCACTACGGGATGAGAACTCACCAAAGATTCCATCTCTCCAGACCGGGCTGAGGTAGGTTGACTCGGGAACAGACATTGTGGCTTGCCACGTCTCAGAATAGCAGACTATATATATATTAGATTAACGAGAAATGGGGTGGAACAAAACAAGACACACGAAATGATGCCAAAAAGGAAGGTGATATATGAGTATGAACGGATAAGGAGGAAGTTCAGCTGAGATGGAGTTTGTTCCAACCCCGGCTATGTAAGCGGAGCCGCCTGCATACCTCGGCTCGGAGTGGGTCTCAAAAAAACAAGCAGAGAGAATCTGGGGTCGGCCCCGCTTCTCTCAAGCGTCTCGGCCGAGTCACGCTGTCTTCTCTCCCGAGGCTCGGACCGCTGCTGGACCACGCACATCCCATGCGCTTCTCACATGTCAAGGACAAGGTTTTTTTTAGCCATTGACATGATAAAGCTCAGACAATCCATGTAGATCTGATTACAAGATACGATACCCGCTGCATCTACGAGGTCAGGGCTGCAGAGATGCCAAATCTTGAATATACATCTAATATGCCGAGCTTCTCCACTGCACTCTGAATCAAGCAATGAAACAGAAAAAAAGGGGTGCATTTCTCCTCATGCAAGATCCTGCAATGCTGCTATTAAACGAGTGGACGCTGAGCCTCGTTCCTGGACTGCGGGCCCTCGTACTAGGTCTCGTTTCAGCTTTAAAGACAAAAGCCTGTCGGTCATCCGTCTCCACGGCCAGCCTGGCGTCGTAGTCCCGAATAACTTTTTGAACCGTGTTCCAGAAATAAATGAAGTGCCGTCTCTGAATTGACCAACGAGATTATTCTGAGCACGTTCCAATTTATCAGAGTCCCTATTGCACACATGGTACTCGTCCACAGAGAGCACCCCCTCCCCGATGGGACGGCGTGTTTCGCCTAAGGAGAGTTGCTGTCCTTTGCGGCTCGGCACGTAGCTTCACCCCCAGCCGGCATTTTTCAGCTTGGTTCGCCCTATGGTCTCGCAACAATTTACTCGCAGGTTGCCAATAATACAAACTGATGAGTCAATTCAACGCCTACCCGCCCTATCTTACCCGTCACCTACCTACATACGGATATAACGTTGCTTCTGCGAGCGAGGTATGTATCCCGATACGTGGCTCCCCCCTTCTGCACGGGCGTGGCACTAACACGGTACGCAGGCCTTGATTTCCGCGCCCAGCTCCCAGCCAAAGAAACGGTGCCACAGGGGGGGAAGTGAGGGGGCATCGTCAGAAAAAAAAAACGAGGGAAAACGGGCCAAGAAAGTGACGGCACGGGACGACTTTCATCTGAAGTCTAAGCGACCCCGAAACATTGGCTCTCCTGAGACGGAGGCTGCAGGGATATATCTGGTAAGATCTAACTTTCTAGGATTGCCCTCTCCTCTCCTGCACAATGAGAAAGCCCTGCCTTGCTTCCTGTCGCCTTTTCGGGCCTCTTTCCCCTATCCCTATCTACGTCTATCCCAGCAAGGTCTAGGTTGCCTTGTTCCAGGGCATATTCTCAGCCTCCCGCGCGGCACCCTCGGATCAGATACCCAAGTCGCCAAGACACCCGGCGCGCTTATTCCCCCCCCTCCCCTCCCCTCCCCTGCCTCGCTCCCCGCAGTCTGAAACTTATCCCCGGTCATGTCCGTCCTCTGATCTTTCCCACTTCTTGCCTCTTGTCTCGGTCGTCAACGTGCCTCTGCGGCAAAGGGGTGGGGGAGGCTTGTCTAGCGAGCTGTCAGAAACTGGAAAGGGTGGGAGGGGCTCTGGGGCTGACCAACAGAATAGTTCCATCCCGTGTCATGATGGACGCTCATGTTATTCTAGATGCAGCCAAAAGAGACCACGGGCCAGGAACAGCCCTGTTTCTCGATATCGAAGAAAAAAAAGTGTTGCCATGACCACCCATTGGAAGCGCCATGGCTTACTGACACACCAGTCTCTACCAACATCACCACATCACATCTGCCAGTCAGACATCCCCAACATGCTGACATGTCTGTTCACACTAGTTCACTCGACACAGTCGAAGTGGTTGCAAACCCCTTCTGCACTCCAACGACAATTGGCCATCCATAGTAGCCTCCATCACACTTGAAGCTCATATCATTTTCTAATATTTTCCAAAGCCGTAGAATCACACCAGCCCTATTATTCCATGGTGTTGGCCATTCGAAGAATCCCCCAACCTAGACCGTTCAGAACAAGTACAATGATTTCCCATGTATCCTTTTCTTCCCCAAATAACCCAATACGCCAGAATAGTATACAATTTCCAGATCCTGCTGAATAAGGGCCTCTCAGGCAAAAGCGCAAGTCTAAACTTTCAAAGCCAACTCCCAGAGGCAATACCGAATCCGGGTCTGCCTTGCCATGGCCCTCCCTTTTGAGCACCTCGTCCATTATTAAGTTATCGCTGCTTAGCTTCGTTGGCATCCGGGCTGCCACTAGTATTCGATCCTGTGAGGCCTTGTCTGGGGAGCACAATGCCCAGATATTGTTGAGAGGGCAACTCCTCAGCACATTCTCCTGCCGTCAAGGGACCCGCCGCTCAAGCTGGCAATAGCAGTATTATCATGTTGAAATCCCGGTGCGATTGCCCTGGGGCCCAAAGAAGCACATCCGTGCCCTTGGGCCTATTAGCCAGAGTCAATAGCACGGTCTTCTCGATGGGCGGGTTCAATCTGTATCAAGTAGATGAAAGAAGCGAGCCAGCCTACTTCATCCGCAACACAACGGGCAGCTCTCGGGGAGCACAATGTAGCGCTCATGGGGGCCTTTTGGGCAGGCATGCTTTCGACTACCGTCGGTCGATGTCTTGCAGAAATGCGTGCCAGGATCCGTGCAGGATGTGTAAATGTAGTAGTTCTTGGTGAAGTCGCACATGGTGGCAGAGAAAATATTATACTGCGAGGCATGATTAGACCAGAATTATAAAAAAAAAATAATAATAAAAAGGGTATGGCTTTCCAAGGGGGGTGCAGTCATACCGGAGGACGGAGGTTTAGCTTTGCGTCTGTAGGAAGAACCCGGTGGAATTGGTCGTGGCAGTGTGCAAGACGAGTGTTTTAGAACGATAACAACAGCCACCAAGTGCTTCTCGAGATTGTGTCGTCTACCAGATGTGGCAATGAATTGATGTCGTTGAGAATCGGTATCAGATGGGACAATATGAGGTGGTGGCGTTTATAACAAGCCTCGGGCTGTAGCAGAGTTGGGACGAAGAGGGTGGGCTCCAAGCTTTTGACGTAGGCGAGAGGCCGGGTTGGCTTGCTTTATCAGGGAAATCTTAAATAAAGAAAGGATAGGACAGGCGCAAAGTGATCGGAGAAGGGGGGTGGGATGGATTGGATTGGATTGGAGCCAATGTAAAGCCTGCGAGGACTGGTGATGGTTGTGGATGGGGGATCGGGACGGGGACAGAGGGTCCCTTAAGACACGGCGCCGATGAGACCGTGCCATGTCCCGTGTCTGGGACGGGGAGCAATGACGCCTTTGCTTCAGAGAGAGACGGACGGGGATGCCAGAGGAAAGCAGCTAGTACAGACAGGACAGGACAGACATTCTGCCCGGCCCAGGGTCTGATCTGTCCGTGTGCCATGTCGTGTCGAGTTCCAGCCAGGTCCGGGTCTGTGACGGCGAGTGGAGCGGGTTCGTCACTTTGGAGCTGGTGGGGGGAAATTTAGGCCTGCTCAAGGGCTCCAAATCTCGAACCACGGGGTTGCAGGAGGTAGCACTCACGGGCCAGCTCGCGGCGGTGGTACCGGGAGCCGACGTACCCTTCAATCAGTGAGGTGCAGCCAGCAACAGGCCTAAGAAGCGCAGTGTTGTGCAGCACCATCCCGTCTGTCCTGTGCGGTGCAGTCGCTGAGCTCTGGCTGTTGGACGCCGGCCTCAATAGGTTGTGCAGGGCGACTCAACCAGACGCTGTGAGCGATTCAGTAGACGCCAGGGCACGCACCATCAGCTCCAGCCTAAGTCGACTTCCATTCTGTTACATCCCTGTAGGCTGCAGTTTCGATCAGCCATCCATCCGCAACGTCCACGGACAGAAGGGTTGATCTACCTGTGTTTCTGCTCCTCCAGGGGTTTGCACAAGCCCGGCAAGCCGAATTAATCCAAGAGGGCATTCCGACTTCCGCCTCACTGCCCCCAGGCGTCAACAAAAGACGGGCCGTCAAGAGGGAGAAAAAAAAAAGGGAATGCCGCGTACCTCCGGTGTCCGAGCCGCCGCCCGCTGGCATGGCGTCTCAATGGCGTCAACAGTGGGAGTTGCACAAACTCTGTGGGGTGGGATTCCTTCCCGCACCCTGAGGGCCGGCCATGATACTGTATCTGCCCTCCTTCTCCCAGTCTTCCATCGGCCGCCAGTACTATTGGGGCCAGCGCCACGGCGGAGTGGCCCTGGCAATGGCAATGGGTCCTTGGATGTTCAACGTTTGCGCTTTCGTGGTGCAAATTTCTAGCGGCCGAAACTTGGCCCGTCTTGTGTAGGCGGGCGGGTCGGGAGCCACAGATGACTTCCCTGCCGACACGACGGCATCTTGACGCTCGATTGGAATGGAGTCACGGGTGTTATCCTGTTCAACTTGTAAACCAGGGGGTGGGAAAGGGGGAGTCTCAAATTCTTCAACGGCCAATGGCCGTTGTAGTGAATCCTTACCTTGGGATCGCGGATCGGCGTTCTCTGTTGATAGGTGCAGTAGTACTAAAGTTCCAAATGCCGGACACGTGCAAATTGCTTGCAGAGGACCTATCTCAGGCCTGCTAGGGCTTGCAGTGCCAGCACAGCAGAGCACACAGCATACAGCACCGGCTTCGGATGCCGACCTCTGAGCAAGGGAATACCACGCACACTGAGCACTCAATGGCCTGGCATACCTGACTAGGAGACCCGTGAGTGCAACCGAGCTCACCACATTCTGCCATCCATCCATGTGTGCAGGGCACGATGATGCCCCAAGCACCCAGCACTGAGGGCCTCAGCAACCCTTTCAGACAAGAGGTTGCAGGGGTCGCTAGCGTCGCAGGTTGGCAAAAGTTGCTGATGACAGGACTGCTGAAGGATACGCAGCCGGGCAGGCAGTCCGCCCATCGAGGCCTTGCATCTGTTGGGCGTTGGCGGTGGAGATGGTGGTGGACTGTCTTGGCGGCTCTCAAATTTGAAGCTGCGGATGTCGTGGCACGGAACCTTCTCCTTCCTCCATTAGATGGTCCTGACCAGGCCAGTAAGAAGGTACGTTCCAGTTGCTCACTGAGATCAGTGCGCCTAGGTAGGTTGTTACCTAGGTAGCTTGCGATAGCAGAGGAGCTGGAGCTGGAGCTGGCGTGATCGAGTGTCCACTGCCCACTGTCCACTCCTTTGCAGCTTGCCTTTTTCCGTGCCTTGGTCCTTGCTTGTTCCTGTCAACGGCGAAGTTTTGAGGAAGGACATTGGAAGCAAAGGTGGTGCCTTCCTTTCCACCTTTCACTCCCGCCTCCACCTCCATGCAGCATCCCATCTCCACCTCCGCTTTCATCCATCGCTCTGGCTTTCCTGCATCATACCGCCCTTGCAAATCAGCCCTGGCCTGGGCGAGTCTGCTGCTGCAGTTCTGCACGCTAGGATGCAGCAGCACAGGATATCCATTCGGGTACCTTGGTAGCTTCCTTCTGAGGCAAACATCAGGTCTCTCCTTTTCCTCTACTCTTCAATCTTCAGCTCTCGTCTCGTCGTGCTGCAAATCAGTCCTCGCCTTGTCCCTGCTGCCCACCAACTCCCGCCCCGTGATCTATCTTGGTCGGCTGTTGGTGTTGGTATCAAGTTACGGCCCAAGCACGCCGATCAGCAAACCGCCCTTGCCCTAGGCCACCAGCAACCACCCCAGTTGCCACGCACGCTCGCGGACTACCAGACGGCGACACTGCCCATTGGCTCCACTGGCTCGAAACCCTCGGTGTGATCGCCTAGCAGAGGCTGGCCAAACATCAAGAGGCATTCAATTTCTTGACATGTCAGTCAAATACAGCCCAAATCCGGGGTGAGCCTCTGGCTCTCCACCAAGCTGTGACAGCCAGCGAGGCGAACCTTCGGGTACCTACAGTGCATGGTTCTCCTTCTGCGTCTCGTCCATCAGACTGGTCAGCCCTAGCCAGGGTTTGGCCTCTCGACCACGCCCCGGGGGCATCTTTTTGGCATGGTCTGGTTTCTTGCTTTCGGCATCACCAAAGCTTTCGTCTCCTCATCAACCCACCGGCCAACTGCACCCATGGGCCTGTCCGGATGCCCCAGTCCAGGCAGAACCATCTCTCCTCCTCTGTCACCAACGCAAGAGGGCTCCACGGCCTCATTCACCTCAGCACACCCTGTCCTGGATTCGAGACTGCGCAGCCTCGCACCCAGGTTCCCTCGTCAAGCTTGATATTCCGGGCTCAAAGCTCAGGAACGGCCTAGCGAGATGCCCCGCGCACGACAGGGTGCAAGGTTCCATCGTCACGGCATACTACGGGTACCGTTTTACCTGCATCGCTAGAGAGCTGCAAAAAGGAAACCTCGATGACTTCCATGCACAATCAGAATTCTAGTGTGGGTTGATGCAAACATTGAACTTGATCAAGCAGAGCGGCATACAACACTAGTTCATCAATTGCACCAACCACGTTTACTCGGCTGATCAGGCCATGAAGCAACGAGAACAACGCTTGCCGTGTACCGTAGCCGGTTAGCCTTGACAGCTTTGACCTGCTAGTCCGGTCACAAAGCGGCTTCTATTCCCTCAGGCATGTCTTGAGGTGCAATGACCAACTAATACAAGAGCATTGGCCATGGTAGCAACATGGCTATCCACCAGGACCTCGCGAGCACCCGCGCTGGCCAGGATACGGTCCCCTTGAGCCGATTTCATGTCATCTCGATGAGATTGACCGCATGCCAAGAAGTCTATCGGAACCAACGACCAAGTAGCCCTCCCGGAGCGCCTCAAGGTGCGCCAATCTTCAGTTCAGATGTCATGACAAACAATGCATATTAGTGATCAAAGCTGAATGCCAGCATATGCAGGGCACTACCTTGCTCAATCTCGCTGTGGCTTTGCTCATTGAGAAGCAGATTCGTCCCAGGACTTGTTGGTAAAAATGGATCGCAATTCCCTTGTTCAGCTTGAGATGACCAAAGAGATGCTATGCTGACAGTGGATTCGATGTCATGACGTGAGGTTTTGGTGCATCTGGGCCAAACAACGCCTCAGTCAATCTAACTCTGAACTATTGGCCCTCAGCAAGGCAGGACATGTCCGACGGCGTCGCGTACTAGTTTAGGAGCAACCATGATCGAAGCGAAGCTCCGTTGAGGTCGACAGAAGCTTCCAATTCCATTCAACCCTTGCTGGAAGCGTGTCAGTGTGGACACAGCTCGGCTTTTGCTGGTGCTACCCAAGCGCGAATTGGCTTTCCAGGCCGCGTGGTGTTCCCAACGGAGCCGCCACGGCCGTAAGCCTCGACGGGCATGGCTACAAGCCCCGGAAGTACCTCGACGACTTGTCCATGGCCCGGCGCTTGAGGTGGTCTAGCAGAAACGCAGAGGAACAAGCTTCCAACCAATGCTCATATCATGCCAGGCTCCCCACCGGACTCCGAGAAGGGATCGGGGAGATTGAATCACGCGAGTTGAGGATATCCTGGACTGATAGAACGCGCCCATGTCGCCAGCCACAGCCGTGCCATGTCGATCAGAGGCAGAAGCCGTCCCCATACCCACCTAGCGTGACCCTCACCAGCCACTATTCGATGCCAAAAATGCAGTCGCCACGTGGAAAAAGATCAAACGTTCAACCCTAAACACCGTCACTTGCAGGCAAATCGACACTCGAGGGCTCACGGACTTGGGGCGAGAAGGGGCCAACAGTCGACCTGGTCGTATCTGCCCAGAAACAGGTGCCTTAAGGGAAGGGATCCGAGCCACCGACGGTCGCCCAAATCCTCTGTTTGTCTTCCTTCTCCTTGCCGGATCGGGCCAGCGGCATCAGGTCAAAGCGCTGTCCAGAGTTTCATCTAAGCCATTAGTGTCCAAATTACAGTTCCCTGAGTTTCGCGCTTCATCTGCTACACGAAGGTCGGTGTCCGGAGGACTTCTGCCCGAACCACCCAGGTGGTCTTATCCCGCGCAGTGTGCCGGGTGCTTCGGCCTGCCGGCTTGGAGGCTCCTAGAGGGACGGACAGAAGTGCCCATGTGCTCTGCAACTGACTCGAGACCAATTGCCTGCGCGTCAATATGGGAGTCCACCGTGTTTCGCTCGGACTTTTTTGGTTGCCCCTCGTGCAATTCTGTTCATGCAGGCTTGAGACGCCATCCCAATCGGTATTGTTTGCTCTTCTTTAGTAGGTCGCATGAGGCTATATCGGCAAGTTGCGATTCTGCTATTGCTACACTTTGCAGACCGACATTGGATAATATTTGCTGCAAGACTGCAGGATGACTCGTCACACATTCGCTCTGTGGCAACAACCTAGTGTTCATGGTCGTCGCCGCCAGTCTACCTGATCACACATGTTGGGCGCAAAAGTTCTTGATCTGCGAATGAACCTCGGGTTACTCCCGGTACGAATTAGGCCGACTTGCAGTTTGTTGTCTCTATTATACCGGTTGACCAGCAACCCTCGGTGATCTTGTAGTGGAGTCTGTGTTCTCGGGTGACGTAGGCGCCAAGAGCGTGATGAGAGGTTTCCTGCAGCAGGGAATTTGGTGTGATCATGAGGTGGGGAAGTTAGTTGATGGTGTAAGTAAGGACCTTGAACATCCAGTTATACCTACAGGAGCTACCTACAGGAGCTACCTACCTCCTTTGAGGAGAGGAAAGTATGAACAGCCCACCGACGCAAATCCTCGTCTGCTCTAGATAACGTGCCCTATTCAGTAACATAGCAATTGGAGGATCTCCTCGGCTGACCCCATCCGCTGCGAGTTCCCTGAGTTCCCGAAGCTGGATGCAGCAGCTGTTGGAAATTACATCATAACCCGAGCCATCCCTGCTGACGTCCAGTCTTTCAGGCGCCCTTGGAAGTGCTCTCTAAGGTGCGACGAAATATAAGTGGTTGAAGAAGGCCACGATAGCCCACGAGCTCTGAACAAGCTTCCCTTGTGTGCCTCGAGACGATGTCTAGAGTCAGACTGTAGGAACTGTCTCTGAAGGGCATCATATAAGCAGATCTTGTCCAGTATTTATAGCCATGTACTCTCGTTCGATAAGCCACATCTTGTTTCGGGGCCAAACATCTCCTTGAGTGTACTGTAGTTTGCCATATAGTTAACTTGACCATGATACAGTAATAATCATAGACTAGTGTTTTAAAACCCATGCCCCTGAAACCTTCGGAGCATATCCTGTGATTTCCTTCATTTTTGTTACCATGCATGTCACTATTCTAACTGGGACAACTCAATATGTTTAGGGTAACTCGGGGTGGCTGGCCGGTGGGAACAACAAGAAGTGGTTCGTGGGGAGTCCAAGGTTCAGTAGCCTTATCAAGACTTGTTGCCAGATTTAGTGAGAAACGATCTTCCTAGTGTGCGGGACCGGGTGAACAGACGTTGATGATTGCCATTGCCGTGTGTCAAGCGAGGTACCACAGCATCGATGCCACATGCACCCACCCATATAAGGACAGGGACATCAACCAGGTTGTATGGAAGGGTAATCAATCCGTCCAACCGGACACAAGAAATGGGCGCCTCTTCACATGTCAATGAATAGGCAGGCACCCAAAATATTTCACAATGTTTACTCCGTAGTGAGTGATGGTCAAATTGGGAGTCCGAGAGAAAGGAATGCGGCATGTGGTAGTATCGGCCGCATTATTGTGTTGACCTAGTGTACCCTTGCTAGGTGAGTGTTGACTTGTCGAACAAGGCCCGTTTGACACACAGCTGTATTGATGCGCATCGACGGTTTCCCACGTTTTCAAGACTCAATCCAATGTCATTCACCCATGATAGGAGCAAGCAGCCACAAAGAGCTCGTGCGACGCTCTCATGAGGTGGTACCACCAGCCACAGCTAAACCCGGTCTTATCCGCACGAGCCACGCGGAGAGGCCAATCGCAAGCGCGAATGAGGCGTAAATTTGCCTTGGTTGCGCGCGCTCCTCTGCTGAGCGAGCCTGATGGAGCCCACCCGTCGCCACTCCTCCATGCGATTCATCTCGATTTGCCTGCAACGCAACAGAAGCTCCTCCGAGCTTCAACCTCCCATGGCCATCCTCGATCCATCATAAACTATCCGCCCGGCATCTCGAGCAGAAGCGCCCTCCTCCACATGCTGGCCCTTATCACCATCCACGACTCCTTTTCCTGCCATCGAGCCCACACGCCGCGTTGAGGGGCTATCGGTTTCCACCTCCACCTGGGTGCTGGCCCGGACAAAGGCACTAGGATGACCGAGTTATCACCGCGAGGGGTACGGTTCTCGGGCACCGAAGACGAGCACTGCGACAAGATAAACAGCCATCGGCACGACGGTGCGAACGAATCCAATGGCGACCCCCATGCGACAGAGCGTCAGGACGAGCTGGGCACACTGTCCCGGTACACAGAATCATCGGGCCATACCGGATCGTTGACCTCGGTACATCCTGGGACCGTCGTCAACGGCAACCCCAAGCCCCAGCGAGGCAGCACCGGTGACGATGGCGCCGGATATCCCAACGGCAGTTGGCCACAGCGGCCGCTGGGCCCAGCGAGGACGCCCTCGAGCACCTACAATCCGGCAACATCGAGGAAGCCAGGCCATCCACAAGCAACTCCATCCTTCACCGAATCGATTCGATCGTCGTCCAAGACACGCCCGCTAAAAACCGAGAGCAGATTCCGCGCCCAGGAGCGAGCATATGTCCAGAAACTCCGGCAAGACTATGGCGGTGGATACTTTACGTCGTATTCGAGCATGAACGGGAACGATTCGGACTCAGAAGGAGAGACTCCGTCATCAGAGGGCCCTTACGATGATCGTTTTGATCAAGAAACCATCATGTTTTACGGAAATGACAACCTCCAACCCACAGACGAAGACCTAAAAGACCCAGAAAACCGCGAGAGGCTCGAGTGGCATGGTATGCTGGAGGCCGTCTTGTTAGGAGACGTCGTACGGCAAGAGAAGAAACGGTTGATTGGTTCAGCCGACCAGCAGGCCGGAAAATCCGCTCACAAAACCGAACTATGGCTAGGCATTCGTTCCAAGGTCTGCGGAAGACACGTTCCCGTCCAGAGACGCATGCTCGAGGAGGCTCGAACTACCTTGGATCGCACACTGGAAGAGATTATCAACTTTGAGGTCAAAGGTGAGAGTGAGGTTGGAAAACCGCCATATGAGCAAGTCAAGGACATGGTGAAGAAGATTGAGAAATGTGAGAACATGTATCCTTCTTGGTCTGCGCTCGCAGCAGAACACAAGGCGGCATATTCCCCAGCTTTCAAGGAAGCGCACGAAGCAATCATTTCGTGGTACAACACAAACGAGATGATCAACACCGAGCTCTCCATCCTGAAGAAATGGGTGGGCAACGACGATCTGGACTTTACACGAACAAAGCAAAGGTCTCCCGCTGTCAACGGCATCAGCAGCGATGAGACTTCGTTTCTGGACAGACTCATGAAAGAGGACGGACTTCAATCTCTCTACAACGACGACGACGAGAAGGGCATGCTCGTGCCTATATCGACTGTTATTAACAAGGCCAAGGACACGCTCATCAGGAATTCCGCCCCTTTCCGCAAACGTCATCTTCCACCATACCTCGAGGAACTCCTCACACTTATCAGCTTCCCCTCCCGCCTCATCGAAGAGATTACTCGCACACGTTTGGCCTATGCTCGGAGAGTTAAGGAATCTGCCCAGCAAAACCCCCTGATGCAAAATCAGATGATATCTCAGTTCCAACTTTTGCTCAAGTTCGCCATCCGAATCAAGCTGGAATGCACCTCCATCGCGAATCCAGAGCCAGGATGGGATCTCCCCCCTTGTATCGACGAGTCGTTCGACCAAGTTGTGTTGGAAGCACTAAAATATTATTTCAAGATGCTGAACTGGAAACTGAGCGGCAACAAAAACACGTTCAAGGAGGCGGAACT
This sequence comes from Fusarium piperis, assembly GCA_027886205.1. NCBI lineage: Eukaryota > Fungi > Ascomycota > Sordariomycetes > Hypocreales > Nectriaceae > Fusarium > Fusarium piperis. The sequence continues at coordinate 217,418 of RZGM01000012.1, read as the reverse complement.
TCTGTTCCAAGAATGGGACTTTGCCAACGAAATCGGCAGCCATCTTCAGCGCGGTCACATCGAAGTGGCGGAACAGTTTAGTTCGTTGACCTTCAAGGCCTTGAACAGACTGAGTCAGACTTTCGAGAAGGAGTTGCAGGCGAAACCTAAGGAGAGCGCAACAGAGATGAGCAAGCGTTACAAGGCTTGCCTTGATTCGGTTCGAGTTCGTCAACGAATGCTCCAACGATTCAGCCGAATGCTGAGTGACAACTACGAGCATGCGTCGGATTATAGCATCTCGTTCACCCCAGAGACGATGCAGAAATTCTACGATCAGCTGGTTGCCTCTGCACATTTCCAGGTGGACACTGGGATTTTCGAGCAGGACAACACTTATATCATTGCATCCCCCCACCTACGGGAGAGGCTCGAGGACATTCAGGTTATGATGGCCATAACGTCCCAGGATCAGTTCCCCGATGAGCTCGGAGAGCAGTATCTGCTCATTCTTCGACCTGAAGATCCGCTCAACTGGTTCGGCGAGACAATCCCTGTGCCGTTACGAGATCAGAACATCGACTTGAAGAGAGGTCACATTCGACTTTGCGCTGCAAGCCCCCAAACACTGCACAATGCACGAAGGGCGTTCCTCGATGCTGTGGATATGCATGTTGACCTTGTGCAAGAGTCGAGGTCCAACATTCACAAAGTCAATACAAGGCTGACGGAACTGAGGCGGGTGGCATACAAGCTTTCAAACACTTTCATGGACAGTGTTGAGATCATCAGGAAGCAAGCCCGAGGCAAAGACTGCCAAGAATTGATTCAAACATGTTTTGTGTTTGCTACAGAATTTGGTCAACGATCGTTGCTCTATATGGACAGCAACAGACGGCAGATGAACAATCTCAAGCTGACCAAGCTCGCACTGGACTGGGTGAGTTTCATCTGCGATGATTGCATCGCGTCCGATCGAAAGACGTTTCGCTGGGCTGTCATTGCGCTCGAACTCGCAATGGGCATGACGCGAGGACGTCACATATTGGCACTTGGAGAGGATGAGTACGCCAAGCTTCGTTCCAAGGTTGCAGGGTGCATGTCGCTGCTTATCTCGCACTTTGACATCATGGGCGCCAGATCGAACCTCGCGGCCCAAGCCGAAAAGGAACGAATCGAGGCGCTTGTGGGGCAGTTCAGGAAGCTTGACAAGAATAGGATGCTGAATGACGAGGAGGCTTCCCGCTGCATCACAGAACAGCGCATGGAAGAGTTGGAGAGAGTGGACGAGTATCGAAGTCAGAAGGTGGCCGAGAGACAGGGAGTCGGGCGAGTACTGGAAGGTAACAACGAAGTCGACCGATCGCTGGCATATCTCTCGTCGTCTGCAACCAACGTCACTATGCGCTGGCAGCAAGGTCAGTTTGTGGGAGGCGGAACGTTTGGCAACGTCTACGCCGCCATGAACCTCGACACAGGCCACTTGATGGCGGTCAAGGAGATTCGACTGCAGGACCCCAAGCTCATTCCGACAATCGCCGAGGCTATTAGGGAAGAGATGGGCGTTCTCGAAGTCCTAGACCACCCCAACGTGGTGTCATACTACGGCATTGAAGTTCACCGAGATAGGGTGTACATCTTTATGGAGTTTTGCTCAGGGGGGTCTCTGGCCAACCTACTGGAGCATGGGCGAATCGAGGATGAGCAGGTGATCATGGTGTATGCTCTTCAGTTGCTCGAGGGTCTTGCCTATCTGCACGAGAGCGGCATTGCCCATCGAGACATCAAGCCTGAAAGTGAGTTTTGTATCCTGACTTGTCACCGGAGCGGAGAAGGCTAACCGTTGAAAAGACATCCTGCTCGACCACAATGGCATCATCAAGTATGTGGATTTTGGCGCAGCCAAGGTGATTGCCCGTCAAGGCCGCACGCTTGCGGACCGGCAAACATCGATGCCAAATAGGTCTATGACTGGTACACCCATGTACATGTCGCCAGAGGTGATCAAGGGCGAAAATCCCGGTAAGCCTGGTTCAGTTGATATCTGGTCTCTTGGCTGTGTTATCCTGGAGATGGCCACTGGTAGAAGACCGTGGGCACAGCTCGACAACGAATGGGCCATCATGTACAACATTGCCCAAGGCAACCCGCCTCAGCTCCCGCCCCCTGACCAGCTCAGCCCGCAAGGAATCGACTTCTTGAAGAGATGCTTCGCGCGGGACCCTCGAAACCGGTCGTCGGCTATTGAACTTTTGCAGCATGAATGGATAACATCGATTCGAAGCCAGGTGGTGGAACCAGCCACACCGAGCGACACGAGCGGTTCAGCCCAGTCAACACCAACAGTCAGCTCAACATCGAGCAGACTGGGAGGTGTTGATGGATTTTATTAGCGGTCCAACTCCAGCAGCGCCTCCTGACATGGCAGGGGGACAAGATGATGAGACTGGGCCATGTTTGAGGAAGAGGAGGTGAAACAAAGGAAAGGAAGGTAAATGGAACGAGGACATATTGTATCGTTTGCTCGAGCACCAGTCTCTTATGGGTAACTGGGCGAATCTACATGAGCGACGAGTTTGGAGTTTTTGTACATAGGCATTTGTAATGAGATTGGCTACTGGGGAGGAAAAGCGTGGGTGCGGTGCATTATGGTCATGATAGCAATAAACAAGGAGGCCACAGGATACGAGATACCATCTAATAATGTATATGGATTGGACAAGGATGAATGATGCTGACTTTGTTCATGATCATGTGCGAGGTCATGTCAGTCTGTTGTAACCGCCGAGAGGTGAGCAACTAACTGATTGATTACCAGGCGGCCGAGGCCGAGGGTCCGTCGTCTCGGCGCTTCAGCCCCGCAGCCACGGAGGCGCCCGATGCGGAGATGATGGATGTCATTGATAAAGGGCGGGCCGCACCACGGGACACGGCACCTTCCTTGTATAGCTACGTGGCCCGGCATCTCATCTCAGCTGGGTAGCACATAACTACCCCTCCCCCTCCCTTCTCTCTTCTATCACCCCCTTCCAACAACAGCGTAGAGAAGTCAACTGCAATGGAGACTCCAGAGACCATTTCCAAAGGCGACTCGGCCAGGACCGCCGAGATCTGTGAGCAACACGGCCTCACGCCGAACGAGTTCTCGGAGCTCCGCCAGCGCGCGACGGCGGCCAAGGCGACGGCTTACTGCCCGTACAGCCGGTTCCGGGTCGGGGCGACGGTGCTCTCGGGCGAGGGCCAGTTCGTCGACGGCGCAAACGTGGAGAACGCGTCATACCCCGTGGGGACGTGTGCCGAGCGCGTCGCCCTGGGCACCGCCGTGACGGGCGGCCATCGCGGGTTCCGGGCAATCGCCGTCGCCACCGACATTGCGCCTCCGGCGAGCCCCTGCGGCATGTGCAGGCAGTTGTGAGTCCCATCGTCGGGGGCGAGGCCGGGCGGGGCCGCAGAGAGTGAGGCAGGTTTTGCTGACAAGGTGAGTGTCTGGGCGATGTAGTATTCGAGAGTTTTGCACGCCCGAGACGCCAATCGTCATGTTTGACAAGAATGAAGACTTTGTCGTGGTGAAGCTTGGTCAGGTCAGTTTGTGGTCATTTCCTTGCCTGTTGTTGAACATGGACTCATTCGATGCTCGCAGCTTTTGCCCATGTCTTTTGGGCCTGATCAGCTTCCTCCACCTGAAGCTCTCAGCAAGACATACAATGAGCAAAGATGAAACTAATAGCGAGGGCGATGTTGGCTCAAGGTTACCACCACACCCAACTTTTTCATGCAATCGTGTTTGCGTCTGCACCTGCACCTGCGTCCATGGCTGACCAGATCGCATGGCGACGGACGTTGGTTGGGTTACATCCGTTGCATTGTTGGAGGGCAGAAGGATGATGCCATGTGCCTGACCCCCTCACCCTGGCACGGGAGATTTTGAAAGCCTCCAATAGGCGATGAAAGCGAGCAGATGGCCATCAAGCCCCTGTGAGAAGAACATCCAGGATGCTTCCATGAAAGAACTGACATCAGACATACTTATTTATGATCCGAATACACATCTTGATTTATTCTCAGCCGTGATGGTGATGACTATTACATAACCCTAGTCCCATTTCAACTCCTCTTTTGTCTTCTGTGTTTACCGTATCATCGGATCCTCCTATTGTCTCAGTGTCTTGTTAAAGGGAGAGTGAGTGACAACCAGGGTATGGATGGGATCTTGCCTTGGAACCATTGTATAGGGTAATCGGTCGTAACATGACAGTTTCGCCGTCTAGTTCTGTGCAAACGATCTACGATAGGTTGTATATCAAGTCCAGAAAATAAGCTACTACGCTAAGGATGGAAAGAAGTCTACCAGGGGGGTCTGTGTCTTTGGGCGCTCATGAAGATCTCTCTTTGCAGTCAACACTTCCTTTGTCGCCCTCGTGGCTACGGTCGGTGCTATGCTCTTTGGTTTCGATATCTCAACTATCGCTGCACTCATTATTCGGACCTAGTACATCGAGTACCTTTAACGAACTGAGTGGGGTTGAACAGAGAACCATCGGCTCTACCGCTGCTGCTGGATCTGTGTTTGGCAGTCTGATTGCAGGTTCCATCTTGGACAAATGGGGTCGTCGTGACAGGTATAACATCACCTCACGCGTGAACTCCCGGCCCACTGCTAACAGGGGGCCTTTAGCATTATGCTCGCTTATCTCTGGTATTTCATGGGCACAGTAATTAGCTCGCCGTCAACGAATTTGGTATGCTTGTGGCTGGTCGCTTCCGTAACGGTGTCTGCGTTGGCACCACTTCCTCTCAGGTTCCGGTGTACCTAGCCGAGATTGCCAAGAGAGTATGTCAGTCACATTCTAAATTTTACTTTATAAGCTCATAAATTAGATGAACACCGTGGACGTATCATCATCATCCAGCAGCTGGCTATCGAGTGGGGAATTCTCATCATGTAGGTTCACATCCCCTTTAGTGAGCACAGTAACTGACGTCACACTCCCAAGTTCTTCATTGGTTACGGCTGCGGTTTAATTCTAGGAACTCTTCATTTCAGAGCCATATGGGGGACCTGATTCATTTTCTGTGTTGTCCTCATGGTTGGTCTCCTCCTCCTCCCCTGCTCTCACTGTTGACTGGCCAAGGTTGGCCGTGAGGGAGGCCATCCAGACTTTGGCAGACATTCAAGCCAGAGGAGACAGACACGATACCCTAGCCATGGCCGAATGACGAGAAATTCCCGAGACTCTGGCTGCTGAGCGTGAGGCCGGCGGAGGCTGGCGTAAGTGCTTTAAGAACGGGATGTGGAAGAGAACAATGGCAAGGCTCTCTGTTCAGGCCTGGCAGATAATTAGCAGCGCTAATGTCGTATTCCGTAAGTGATGACTCTAATATTTCGACTGAACTTGGAATCAGCGAAAAGGATCAAGTTTTGAGGGAGTCGTTGTGTTTTATACTGTATGGTCTGAATCCCGCATCTTGATCGGGTCCGGCCTTTTGCCCCACTTCGCCTCCGTGTGACGGAGTGGTATCCGGCCCCACCCACACCGGCTCCCCCCGGTGCCCGTATCACCAGGACATTGATAGAAAGCTATTGTTTGTGAGCTAACGTAGAACATTAGTATGTCATCTTTATCCTGTTCACATCAAGTTCCCTTTCATCGACAAGACTGGGCGACACATGCTTCTGGCTTGGGGCTCGATTGGAATGGCCGTGTACCACTGCGCTCGAGGCCTGCTTAGTACCCGTTCCCGAAGGTGTTGACGGTAATGCCAACGTGGTGATGAGAGTCACTGGCTCCCCAGCCTATACCGTCATTGCGTTTAGCTATCTGTTAATCATTGTTTATGCCCTTACACTAGCTCCCGTGGCCTGGATTTACGCAGCCGAGGTGTGGTCTACTGGCACCCGAGCGACAGGTACGGCCATGGCGGCCGAGGCCAACTGGCTCTTCAACCTTGCCTTTGGGATGGAAGTGGAATGAAAGTTGGGGGCCGACTAGGGAAGTACTTGGTTCTCTTAAAAACAATTACTAATAACGCAATAATTTACAACAATATATGGCGATAATATGGAAATGAAGAAAAACATTAAAATAAGTGTATATACTTCAACTTTGTATATCGCGTTAGACCTATTCCCAGGTGAGAGCTTATAATAGTGCCTCACAATGCCTCCCTCTACGATGTGCCTGGGCATGGTGCAAGGGTCCATATAGAAATTACTAAGCCAAAACGAGCTTCGAACTTGTTGCCTCTTTTGAGAAGCGAATGCACGCACTCACTCCCAGCCAGCCTTTACCACTCTCTTTTGACTTTCCTTCATCCGTGACTTTGAATGGACGGCTCAGACGGCTCAGACGGCTCAGACGGTTCCCAGTCCCCATATGAGGTGCCCAACGACTTCTTGGGCCGCAAGCTGCCGTGCTTGAGAACCATCGTGTGTATCCCCTCCCTGTTCGTGTGCAGCGACTCTAACACGTGCAGTACTTTCGCTTTGGGACTCGCATCATTGGAGCCACCGGTCGTGCCTCAGATCACTGCCACCCCAACGTTCTGCGCCTTCAAATCCACAAAACATTCCTTGGGCTCGTCATCCAGGCCTTGGTTTCGCTTCTTCCACGGGTGCTAGCTTGTCGGATACAAGCCAAGTTTCCAGAATGGTGTTTGCCCGAAAACATCGTGCTCAAGGTCGAAAAGGAAAACTGGAATGATGAGTTTGATCTGGAAAAGACAGCCTACGATAAGCTCAAATGCCTACAGGGAGACGTCATTCCGCGATGCTACGGCCAGATTGAGTACGATGGGAGACGGGCCCTGATACTTTCCGACGTCGGAGGGGCTTGCCTGGCGACGCCGGACGGCGCAGTGCTTGATGAGAATGATCTTCGCCTGTTATTAGATAAGGCTCTCACCTCTCTCACTGACAGGCACGTCTCCCACGACGACACTAAGTTGGATAATTTTCACCTTGTCACGGAAAACGGGAAGGATAGGATTATGGTGGTTGACTTGGAGATGGTGGATATGGATTTGACCGAGGATGGCTATGCCTTTGCAGCGCGGAGCAAGGCAAATTGGCTGATACAGCAATATCGACAACACTTGGCAACAATGGAGTATGACGGCGTGCTTCTTCCAAAACGACCAGCAAAGATGTAGCTGTCTTCTCTGGGTTTAGGGTTAAACAATATTATAATCAAGTTCCGTCAAGCTTGGCCGTCATGTGAGGTTGGTGGTCCGGGCCTAGGTTAGACCTCGATTCGGTCCTTGATCATGTCAGAGGGTAAATTCGAGGGGTTTGCGGGATGCGGCCAGAGCCTCTTTGCTGGCGGCATCTAAAAATGGAACTGGCAGCCCTGTCGTGCAGTAGTGCAGGGTCCTTGGTAAGAGACCGAGGTTTAAAAAAGAATCCGGGGTTCAGCTGCAATGGGATAGTTTGGTTGTTTTTCTTGCAGAGATTCAATCGAGCTGTATGTGCCAAGGTATGGTTGCTGGTTCAATCCTGTACAGCTCATGCAGGACAGCAATAACAATAACAAAAGGAAGAATATGAGACGAGATGCTCATACTGGGCAACCTGGGAACCTGTAACCAGGCGAGATGGAGACTTGACCCTTGCCCCCTGTTGCCGTCGAGGAGGGTGCTGCCCAATGAGCTGGGTCCATCCCCATTTCTCCGTTCACAAGTTCCATCTTGAAGCCTGGGCGCATCCCTGGGCGTGAAGAGGAGTGAGTTGACCAGTCAGAGGAGAGGGCGTCAAGCGTTTAAACTGACGGGCCACTGAGTGAGCGGCGACACTCCGCTACGGTTGACTGACTCGGACGGTGAGAGGGAGCAGATTGGTGGCCACTGGCTTTGCGATTCATTCATTCAATCAATGGCGAGCTAAGCGCAGCATGTGATGGGTGGATGAAAGGAATTGGTGGTGCATGACGAAGGATGGCTTACTCAGGTACTATCTATGCATGCATGCTTGGTTCATGCCATGCGTGGTTTCCCCTTTTTTGCTGCTGCATAAGAGTCAGTCAAAAGTTCACGTCAAGGCCGGGCTGACCCATTTGCGGCCTTTTCACCTTGAACTTTTCTTTTGTAGCTCCTCCTCTTGGCGCCTCACTCGCAAAATGGAAGCCTACGCAAAAGCCCAGGCTAGGCCCGAGCCCTTCGGTCTCCCCCGTGAAGGGGTCCACGAGGTCCCTAGAGACCCGGGCATTCGGCAATGGTGAGTCCAGGGGATCCCGGAGATTTGGGAATTAGCAGAAGAAAAGGGAGGATGAGCACGAGGCGAATGTACCCAGAGGCCGGCACTGACACAGGGAGTTGACCCGGGGATTGGGAATTGTAGGGGACTGACGGGATGATGGACATGTTCTGGAAGGGCGGCGTTGACGACGGAGCCAGTGGTCCGGGGCCACCCATTGGACATGTAGCTCCTGAAGATCTCCCTAGGTTGTTGCGCATCGCCATGTTTACTAGTTGCCTAGCTAAAGATATGGGCACTGAATCAAGGGCGCAAGACGTGATTGATCGATTGACCGCGTTGCCGTGGATCTCGAGAGGGTTGTGTTTTGTTATTGATGAGGGGGAAAGGAATGCATCAATGCCCCGACGACGATCGAGGCCCCGCATCCATGTTAATCTAGGTGAGCACCAACAACAGAGAGAGTTCACCGTTGGGACCGGACCAAGCAGTGTTCTCGTCTTGTTCTCCCGTTCCAACGTATGGAAGGACGCAGCTGTCTGGAATGTTATGGTATGTAACTTGGGAGTGGCGTCGACGGGTTTTGTTGTTTTGTTTTAGAGCCGGGCCTGTCGCGTTTTTGCCGCCGCCTCTCCGCTAGCACTACCCACAGGTCCAGTGGGATACCGCCCTGAGAGAGGAGGAGTTACCCACTGGCCGTCAACCTCCGCCGCCGCTAGAGGGCTCCTAGTGGGCTTGTCGCACGTTCCCCGGCCCCAGGTGGCCCCCCTCCATGGACTCCACCCAAGGTACCTTCCACCCTTGACCGTCACACGCGCCCAGTGTCACTCGTGCTTGTCACTCACTCATGGGCACACACACACACTTGAAGCGGCGTCCTCCTCCCTCAGCTCAGCTCAGCTCTCACTCTCGTCCTCTTGAAATCTCCATCACCTTTCTTTTAACGCCTCACGACCTAGACGCCGCTTATCTTGCTCCTTTTCTCCTCCTTCTACCTCCTCCCTCCCGTCCCTTCTTCCGCCACCAACACCACCTCTTTTCTCGCCGACTCCTTCGACTCTCCATCTTTGGACCCTGTTCGCCGCTCCTCACGGGTTCCTTCATCGCCCACCCTCTACAGCTCTCCTCCAACTCTCCACACATCGAAAACCGCCATTTCCAGCCTGATTCTGAACCTTCCAACCTTGTACAACCCCGCCTTTGCGGCGACTTTGGTCAATCCCGCGAGCTTGTGCTTTTGAGGCGGCTTGTTCTTGGCTCGGATCTGCGAGAGCTGCACCGCCTAGAGATAGCTCCAAGCAACCGACTCTTGCCGTCGGCATAGCTTCCCAAGGACCACATCCGATCACCGCTTCTCCTACCGAAACCCTCGACTCGCCTGGCCATCGCCTATCGCCTACACACCGATCAAGCTTCGGCCGACACATGCCACCGTTGACGCCCTGACGACAGCGGTTGGCCCCAAGTTCCATCCGTGCCTCCATACACCGATTACCAATCTCGACATGGAGCCTGTTCCTGAGACGGAGCGGATGGAGGAGTTCCGGCCTGCTCTTGTCTCCTCGTCTCCCGTGGTTCCCCCAACCGCTCCCGCTCTGCGGATTCCTAATCCAAACTCCGTCTCGACCCTCAACATTGACCTGCCTCGAAAGCCGCCAAACCTGAGACGCAGCACCGACCCTAGTCCGACATCGCCAGCTTCACCCTCGTGGCCCACCACCACATTCATACCGTACCGCCCACGCACCACCTCTCCCCTCTCTGGCGCTCATTCTCGATCCCGCTCCACCACGAGCCTGGCGCCCCCAATGTCTCGTACTCAATCCATGCCCGGAGTCAACGGGTCGGGCCATATTCTCTATTCGCCCCAGCGCCGCCAAACCAGTCCCTCAGGATCTCCGAGCCGGATCCGAATCCCGCGGAAGCCTGCCGATGAGGCCTTTCCGCCAATTTCACCCGTTCGAACATCTGTATTGGAGCCCGAGCGGAGGCACGGGGAAAGGCGAAGTACCTCCCCCATTCTTGGCTTCTCGTCAAGCACTCCTGCTCGACTGCGTCGGCCCTCGTCTCCTCTGAGAACCATTGCATCATCCAGCACCGGCTCTCTGACAGCCTTTCCACCAACTCCATCCTCATCAATCTCATCTACCTCATCGTACCGGAGCTACGATGCTCTCTCTGGGAGCTACGGAACCACCTACTCATCAGTCCCTTCAACACCAACTTCAACCAGGTCCCGAAGCCCCAGCATTTCTAGCTTGGAGACTATTCCTGACACACCTGATGCCGAAGAAGCTGCGTTAGAAGCCGAGCGAATTGCGCAGCTCAAGGCTGCCGCGGATGCCGCCGAGGGTAACGACTCGTCGGACTCAAAAGGGAAAGATGGGCAACTCCGGGGACGCACAATGGGATTTGGGTCCAGGGATAAACGGAAGCGTTGGAGCGTATGCGGAGCGGAGCGGAGAGGGGATCTCGATCTGGAGACGATTTGGGAAGACTGATTGGTCGAGAATGAGTGAAGTTGAAGTATGGGGGACGATGGCCTGGGATCGCCGTGGCATCTCGCACATGGATGGCGGGACCAAGGTTAGCAAGGAGGGACGAGACAGACGTCGCTTTACCTCACAGGACAGGACCTTGGCAGACACGATTGCATTACGGACGGCGGATTGGTTGTTTGACGGTTGCTTGCTTGTTTTTTTCTCCTTTTCCGGCATCAGCATATGGTTTTCGTTTTTACTACTACAAAGGGCACGACGGCGATTGCGTGACCCTCTTGATACCCATTCCAGCACATCTGCATTATCCAACCCGACAGGAGGATCACGTACCTCACACAGCCACAGGTCAGGCCAATTGACCTGGCTGAGCTGTGTGAAGCTGTACTCTAGGTCGAATTACACACTCACACACACTCACACACTGTCCCTATCTCATCTTGATGTCATTTCACTCACGGCTGCTTGTGCGCAAGGTGGGCGGGATGAAACCAAAGGGCAAGTGAATCTATCGGCAATATAACAAACCCACAAGGCTTCAACTCTCGTGTCCCGTCCCATCCCGTCGCGCTGTCTGTGCCTCGATTGACGAATTATAGCGTCGGTCGCGTTCAATTGATAGGGACTCAGTTGTCAATAAAAACCCGAAATGTCTCTGGTCCCTCGTCGGATCTGGGCAAACATTGCTTTTGTCTCCCTTTGTGTCGATTGTGTGAGCGATTGCGGCGTCTACTCCCTTGAACAGATCAACAGCCCCACGACCGCCGACAACCGCCCTTTGAAGGGCCCTGACGCTCCCTCTCCAATATACCACCCTTTGCAGTCTTCAATATTGGTCCCTTTTGATTGAAAATTGACTCCTTGAACAGCAGCCCTCGACAAGATGAAGTCGTACTTAAAGGCCATGGGATGCGTCCCAGAGATGCAACTCTCACCACCAGACTCAGCATCTTCTCTCACACTCTCACACTCTCACAACAGCCTCATCCACTCACTGGCTGCTCTCTTCATCTTTCCATCTTGATATCCAGTCTGCAGCATGCTTCTGCCCACATTCATCGGCGCCGCTGGCCTACTGGCCACGGCTGTCGAGGCCGCTCCACGGGGCACTTGGTTCCCCAAGGTATGGGCTTGAAACGCAACAAAATCGACATGTTCTAACAACGATACAGCTTGGACGAAATGATCAAGAATCGCAGGGTTCTAAAGCAAGAATGGCTGCTCGCTCTGATTCTCAGGGTTCCAACTATGCAAATGCTTACAGCTTGCCCGACGTCCACACTCCTGGCGTCAAGTACGCCTCTCCTGACACATACACCAAGGCCAACTCTCAATATGCTACTCCCAAGAACACATCCACTTCGACTGCCAACTCCAAGACTCTCAAGCCGGATATTGAGTGTCCTACCGGCGGCGTCTACGTCTCAACTACGACTCTTGACATGACTGTCACCGTCACTGCCTCTTCAAACATGTCTTACACCATCTGCCGTGACTGCACTCAAACTGTCACCCGCAACGGCACCGTTTACCTGCCTGGCGGCAAGTATGTGCCTACGCTATCATACGACAAGGAGACCAACGCTGCGTACCCTGTGCCTGAGACCACCAACGGCGGCGGCCAGTACAGCAACGGCTCTCCTTACCATCCTATCAACGCGACCTATCTGCCGCCCAAGACAAAGGATGCTGAGGATCCTGACGAGACCGAGTCCTGCACGGATGACTACCCTTACATGAACTCTACCATCGCTGCCCCTCTGTACACCACGCCCGTCGACAGACACGTCTCGGCGAGTGGCTACCCGTCCGCCATCTACAACACTCCCAGTGGCTACAAGTCTGATGCTCCCGTCTATACCAGGCCAGCCTACGTCAAGCCCGTGTACCCCGAGCCCGGACACAGCAACTCTTCAATCGAGACTCCGGCCTACACCGGGCCCGTGTATACAAAACCCGTCTATCCCCGTCCTTCTGGCTCTGGCAACTCTACTATTGTGGCTCCGGTTTACACTAGGCCTTCTTACCCCCATCCGTCTGGAAACTCAAGCATCGTGCCACCAGTGTACACCAAGCCTTCTTATCCCGACCCGTCTGGCAACTCGAGCACCCCCCCTGCGTACATCAAGCCTGTTTATACCAAGCCGGTTTACCCAGAGCCCAACAACTCGAGCGTTGCGCCCACCGTCTACACCCCGCCGGTCTACACTAAGCCTTCTTACACTAAGCCTGTGATCCCTGGAAACTCGTCGGCTACTCCTCCCATCTACACCAAGCCTGCCGATCCCTCCGTGTACACGCCTCCTGCCTATACAAAGGTGGTGTACCCCGAGACTCCAGTTCCTGGCAACTCTTCGACGGTCTCTGCTGACCCGACTGTTTACACGCCTCCCGTCTATACCAAGCCGGTCTACCCTCATCCTGTGACCCCTGGCAACTCTTCTACCGGCGAGGCTCCTGTTTACACTCCTTCAGCCAGCACCAGGCCTGTCTACTCGGATCCTGTTGTCCCCGGCAACTCGTCCACGGCCCCTGCAGTCATCACCACTCCTGTTGATCCATCAGTGTATACGCCTCCCGCCTACACCAAGCCAGTTTACTCGGAGCCCTTGATCCCTGGAAACTCTTCCACTAGCCAAGATGCCATCTACACTCCCCCAGTCAACACCAAGCCAGCTTACCCCGGGTCTATGATTTCCAGCAGCTCGTCCGCCAACGAGGCTCCCATTTACACGCCGCCAGTCAACACCAGGCAGGCTTACCCTGACCTTGTTGCTTCCGGAAACTCTTCAATGACCCCTCCGGTCTACACTAAGCCAGTTGAGACTCCAATCTACTCGGAGTCTGCCACCACGAAGTCTGTTGAGACCCCTGTTTACTCGCCCCCGGTTTACACCAAGCCTGTTTTCCCCAGCGAGTCTTCTGATGGCTATCCCCTTCCGTCCCCTCCTAGCAACTCGACGATTCCTCCCGTGATTCCCGTCTCATCAAGCGATTCGTCGTCTGCTGTCAACCCGGCCTTCACTCCTGAAGCTTCGACCTCGCAAGGCAACTCTGTCTCTGTCTCGACTACCTTTGACCCAGCGTCTGCCTCGATTGAGCCAACGACACTCCCCGTGACGCCTTTCTTGACAACCTCCACTTCGATCGAGTCTTCAACCACTGAGCCATGCATCATCGACACCTCCATGGTCCCCATCTCGTTATCCTACCTTAACGCTACGGCAACTACATCTAGTGCCCCTACAGAAACCATCTGCGAGGATGATGCCGAAAACGGTGCTCCGAACAGTGACACTGCTTACTGCGGTGTTAAGGGTGAGGCCACGGGAATGAACTTTCTCGCCGAGTTTAGCCAAGACAGCTACGGCATGCCCGTCACCCTCGAGGGTTGCTACCAGTTCTGCAAGGTAAGTCTCTGATTCTCTCGATTTTGCACCATACTGACAAATTCTCCAGCTTGATCTACCATCCACCCGCGGCTGCGAGGCTTATCGCTTCTACCACAACAGCAGCGGCGCTCCCCGCTGTGCCGTCTACGGTCTACCCGTCTACAAAGACATCCGCGAGATCGACTCGACAGTTGAAGATGTCTGGTACGACCTCAGCTGCGGCTCCCCCTCCAACTGGCAAGACGACACCAAGAGGGACAACCAGTCGAGCGGAACAGGGGCTTCGCTCAAGCTTGGTCTCGGCCTGAATTACTAAAACCCCCTCCTTGATGACAAGACACGTCTTTTTCCTTTGTACAGCTTCATGGGGGTCGGAGTTTTCAGGGGGAGGGTTTCACTTTAATACTTAATTCGGGAGGGAAAGGGGGAAGATGTGAGTGACATAGATGCGTGGGCTTGGTACGAAAGCAGTTGCCATTGCGACTGGAGAAGAGCATACATATGTCGATGCGGATTCCGTGTTCCTTATGGGACGGTTTAATATGTAATTTCTTTTTTAGTTACTGTTCAAATGAAAAAAAAGCAATTGATCTGTTGAAAAGTACACGTCTCCATGTTCCAACTCATTATGCCCGGGATCAAGGGAGCAACTGAGATTAGAGAACTCGTCACTGCTATGTAGCCAGAGATTGACAGTATCAAGCCCCCTCTGTTTACCAGGCAGCTTTGAATTAGCTACGTGCTATAGAAGAGCTCCAGCAAGAGTTTTCAGCCATCTCCATGTTTTTTGCCCGGCCATTCGGCATTTGAGAAGGCAACTGGCTGAGCGACTGGGCCCTGATTAAGTTTCACCAGACCAAGTGAGCGATCTGTGGGCTTGCTAAAATGAGATCCTGATGGATGCCATAATATGGTTGCCTAATGCTATGCCACTGCACCATAAGGTAGCAATCTCTTCTCTTTTAACTGTTAGAAGAGAGAGGCCTAGGTCCTATTCCAGGACTTGCATCGGCCAAGTTACGTCTTAACATATCCTTACTTTGCACACATTTACCTAGATGACCTGGGTTGATACTGTCTAACTGCTCACACTGTCTTATCCCACCAGAAGAGATGACAAACCGTCAGGCTAGAACCACCACATATCGTGAATTCATCTATCTGAGCTCCAAATCATACATGTCTGCCAATTTCAGAACCCATGCCTTGGTTCAGCGAGTTGTCCTCAACGCCCCCTCATTCCTTTCAGGCAGGGCTAATCGCAGACCACAGTAGCCTTGGCGAGCACCATTGAGCACTCATAGTTCTGGCCGTCGGCGTTTCCAGCCTTGTATAGGAAAGGTGAAATAACCATCTTGATAATGCTGCCCGGGGGCAGCTCGCTTTCGTAGCACAGGGGGTCCATGGTGCTCGAGTTGAATCGCTGAGGCTCTGAATAGCTCTGCTGTTGATCTTTCCAAAGGATCCGGAAGAGTGCCTTGGAGCACATGAGCATCTGGTCCAGCTCAATGGCGCACTCGATGATGACGCTGATTTCATCCTTGACCTCGTCCACCACCTTGTCAATGTTGGCTTGTTCAGCCGAGATGAATGGCATCAGGCGTGCGGTTTCGATGTTGACAAGGGCCTTGACACCTTCTGGCTCGCAACCCCAGAGCTGGTCGTGAATGCTCGATCCTTGAGCAAGCCACCTCGCAGTTTGCTGGCAAACCTCCTGGCGCTCCTGAGGGTCTCCCTCGCCGAGGCGAGCTGCAAAAGTCAGTTCAAGCTTCAAGATGGTCCAAGATGGATGCTGCTCACTGATTAGATTGTCCCGGATAGTCTTGAGGTCGGCCAGTCCGGAACCACCCCAGAGACGAGTGCCAGCGTCAAATACCGTGTCGTTGATCATGCTCCACAGATAGCCCTGCAGGAGAAGCTCTCGATGGTCTTCGTCCTGGAGATAGTCCTCGCAATCATGCGAGATCCAGCTCAACCGAGCCATAGCGACTCGATCAGGGCACTGACTGGGGGGACTCTTTGCCAGAAAGTAAGCAAGTGCGCGGATGTTGTAGCTGAGAATCCTCCACTTGTCCAAAACGGCGTCGTCTGTTGCCTTGGCCGGGTTCGCAAGAGTTCCTCCATCTGCGAGGCGTCGTTGCTCGTCTCTCTCGCGGAGAGCCTTCTCGAGGTTGCAATGGATGTTTCTGCACTCGGTACGCATCTCTTTATTTTCACTGCTGAGCTGATTTTTCTGTTGGTTTGCGACCTGAAGCTGTTCCTCTAGCGCGGCGACCTTGGCCACGAGACGTTGCTGAGTGAATTGACTGGTCCAGTTTATAAAGAAACCCATGATCTGCTGAAGCCCCTGGTGAAAGTTCATGGAGATGTTTTGCCCCATGGCCTCGTTCAGAATGAACCTATTCTCTGCGTTTGCAGTACGGATCTCCTGAATGATGTCCTGGTGGTTCTCCTGCTGGAAGTTCAGAATATCTTCCACAGTCCAGTCGCCAAACGGCTTTTGATCTCGAGGTTCGTCCCCGTGGTTGTTGCTGCTCGCTGTCTGGTCGTGAGGAGGTGACTGAGCAGCAGTACTGGCAGTGCTGCCGTCACTGGTGTTTCCAAGTTGTGCCCTTATAGCACCAAGAGGCTGAGGTGTCTGCTCGGGTGGATTGGAGGTCATGCGGTGATAGGAGTAACCCGTGTCGTGGTATTGCGGTTGGGAGCTCATGGCCAAAAGCGACGGATCAACGCGTCCCTGGGGCAAAGGATCTTGGTTTCCGAGCCAGAGAAGAGATGGGAGGCTTTATTGATGAAAGCCTGAGCTTCAAAGAACAAGGGGCGGGGCGTGGCATAAACCTGAGATGGTTTGGATATAGAGCATGAGTGCAGGAGAGAGGTTAGTGAGGAAGGGAAACTAGAAAAAGAAGCGAGAAAATTTCAGGGAAATTCCGAGGTTACCTGCATCTTAGGTAACTTGATCCCTCGAGTAGGCGACAGTTATTCACTGAGTGGTGGGTGCATAGATGCCTTTGAGAACACTCACACCCAGATACTTATTCACCCTCTGCCTCGATGTAACAGCTAAAATGCTCTGCTCTCGTCTCTCCCAGTTCACTCTTCATCTCTCCTCCTCCTCCAACCTCGGGCAGTTGGACAACTATCTACCTCCATGACAACCAACCTTGGGCACGACTAAAGATGACAACGAAACAACCAATCGATGATGCCATCATCATTGGCATCGATTTCGGAACGACGTAGGTTCAAGCACTCACGACACATTGGCAAGGGAAGGGCGTGGCTGACACTTGTTTGCATAGATACTCGGGTGTTGCCTGGGCATACTCACGCGAACCTCAAGACATTGAGATCGTGACAAGCTGGGACGCCCAACTGAACCACTGCTCGGATGTGGAGAAGGCACCAACTCAGCTCTGGTATGACGACGATCACGAAGCATCCTGGGGCTATTCTACCCCTGCCGACGAGGACACCTTGAAGTGGTTCAAGCTCCTGCTGCTCAACGAGGAAGACCTCCCGGGCAATGTCTCTGCATCTGGGCAGCTTGTACAGGCTCGGCGCCTGCAGAGAGCGGCAGATAAGGATCCCGTGGATATCATTGCCTGCTTTCTCGCCAAGCTCTGGAACCATGCCATCGAGTCCATCAAGCGCAGCATCGGCGCCGAGCTGCTCAAGAAGTCCAAGTTCCACGTTGTCATCACCCTGCCAGCCATCTGGCCCCCTTACGCTCAGAGCCGCATGAAGCAAGCCGCAGGCCTCTCTGGCATTCTCGGTGCCCGATCGTGCGGCGCCACCACACTTCATTTCGTCTCAGAGCCCGAGGCAGCTGCCCTGGCCACCATCAAGGATCTCTCAAAGAGGTCAACCATCAAGGTATCTCATCTACACTTTAGTCGGATCAGACCAGACTAACATCAATGACTAGCCTGGTGATACCATTGTTGTCTGCGATGCTAGAGGCGGGACAGTCGTGAGTTTGCCCTCACCTCATCAGCTCCATATACGTCTTAGTGGTCCCGACTAACATGAACAAGGACCTCATCAGCTATGTGATTGAATCGACGGAGCCATTCACTGTCAAGGAGTGTGTCAAAGGAGACGGCAAGTGATCACGACCTCAAGGTAGAGCTAAGCTAGCCTGCTAATCAAGAGTAGGGGCCCTATGCGGAGGGGTTTTCCTCGACGAGAACTTTGTCAACCTTATCAAGTCCAAAGTTCCGAGGGGATCCTGGGCCAAAGTCAGCCCGGCAGAGAAGACCAAGTTTCTCAGCGACGGATGGGAACACGGCATCAAGCCGCAGTTTACCAACCAGCAGAGAACCTGGCTCGTTGATCTGCCCGACGGCGGCTACAATGGCCTCTCCTCCAGGAGGCTCAAGCGTCGTCGGACTCTTGAGCTCAGCTCGTATGTTCTGAAACACTCGTCACGTCACATGGCAAGACACTAACCCGGTAACCGTCCTAGTGGTGAGATCCTGTCCGTCTTTTCTCCCATCGTCGACAAGATTGTGTCGTTGGTGCGTCGTCAGTCCGACTCCATCCAGGAAAAGTACTCTCAGCGCCCAAAGGTCAGTTCAGTTATTCACGCTCCCCGAGAAGCCTGTCCCGTGTTAACCCGGGTAGCACATCATCCTCGTCGGCGGCTTCGGCCGTTGCCCATATCTCTACGACCGGCTGCAGGCCGAGTTTGAATCGACAGTCCTGCAGTCTCGGGGCAGCAAGCCGTGAGTGACCTTGTTCAAGCCAAGGGGTGAATGACTTGGCTGACAATCTCAGGTGGACCGCCATTTGTCGTGGCGCCGTCGTTCACCAGCTTTCAAAGCTAGATCTTTGTCCACAGCTGAGTGTGAAGGTAGAGGCAAGGGTCGCCCGCATGAGTTACGGCATTGAATATCACACGTCGTTTGATGCAAGCGAGCATCTGCAGGCCGACAAGTACTGGTCCGAGGAGTACCACGATTACAGAGCTGCTAACCAAATGCAGTGGTTCTTGAAAGAGGTGACGGATAGGACCAGTCAAATTTGGACACCTCACTGACATGTTTCACAGGGTGACGACATTAACAGCAAGCGCCCGGTGCGGCATTCCTTCATTCGACTATACTCAGGGCCAGTGGGTGAAGTCAAGGAGCACATATTCTGTTCCGCGGCCCGCCCACCCCCTTCGAGATGTGATTACACCGTTCGAGGGATGTGTCAGATCAAATGGGGCCGAAAAGTCAGCCTCGAGTCCCTCCCAACGTATATCAACCCCATCGGAAAAGTCTACCGCGAGCTGAACTTCGAAGTCGAGATGACTTGCGAAGATGGGACTGTCGACTTTACAGTCTATCACAATGGGATCCGAGTCGCCGCACAAAACGTCGAGGTCGAGTTTGACTGAGTCTCTAGCCTTGGTTTGTTGACGCGGATGGAATGGACCGTTACGTTGCAGGACAAGTTGAGGATTCCGGTATTCGAGGGTGGGAGGTCATGGCTATCTTGCTTTCAGGGAACGACGAGTGGCGTGCTGGATTTTTGTCTTTTTGGGTTGTGCCGGAAACCGGCCAAGACATGGATCTCATGGCATCAGAGATGAGAGGCCATTACAGGGCTCGGGCATCAAGAAAATATGAATGTAGCATAGGCACCAAAATAATGCGGGAGAACTTGGTCCATCCCATGATAGATTCATTCAATGCCTTGGCCATCCATACGGAGCATCATAATCTATGCCTCGGTCATGTCGACATCTTCTTGCTTCATCGGCAACTCGTCCTTTAAGCTTTGGTCCTCCTTGGCTGTTGTACCATTGGTCACGAGGGCATCCCTGACATGTCGATACACCCTGACTGTGTTGTCCTGGCCCCCGCTGACCATGGTCTCTTGATAAACATCCACCCAAAAGCACACGCCCGCGTGCCCTTCAACCCTCTGCAGAACCGTCTTGGATCCGACGTCCCAGAGCACGATGCTCCCGTCCTCGCTAGCAGAGGCGATAAAAGGGGCACCATCCAGGACGCCAAAGCAGCCACCGACGGCAAACTTTTCATTAACGTGGCCTTGGTACGTCTTCTTGACGCTACCGGCGACATAGTCCCAAAGGCGAATGCAGTTGTCGAGGTTAAAGGCCAGGACGAAGCGGCCATTGGGGGAGAAGCAGACGTTGGTTACGGCTGGGTTATCTTCATGGACGAGGGTACGAAGACATTGACCTGTTGACGTATCCCAGACACGGCTATACACGTATTAGCAAGTAACACTTATCTACAGTGAAGGAAGTGGCTCTTACATCAAACCGTCTGTTGAGCAACTCACGACCAGCGTTCCGTCGCAACAAAAGTCGATCCCACTAACAGGATCACTATGCGCAGGCAAACTACGCATGAGTCTACCCGCTCTCACATCCCACAAAAAGACAGCCTCGTCGTAGGATCCGCTGGCAAGAATGTTGCCCTTTGGCGAAAAAGCCAAGCAGTGGATATAATTATGGTGACCCTTTAGAGGAGCCATCTCCTGGCCAGCTTCCGTCTTTCGGGCAGTGGTTTTCGGTCGACCTGTGACACGATCCCACAGACGAATGGCCTTGTCGTCTGAGCCGCTCGCAATGGTGTTGCTATCAGGTGTCCAAGCGAGACAGCTCACGCCGGCCAAGTGGCCAAACAGTGTGTCCATGTGCGCGCCCGTCGCGGCATCCCAGATCTTGACGGTGGCATCCGCGGAAGCAGAAGCGATGAAGCGCCCGTTGGGCGATATCCGGACCTGCGAGATGGGCTTGGTGTGGCCATGGAGGACGAGGCGGGCGCGGTAGTTGGGCTTGAAGGGTTCGGGGGGAGGAGTAGGTTGCGGAGCTCGAGGTGAGAGCGAGTCTGTTCGGGAGCGAGTGGATGATGATTGAGATCGCGAGCGCGAGCGTGAGGAGCGGGGTGATGGTGATCGGGAGACTGAGGGCGAGGAAAGGCGCGAGCGTAGACGGGAGTCGGAGCGGGTGGTAGACCTGGACCGCGATCTTGACCTTGATCTTGAGCGCGAGGTGCGACGGCTCTGCTCATCGTAGTATTTCCGATCGGCACCATCATCGCCGGGACTTGGGCTCATCGTCCTGCTATTTCGATGATGCTCACGTATCGAGAGCTCTCGCATCGCTTGGTGGGCGGAGGGCGAACGGCTCGCATCGTCGTCCTCGCCGTCGCGTCGAGGCGCGTAAGGGGGAGATGAATCGCCATGCGTCTTGCGACGCTTGCCGCGGGGCGAATCGCCTAGACGCTCGTCGTCGGAAGCCATCGCGAATAGCAGTCAGCCTCGTTGGATTTAGGTAGTTCCAGGCCTCCAAGGGTGGGAGGTCGTCTGGACGAGGCTGAGTGGTAGAGTCAAAGAACCAATGTGGGGCGCGAGGCTGAGGAGCTGGAGGTGCAACCTCCAAGGGAGGAACATGATTGGTCAGCGCCAGTGCAAGCCACTCCTGAAGATCCGGAAACTACCACAAGTTGGGGAAGCGGGACAGTCAAATTCATTGGCCTTGCTTTCATGCAGAGATTCGGTCTTGAGCCTGGCGCCGGGCCATTAATCTCCGCTGTGACACGGGAGTTGACCAGCGAAACCATTGGGTGCCAGAACCGCCCGCTGAGAAACGAGTCATCAAACGACCGACCTTTCGACTCCTATAATGGAGTTGGGCAAAGATCCATTGATTACTTTCAGCTCTCTCCTGCTTGCCCCTAGCCCGGTATGACTGTGCTTCCATCGTGAGAAAGAAGCTTCGTTAATTACCACAATTGCCGCCCTGTCTCTCAGATGGGCAGCTCGCACCATGCCGGCGGTCGGTAGTTCAGCCATGGCGCTCGGTTTGCGGCATTCCGTGCGTCGTCTACTGGTTCTTCTCCCGGCCAGCCGCCCCCTTTCACCTGCCGGGCCTCAGATCAGGTCTGGGGGACGGCCGGGCAATTAAACTATCTATTTTTTGCAGCAGCGGCGCATCCGCGGACTTTACCCCGTGAAAAATGCAACTCTGAAAGTCAAGGAGACCAAAAGGGGGGGGAATGCCGAATGATCCTGGGTTACACAGTCAATACAATCCAGGCTATTGATCGCGTGCCGCGCGCCATGTGGCTCTGAGGAAAGAAAGAGGACAGACAGTGGCGTTCCCTTGTTGTGCTGTGTTTCTCAGTTGTGGGCCGTTTCTGCATGCGGGCATGAATAACCGTCTTTTTCTCTCTCTGTCGGTTGAAACCAGTGGCCAAGTCATCGAGACCGTACCATGTTTTGCTTTTGTTTCTGCTTGTGTGTTCTTTTCTTAGAACCAAATCACTTTCTCCCTGTTGACTCAAGGCGTCAATCGAGACATCCCTTGTCTACTCTCACTCATCCTTTTCGCGGTCGGCCCGTGGACGAGGTGAGACACTCTGCGGAACTGGGCTTGAGTCGTGCCCTCTGTCTCCAAGTGAAGGAGATCCTGGTCGACGTTCCGACTGTTCGTCTGGTCCATTCCGGCCTTTACCACATACCGAGAACGGGCCTTGGCTAGATGGCGCAAATCGACTTCATCGCCATCTGACAGCTCTTGGCCAAAATCCCTCACCATTCGCTCGGGATGTTTTGAGGACGGGCCACTCAGGAGGCTGCCAGACGGCTGGGCAATTCCAACTATCGCCATCAAGCATAACAGTGGCGTACCCAGAGCTGAAGCCTACTCGCGACTAGCGAGTGACAATAGGCGCGTTCCAGATGCCGCCGGGCTGGCGTAGTAGGTACCATACCCAGCGCTACCTCTCAGCTGTGGCTGTTTAGGGGACGAGCCGCTTGTGGCAGAGAGGACCGTTGGATGCCAACCGGCTCGGGCGTTAGCGTTTAATTGTTGAATTTCCTGAATTAACTTCCGGGCCTGCTTGTAGAGGAGCATCACAGGTTTGAGGAATTGCACTTTCATGCCCCGAGATGACAGCATACTACGTAGTACAGGGTCTTGGCCTCCTATTCGCCGTCCCCTGTAAAGCCTGTAAAGCGACCGAGACAGTGCTAGCGAATAATGGCCGTCCACTGGCCCGGGTGGCTTTTGCCCTGATCGACGAACACATGGGGGCGCGTCATTGTGCCGCATTCAACCAGGCCAACAACCAAGGCAAGGCAGGTCGCGTCAGAGACGTCCTAATTGCAGCAGATTTCGCAGATTAGATGCGGACAATGCTGCCCGTGTCATTGGTGGAGGAAGGGCGGTAAAGAAAGGAAAGGCTGAAGGCGTCTTTGTCGGCTTGCCACAGGTCGGTCAGGTAAGCGGGGATCTAGGGTCTGGTCCTCGTCACCTCAGGGGATGGAGAGCGCCGCAGATGAGGTGCTCCATCTGATCCATGCCCTGCTTTGGGGGCGAAAGAGAGCACTGGCCATGAGGGGATTACTGACTTCCATGTGCTTGCTCCTGCGTTCCATGCGAATTATCTGTTGGCTGGGTCTTGACAGCGTGAAACTCGAATGTCGGTTATGTTCTGCCAGGCTGTGCAACTTGTCAGCGATCTCAGATAGAGTGATTATGGGCCTGTTGGTGAGTAGCCAACAGACATTCTAAGCTGACAAGAATGTTGATCGCGTGCCCTCTGACCTTGAAAGTGCCTCTTGTCAAGTTCAGCCAACCCCATACAACTCTACAGAGTCGCAGTGTCCAGATGGTGCCATAATACCCCATGATCGCACTCCAAACTTTCCGATTCGCGTTTTGCTCCTCTTGGGCATTCCCCCTTTACTATTCCAAGATTACCCCCGCTGCGAAAGACGACCGGCCTTGTAGCCGTCACGGCGCCGCCTCGCCTATTGGAAATGACACCCCGTCCAAGCGAAACGGCGACTCTAGGCGGCCGGCTGCCCAGCCGGCTGGGGACGGTGCTAAAGGCAGTAAGCAGCCCTACGAGCCACCGCGGCTGGGCGAGGCCCTATTAGAGGCGTTTCTGGAGAAAGAAAGTGAAGGCCTCGAACCCCCAAGTTTGCCCGCAGCCGCCGTGTGACGGGGTCTGTTTGTTTGCCCAAGGAGAGGGCGGACACCTGGTGTGTTGCGCCGCGCTGTCAATCGAGCTGACGTAGTACAATACGTCTCTGTATACAACGTTGTACAAAGCAGCAGACTTTGGAAGCTTGCCTTGCTGCCCACCGATTCCTCTCGGCGACTCCCACATGCGGCAAGTGAGCAGGGATGAGGTCCAACCGGGTTTGTATTTTCGCAATAAGCTGCTGGCAGGCGATTGGCCTGGGGAGTTGCATCGCCCTGGACTTGTTGGCTCGAGCGTTTCATGGCCTGTCAGGATCTTCCATGGAAGCGTCCGTCAATGAACGAATGACTGTGTCCCTTCAGTTCAACCAATCTGCGACTTTTGTTTCCTTGCCCTATGCTCGTATTTTATGAGCGGCATATCGCATAAGCATGCGAATATTCAAGCATGCAACATGAATCACTGCGTTGTGCTTCGAGGCCAGGCCCAGATCCAAGGTCTGGACGGCAGCATCTTGACAGCGTCCCCAGCGGGTAAACGGCCTTCTCTATCCCCTAAAGAGCCTGAATCCTGAGAGAAAGAGGTCTCGACGCACCATCCATGGGGCATGGATTTGGGATACCAAGCGGGGGTTGGCGACCCTGCGCCCCTCGCGTGCGGCCAATCGCCAGGCCCTCGCTCCCCCAAGTTAAATTGCCCTCTGGTACTAGACAATGTTGGAGGAAGGGCTTGCAAGGGGGGTCCCATAATAGAGCCAGAGGGGATTCGGGCTCATGGCCCGATCTCAGTCTCGACCTGCTGCGAGACTGAAGTTTCCAGGTTCCTGCTCCTTCAGAACTCTGCGTGCGTGCCCCTGGCTAGCGACGGGGGAGACCTAACTGCCCGGCAGATTGGATGGACGGCTGTCGACGAGGTTCGTTGGCGCGAGTATTGAGAGCGAAAGCGACTTGCCAGTTGGTGACTCTGACTGGCGCAAGGGCATGGGGAGCAACGCTCAGGGGGAGCACATGAACTAACACTGCTGCCAATTAGCTGCTGCCTGCCCTGGATGCGAGATTCAGTGCCCTGCGCCGACTTTTGCTACCCCCTGGGCTAGCTTCGTCAGCCGTTGAACACGCACCTTCACCGACCAGTCCATCCGTCCCGCAGGCTGCGGAGGAGTCGGAGGAGCGGTCGGGTAGCCCTGGTGAGAAGGTCTGTAGCTGCAAGCGCCGACGCGGGCACACATCCCAGGCACAGACAAGGGGGAAAGACAGGGCAGCATCTGCGGCGTCCTGGTACCTGCTTTAGCGTGGTCCTTGGCGTCAATGGTCCGTCGAGGGTTCGCCCAACCTGGAAATTGTCTCGGGGGTACGTACCACACGCCTCATGCCTCGTGCCTCAGGCCCCACGCCCTCACGACCGCCCACCCCTCCTCTGGCATTTATCTCTAAAAACCCCGGCTTCATTCTCGATTTTTCCTCTCTTCTTTCTTCCTTCCTCACTACAATCCAGCACATACCAACCAGTCATTCTTTTCGGCTTTTAGCCTACCACATTCTTTTCAAACAACTCTCGGTTGCCTTGTGCTCCTCCCCTCCAACCTTCCAACACAAGACTTTCCCTGTTTTCATATACAGTAATTTCTAAATCAACAAACCGTCAAGATGCAGTTCACCTTCTCCGCCGCCGCCTTCCTGGCTTTCGCTGCCAAGGCTTTCGCCCAGACCGCCGACTTCGACCCCATCTTCAAGCCCGAGGCTTGGCAGTCCGTCGCCGCTGGCCAGAGCTTCCAGATCACCTGGGACGCTCCCGCCAAGTACGCCGGCCAGAAGGTCACCATCTCCCTGATCGGTGGTGACTCCCAGAACACCCAGGTCCCCATCAAGGACATTGCCAGTGAGTAGCTCTGCGCGCGCCAATCATTAATCAAGTCACTAACAACAAATCAGCTGGTGTCTCTAACGACGCTGAGGCTTACAACTGGGCTGTCGATGCTTCCCTCGGTGACAAGAACGTCTACGGTCTCGTCATCAAGCTGGAGAGCAACCCCGAGGTCTTCCAGTACTCCAACCCCTTCAAGATTGCCGGCTCCGACAAGCCCGCTGAGGAGAAGCCCACCAAGTCCGCTCAGCCCGACTACGAGGCTCCCGCCTACGGCAATGATGGCACCGCCACCCTCACCGCCCACTACGGCTCCAAGACTGTCTCCGTCTCCCAGGTCTACAACGCTCCCCACACCACCGTCGCCGTCGAGGAGACCCTGACCGTCCCTTGCAACACCACTGAGCCCGCCACCACCTTCGTCCCTGTTGTCAAGACCGTCTCTGTCCCTGCCAACGGCACTGCTACTGCCACTGGACCTGCCGCTCCTCCCGTCTACACCCACCCTTCCAACCCCCCTGCTCACAGCAACCCCCCTACTGTCTACCCCTCCCAGCCTGCTGTTGTCCCTCCTCCCGCTGCTGGCACCCCCGTCCCCGTCCCCGTCTCCGGTGCTGCCCGCTTCGGCGCTCCCGTCGCCGTTGTCGCCGGTCTCGTCATGGCCGCTTTCGCTCTGTAAGCGAAGCAAAACCGCGTACCAGTATCGATTTCGGTTTCTACGTGGTGTCATGACGGCATGACTGCATTTAGAGGGTTTCTTGTTACTTCTGGTATGGAGCAGTCTGGGTATCCAGCCTTTTTTGCGCACATACGTTGATTTGGTAATTCCCGAGCTTGGAAGGTATTCTGGATTGTTAATGTATTTGAGGAAAAAACTTTTAAAAACCCACTTGGGTTGTTTGTCTTGATCAAGCCCTTTCTGATGTAGCTGCCGCGTGTTTCCTTGATGCTACGTCTAATAGACATATGACCCAGCTTTGTGTGTATTTAGTGGTCTAATGAACTGTCCAATGTTGTTCAATTTGCTATCCAAGCCTAGCACTTTTTACCAACCTAGCGTAGAGAGCTTTCGAAGTATTACCTCTAAACAATAGACCTTGCAAACATTGTCCTTGCGGTCTATCAGACTTCATCTATCTGACTAAAGCAGCCTCGTGCTGACATCTATTACCATGCATTGCCAGGCTGACAACAAACAGTCCAACACGGGCATCTCTACCCAGCATTCCCTTATCACGCTTGCGTACCACCCATCTGTCCAAGATCCTTCCGCCAACACCCAGAGCCACGACTCAAGATGAGACCCCACGCTGGAATGCCCCAGCATTTGCGATGTCCGTTTCATCGTGCCCGGGAGTGGCGCCGCTGCGTGGGCTTGCGGCCGTCCCGCCTCGCACTGGAATGTCCCCCCAGTTTCCCAGGTTTGTCCTGCCAGGCTGGATGGGATGATCCAGAGTCGCAGCACTCCGCACCGAGAGATGGGAGTTGAACAAGCCTCAAACTTTATGCCGGGATAGCTTGCATGGTTGTGAAATTAGCAAGGGGGTATAATTGTGCCTGATATACACCTCGGGCTGTTGGTTAGAGTTTGGATGTTTTGATGAGCACGGGTTTCGCATCAAGAATCGGCAAGGATCTTCACCGTCACCACTTTTCTTTTCTTTTCTTTTCTTTTTCGCTTTGGTGTGTTTATCCCTTGTTCAACGGGGCGAGCACTAAAGAAACAGGGCCCTCTCTCATGCCTTGGCTTTTGATGTCATGGATGGTTGAACAAGCTCAAGGGTTAATCGCCCAATCCTGCTGTGAAATGGCGAAAAACAAAGACCATTACGATTGCGTACGCAATAGGTCTCAGATTCGTCGTCAGGTTTCACAGCATGCCCTTGGAAATAAGAGACAAAGAAAAAAAACTTGGAAATTCGCCGCGCTTTGTGTGTGCGACACCCCAAGGGCGCGTGCCTGATCGGCAGGGACACCTCATCTTGTCTCATTCTGCACGTCATTGTCTCGGCGACTGGCAACAAGACGCCATCGGCGGCTGTCACGTCAATGACGAGCTGTCAAGAGAATCCGAGTTGGGATCGTCGTTGCTTCTGCACGTGTGTCCCTAGGATCGAGGGAGTAATTATATTGAAATGACAAGGGGTGGGCAGCGAGATGGACAGTTCCATGTTGAATAGCTTCCATTCTAAACAAAACATCAAACACTAACGTTGTCGTCGGATGCGACAGGATATCCTAGCCATAACATAACCATAACCCATACTCCAACTCCATCTACCCATTGTTCTATCTTGTTCTATTACACACCCTCGAGGCCTCCACCTTAGTGACCGCCAATCTGTCCCTTGGGCAGCGGGGGAATCCAGCACACCGCAAGGTTGAGCACGATGTGGATGATGCCAATCACCCAGAAGGCCTTGGCAAAGTCCTTGCCCTGGTTCATGAAGCGGAAGATGATGGCAAAGATGACACCACCGAGGTTGCCGCCGCCGCCCGTCAGTCCGGACAGGATACCGTTGGCGAAGGGGTGGACGTGCGGCACGAGCGCAAAGTTGGCTCCGTTGCCCGCCTCGTGGAACACCGACATGAGCACAATGAGGCCGACAAACGTGCCCACAGTGCCGCCGTTGGACTCGGACGGGTTCACTTGGCCGATGAGGATGAGCAGAGCACCGGTCAACAGACCACAAACCGTGATCCATCCCTTCTTGAGCCAGAGGTTACGCCCAAACTTGTTGTACAGGATGTCGGCAATCACACCGCCGAGGGGTCGGTTGACAAAGTTGAGGAACCCAAAGATGGCAGCATAGTTGCTCGCCTTGGTCTGGTCCAGGTGCGGGAAGTTCTTCTTCAGGTACGCGCTGAGCACGGCGTTGATGGCAAGCTCGCCGCCGAAGGAGCAAGCATAGGTAGCAACGTGGAAGAAGGTCTGGGGAGAATAGAGAACGGGCAGAGCCTCCTTGAGGCTGGGCTTGACAACGATCTCGCCATGCGCGATCTCCATGGCCTCATTGCGTGTAATCGAATGCTCGTGGTCGCCAACCTTGACGTCCTTTTCACAGCCAGGGCTGTTCTCCTCGTCCGATCCTACTCGATCCGGTGTGCCCACTGGTGTAACATCACCAGAGCTAGAAACTCCATGTGCCTCCATGTTCTTGCGGACCTGCTGGGCCTGGTCGTCCCAGTCTCCCATGGGGCTGTCGGGGCACAGCAGGAGCATGCCAACACCGCAGACAACCAAGCAGATCAGGGGAACAATGAACGTCACTCTCCAGGCCTTGGAGGGGGTTAGGCCCTGGTGAGCAACCAACGAGTCAAAGACAGCAGGCATAATGAAATAAGTGCTAGATTCCTAGTTAGTATTTGATCTCCTGACATTGTTGTCGCGCAAAGGTATAGGGTTGGCTTACATTCCGCCACCAGCATTTCCCCATCCACCAGCCAAAGCATTCGCGGTGCCGACAACGTTCTTGTCGAAGAAACCGGTGCACCAAACCTGGCAAGGCACAAAAGTCGCGCCCAGAATACCGATGAAGAATCGAGAGATGTAGAGGCCGGTTGCGTTCTTGACAAGGGGTGCAAGGCCGATGGGGAAGCAACCAAGGAGGATCAGGTAAGCAAAAACCCGTCGTGGTCCAAATTGATCGCATAGCGGTCCTGTAATGAATCGAAGGAAGAACGTGGCCGATAGCGAGACGATGTTGGAGTTGGCAACTTGGGCAGGCGTGAGGTGGAGGTCATTCTTGATAGTGACAGTCAAAAGTGGAGGAAACGTGTACCTAGAGTTCATGTCAATACATTACACTCAAGCGAGTCTTATTGAAACAACTCACCAGGCCCAGAAAGCGAGCATGAAACCCATCCAGGAGAAGAAGAAAACACGACCATGGACGTCGATGGGGTTGAGTACTGGCACACTTCGAGCTTTTCGACTGATCGGGTTGACCTCAGGGGCCTTCCACATATGGGCGATTTGAAAACCCATGATGAACGGGCTTGTCGCTGGACTCCAAGAGACCTCAAGATATGTCGACGATTCTTGTGGAAGCGATCGAATAATAAAAGAAGGGTGAAGAGTCTATGGCGACTGTGTTGTTGTTTGTCGGTGTCGAGCCTGTTGATCCTGTTTAAGAGGAATGATGTCCAGCACATATATACAAATACAATTCAATCCTCTTCAAGAACCAAAACGTAGGGCAATCTAGAAATTTGCATCTCCGGATCTCCTATGAATGTCCTGCAAGTTTCAAGTCGATAATGCGCCTCTATCTGTGTTTGTGAAGTCTCACCGAGGGCACAGGTGAGGACAGGCGTGATGCTCCGGAGCCCGGAGATGCTTGAACCAGATTTCTGCCCGCGGTTACGCGCTGATCCGATAACGACGGGAGTGACGACGGGGGTTAGAGCGGGCCGTTTTGGTGGGAGAGTGACAGAGCCTCCGGGACTACAACAACTGTCCCCTGAGCCGGATAAGGGCCTAGCCTCGGCAACGACCACCTAGAACCTGTGTACGGCCGGTTCGGAGTGACGCCTATCGGTTCCTGAAGCTCATGTAGCCTAGTTTTTCAACAGACTACTTGGTTCCCCTTATACAGCGAGAGTTGTCCTTTGAAACCCTTGTCTAGTAACGATAGGGTCACTCATCACAATAGGGACAATTCGCATACGAAGCTTCCCTGCAAATGATGATTATGCAACTTCCAGGTCCCACGTCTCAAGAGATGCGAATCCAAGGATCCGTTCCTGCGTGGGCATGGCAAAGATAAGACCTGCACCACAAGCAGGCTATGAGACGGTACGAGACGGCCATATGCCGACGGTACTGGCCTGACCGACACCACTAGGTGCGGCTCAAGCTCCCCATCTATGATAAGCAGATAGTCCAGAGACAAATAATCATGCTATCATTGGCCCAGGGTCCTGACGTAACGGGTAACGGGCGACGAAAGACGGTGATAAGAACAAGGCTGGCGCGATCCTGGGGGCGCTGCGACGGTGTCTGGCCGGTGTATGGCTAGTGTCCAACAGCTGAGAGATAAGGCCGTGGTGGTGTTAAGAAGGCGGTTTGTGAATCTCCGCGGAGCAAACTGTGGCGGGGTAGGGGCAATATATAGGTAGGTAGCGATAAAGGGTGACAAGGCGCTAGCCAATGGCCATATCTCGTTGCGGCCGTCGAAAGGTGGTGTGGTCGTGTCAAACGGAGTTGGAACCTGGACAGGCGGGAGAGCTATCAGCGATCCCCGGTAATCGGATCGTTAAATCTGACCTTTGGAGGAAAGCTCAGTGGTTAAGGAGAGTTCGTTGGCCGGCAATCGCTGTCCCTGGACGGGCGCAGAGAAGGCCCTGTTGCGCCAGCCCACGTGCCTAGCGCGACTTGGAACTGCGAGAGAAAAAGGTCGAACCTCCCAGTTAGCAAGCCATCATGAGAAGCACTTGCTTCTTCAATCCAGTCAATTCGGTTTCCCTGGCGGCGTGGAATGTTCAAGACCGGACAAGACATGTGTCTGGCGACTAGCCAAACCCAAACATCCACCAAAAAGCATGCGACGACCCGGCAAAATGCTGCGATAGGTTGCCACTTTCAAATTTGAAATTGGTTCACGGTTGAGCGCCAAAAACCCAAATCCCTTTTCTGATCTCTCAGGAATTCCTGTCGGTTCTGGAAACAATCGAGTGTCGATGAGGCTGGCCCTGTGTTTGTCGCAGGGCGCTTGGCGTGTCGCTTAAGGCTCGAAATCATCAGAGGAATGAGACTCGAATGATCCAAAATTTCGCTTGGCTCGCAGCGAGTCCATGCCGCTCGTCTTATATAGCTTGGCGAGTTCAATGACTTTCCATCCTTCCTCGACTGAGATCCTCGTTGAAGAAGCAAAAACTGGACGATGCATGGCGAAGTGATGATGGCAACCTGAAGTACCTAGTTCTAGGTACCTGCGCAATGCCTTTTGGCGCTAAGCCGTAGACGGTAAGAGGGGCAACTCGGGCTCTGAGTGGAGGGAAGGAGGGGTCTGAATTTTTCTTTGCGATAATTCCTCGAAATGCCCCTCCATGATCGGTCTCTCTTGGTGGGGTCTGAGAATTATTGTTTCTCTCTCTTCTTCAATTTTCCATCTTTGGAGTAACTGATCCAAGTCGTTTCCCCAAGGTATGAGGCTCTTTGCTGATCTCTTGGTCTCTTTCCCCTCACCACGTGCGTCGCACTGACGTCGGACCCTCATCAGAGGCGTTACAACCAGCTCTCAACGAGAGCAGTGGGGTCCCTCAGTGTGACGCATCGTGAGTGAGAGGCATCCAGTCTTCAAGATTCAAACTGACACTTATCTCTAGATATCATACCATTTCTAGGCCTCACTTAGTCACAATGGCTGCTCCTGAAGTCCCCAAGACCTGCAAGGTCATCACCGCCGACACCATCGCCAAGGGACTCCTCACCGAGGTCAAGGAGACACTGGCCAAGGTTCAAGGTTCCAACCCCGGCGAGCCCACGCTTGCTGCATTCCTCGCCAATGGTGATCCCGCCGCCGTCAAGTACGCCGAGTGGTCCAAGAAGACGTGTGAAGAGAAGTGAGACTTTCCTGCGGACTGTCGCCTGTCTGTCGGGTGATGCCCCTGGGCTTGGCGCTGATGTATAGCATAGCGGCTTCAAGTTCGACCTCCGAACGGTTGACAAGGAGCTCCTCGAGGAGGAGATCATGAAGGCCAACGATGACGAGAGCATCGACGGCATGATCGTCTACTATCCCATCTTCCCCCAGAACCCTACCCACGACAAGTACGTCCAGGAGACGGTCGAGCTCGGCAAGGACGTCGAGGGTCTTCGACACAAGCACATTCACAACATGTACCACAACATTCGCTTCCTGGATGCCCCCGAGAACCGCAAGAAGTCGATTCTCCCCTGCACTCCTCTTGCCGTCGTCAAGATTCTTGAGTACCTGCAGATTTATAACCCCATCCTGGCCTCGGGCAACCGACTCTTTGGCAAGACCATCACCGTCATCAACCGATCAGAGGTCAACGGCCGTCCTCTCGCCGCTCTTCTCGCCAACGACGGTGCTACCGTTTACTCTGTGGATGTCACTGGCGTTCAACTCTTCACCCGAGGACAGGGTATCAAGAAGGCCCGCCACCAGGTCGAGGACAAGGAGGGCTGGGGATTGAAGGACTGCCTTCCCCTGAGTGACGTCGTCATCGGCGGTGTCCCCGTCGAGTCTTTCAAGGTCCCTACCGAGCTCATCCGTGATGGTGCCGTTTGCATCAACTTTTCCTCGTACAGGAACTTTGACGGCCCCGCCATCAAGGAGAAGGCCTCGATCTATGTGCCCTCTGTCGGCAAGGTCACTATTGCTATTCTGTTGAGAAACTTGGTGGTAAGACATTGTGATCCCCCATAACCATCTGGATGCTGACCGGCTAGCGCCTCATTGCCAACCGACCGTCCAAGGATGAGTCGGACAAGAAGAACATCGAGGCCCGAGCTGAGGCCTTTGCGGACGACTAGATATCACCTCCGAATGCTTGCCATTCACGATTGGAGGGAACTTTGAGAGACGATACCTGCGATTGCTTTGGGCTAGACCATGGGAAAGTAGAATGTTTTGGGACTTGAAAAACAATGGAAAAATGCTTTTATTTATTCGGGAGTCACACTAGATATGGGATAAATCAGAAAAGTTGGGAGAATGGTATGACATGAGACTTTGTTCAACGCAATCAATTGATTGATGTGGCGAGTGTGCTGTTGATTCGCATTGAGTATCATGGACAGCCGGTGAGACAGTCGAGCTCATGGAGTGAATCCTGCGAATTGCCGTTGGGAAATTCCGAAAATACCAGTGAGACATGTCGAAATCGCTATTGGGCATTAATTGCTCGACTCATGAGCAATTCGCCATGACAATTCATCTATGAGACCTCATGATCGCTGTTGGGTCCCATGCTCGAAGCGTTCTCGAGATAACCTATTCCCGATAATATTTGGATGTCCGTATTACATTTCGAACTTATAATGACAGTTGAGGCTTCGAGAAGCCAAGCCAATTCTCATTGGCCTTGAGCGGTTCGTCAAACATGACAAGTTGTCTCATCTGGCCCTCCAATATTTGCCGCCCACCATCATGACCCAGTTCGGCAGTCATTGGGCCCCCGCAGAGCTGCATCTGGAATACGGGGGATTGGACAATGGTGATGGGATTGAAAAGGTGAGAGCGTGCCACGTTGGCACATTTCGCCCTGCGCATCTCATCACTTGCTATTCTGGTGCGAAATTCCCTGTCGCACAGGGCCCGGCGTGACGCTAAGAGGGTATGTATGTCCATCTCAACCATGGCTATCTTGGGTTCATGAGAACCATCAAAAAGGTAGATAGACACATGCTTCGAACCTTGGTGGTCCATTGCTTCCAGTGCCGTCCCAGGAGAGCGGTGAGCCATCAGGAACGATGGGGAACCCCTTTCTCCCACGCGTCCTTGCGTCGTTATGATCCTTGTCCATGATGGAATGGAAATTAACTGGTGCAACATCTCCATATGCTACCAGCCATCCATGGTACCGGAGCATACCCAATTGGAAAAAGGGTCAGCGGCTATTGTACCTCTTTGGCGACGACGGACCATGGTGCTATTATCGGACTCGGTTCGTGTCTAGGGCGGCCATCCCTTTTCTTGGTAGATAGGTCGCAAGTCGCACAGAGCAGATCTCAGAGTAGCACCCATTGCGAGTCCTCATGAGGCTTCCGACGCGAAATCTCGTGCTTGATTTTCCACTGCGACCTCGCATTAATATTACTTCTGTTTCAATCCCACATTGCAAAGGCCACCAATCAAGACCAAAGGCACGCGCTAACAAGAGCCAGGTGTCCATGAGGTCTTGAAAGAAGCAGCGAAACAAAGCGGGCTCCCCCGTGTTTCCCGTTTCACATGGACCCGACTCCCAGCTGCGATTCCACGCTGAAGGTCCCCTAATTAGAAGTTCCCCCAACGTTCCATCCGTTAGTCCCTGGAGGGGGGGGCTTGACGCCGTCGCAATCTGAGGCTTCATTCCATCCATTCCACGGCCAGCTTTCCCTCACCAGTTCCCGTTCCCGTTGCACCACCCCTGACCCGCGCCGTCGAAGCTTTTTCTCGAGTCTCGGCTAAAGCCAGCGCTTCTCTCGCCTGCCTCTTGTGAAAGCCATCTATCCATCCAACTGAGAGGTCCTCACTTTAGGTCTTGTCTTTTGACGCTGACGCACGCGCGCGCGGGGGGAAGAAGGGACCCATCCATTGGGTTGATTGAAGCTGCATAAACGCTTTCCCGTCCGAGCTGAAAACTCCAGGTCCATGCCGGGAGTTGCCAATTGGTACGTACCTACCCTCACGGACGTACCGTACATCACCATCGGCACATCTCCAGTTTTTTACTACTTCGACATCTTCCTCCCCTTGGCTCTTCAAGCCTGTTCTTGGACATTCCAAATTGGCCTCTTGCTAACTACGTCCTTCGCTCCTAGAACACCTTCTTCGATCCCGTCTCTTGCTCCGCGCTGCTTCTTTCTTTCGTCTCTACTCTCCCGTCGCTCGCTCCCTATTACCTCGATCTTCTTTTCTTTGTCAGATCGACATCCTGACTTCCCACCCGCCGCCGCTTCTAGCTTTTGCGCCACGGTGCCATCTGTCGACTAACGGGACGTCACCCAAGACAACACCTCCAATACTATCGAATCGTGGAAGCGCCCAGCTGCCGGTGAGCAAAAAGAGAAGAAAGCCTTCCGCAAGTCAATCTGCGTGCGTCGCCGACTTGAGGCCGGTTGTCCAGTTCTGGCTTGGCACCGTGTCCTGAATCCCCCCGACGGCTTGCTCGACGCGCCTACAGAGATAAAACTCTCCCCGATCAAAATATTTAACGAGTTACTTGGTCCAACCCCCTACTCGAACTCCAACGTCGAACCACAATGGCGGCGCAGACTATGCACGCTCACGGTCGCGATGTCCGCCATGGAAAATCAGGCTCTGGCTCGTCCCTGAATTACGGGCCAGTGCCTGGGTCGCCCACTCTAACGAACCCCGACATGATCTTGCCCGATTACGATTGCGATGAGTCCCTCGATGATCGCTCCCAGTCTCCCATTTTGATGTGGAACAATGGCCGAACAAACGACATGCGTTATCACCTCCCTCCGTCGCAAAACCCCTTTGTGGCTGGGCCCATGATGACCCCTTCAACACCCATCATCTACGGAAATGGAACTATGCTATCAGATATCGGCGAGGTGACCGAGGTTGAGAGTGTTGTTGGCAAGGGACAGCGCCGCCCTTCGTCACATCTGTCTGATGATGACCCAACTATGCGATCTTTACCCACGATGGGCATGTCGCGCATCAAGACGAGGTCGCAAATCATGTCGCGCGAGAGGAGGTCCTCTCTCGAATCCAACTCTACAGTCACGTCTCAAGGCCATGGTGCCCCCTTTGCCGATTTTGACGATTCCGTCAGTGTTGACGATATTAATTTCCAGGGCGACGATGAGGAGAGCATGGCTTCCTCATATGTCGAGGGAACCCCTGCGCAAGAGCCCAGGACCACCCGTGTTCCCCGTACACAGGAGGTCGGCGAGGAGCGGTATTCCACCAGCTCTCTCAGTGATAGAGCGGAACAAATCCTAGCCAACGCGAAGCAAAGATTAACGGTAAGGTTTACGTCTTGGAGATCGGAAGACTGTACTAACATTATTACAGACGATGGAAGGAAACCTATCGAGAGCGAGAAGCTCGCTTTACTATTCCCCCATGTCCGATGGCTCGACGCCGTCCCCCCCGATTGTCCGACCTGCGACGTCCCTCCGAGACTCCACCACTCCTTCAGGAACGGGTCACACAAGAATGCTGAGCGACGTCAGTTTACAAGACGAGTTCGGTGGCTCCGGATACCCCCAGCGATCTGCTAGTGCCCTGGGAGCTGCAGGAGGCTACCGCCAGCCTTTGACTTCGTCTAGAAGCGCTGATGCGCTAGGGGGGTATGGCGGCTCCAAGACACCTCTATATGCTCTGGATACGACCCTGGAAGCTCTGAGCGAGGACGAAGATGGTTTCAATGGCAACAGGCATCGTGACAGCGCTCAAAGTTTCAACATGCAAAGCCCAACGTTCGGCTCCTTTGTCGACAAGGATATAACCCGATCAGCGTCAGTTGCACAAGTTCGCGATTTGAAAGACCAGATGAAGGATCTGAGAGGCAAAATCTCAAGTTTGAAAGAACAAGCACGAGCTGATAGTCTAAAACGCCGTAGCCTACAGAGCCTCCGGACACCCAGCCCATTTACTCACGCAAGGTGGGACCAAGGATTCCTGGAGCCTCGAAGGGTTAAGGGTGCTGGACCTGAGACGGTGCCCTGGCAGGCTCCTTGGAACCCTGATCCGACCAACAACGATGCGGATGCCAAAGGCTCGCCTGATCAGGAGGCCGAAGAAGCGAACAACTCGGAAGAAAGGGCGTCAACTGTCAAATACGAGGACACCCCTGAAGCCAATCCCGAGGAAACACAAGTTGAGGAGAGAAAGTCACCTCTACCAGATCCTGAACCTGCCGCCAAGGACGAGCCAAAGTCGAACAGCGCCGATGAGGTCGATAGGGAGGACGAGGGCTGGGAAGGCGGCCTGGAGGGAGTCGGGGCGGAAGTGAGCGAGGAAGTACAGTCCGATTTACAATACAGTCCGCAGGACAATGTGCCAGACGACTTGCCAGACAATGTGGAGGATGATGTGGAGGGCGATCTACAAGATTATCCGCAAGGCCCGCAAGGCGAACAAGAGGACGAAGAGGGCGAGTTTGTGGACTCTGAGAGCGAGAGCGGCGAGTCCCTATACCACGATACCTTGCAGCACCCTGTATCGCATGAGGATCGCGAGGATGCATTCGACTACGAGCACTTCTTTCTTCACTCGGCGATGGGGACGATCAGCCAGCAGCGACTAGGACGAAGAGGGAGCTGGGGCAGTGTGAGCTCAGAAGACTCGGTGGAGACTACACGGGGTCCTTTACCTGATCTTGATCGAAGGACAAGCATCGACACCATATCTTCATTCGATACCTTTGCGACGGCAACCGAGGGACGCGCAAGCCGTACCTCGACAATTGACGATACAACTGAGACTATTCTAGAAACGCCTGAAGACTCGGATGGACCTCCGACTTCCAAACGTACCACGTTCGGGGGCTTCCAGTTTCCGCATGGTAGCACCCACAGCTCGACGAATAACTCTGTTGACCTTCATCAACCTCAGGGTCGACGCAACACGGTGGTTCACCGGCCGACGGATAGTGTAGTCGCTTCGTCCAACCATCGGCCGTCTGTTTCGTCTTTCGAGTCGACAGGGACCAACAGAAGCTTCCCTCTTGTCAACAAGTCCAAAGCTACTACCGGGATCTTGACACCTACAGACAGTACCCCTGGCGGGTCTCCGGATCCAGAACTAAAGCAAATCTCGGAGACGCTTATGAACGGAGCAACCAATTTAGGGGGAACGGACAGTGGGCAGAGCAGCGGAAGGTCTTCTGCAGTGCAGGGGCTGGCAAAGGAAGATCATATCCTGGTAGAAAGGCTTGTGGCCAGCCTCGGCAAATGCGTCCTGGGATTGACGGAGGCATCAAGAGCCAGCTCAGAGGCACGAATGTACCGGAGGAGGATTGATACAGCACGGCGCATACTGGAAGGGCTAGAGGATTGATGTTGGGATACGGCCTCTAACTTGGGATGGGCAAAGTTAGATGGATGGTGTGGCTTTGGTGTAGGTCTGGGCCGGCGCTTTGCATGGCGGACAACCCACATATGGTGCTCTAGTTTGGAGCAAACGGAGTTGAGAGCTGTCTTGGATTAGATCAGGTTCGCGTTCGATACCCTTCAGTCTAGCGAATCAACTTTACTTGAGTTGCAACATGCGGTTGTGCTTGACTGCTGCTGCTGTGGATTCTACTTATCAGAGACTGCGCGATTACCCAGGAGAGGGGGCGATACAATGTTTGACGAGTCAATTGGTGTATTGTTGGTGAGCTTTCATCGTCACCAGTTATTATCATTGTAAGATGGGGGGGTTGGGTTGGGACAGGGGCATTCAATGCTCCAGCAACGCTTGTCGTGTGCAAACAAACAAGCTCATCTGGAGCACGAAGCACTCATGGCCTTTCATCGAGCCCCCCACCCCAGTTTGGTCAATTATTACTGTCTATGTGATGCATGGTACAAAACACCAGCTAGCGATGGATATTGAGATGGCTTAGCGACGATAGAGTTGCTGTCCCGCGATCTACATGTCGTTGAGTCTCGACCATGTCTTCTCGACCGGTGAGAAATGGGCAGCTCACTGGGTGGCTCTTGAGTGTCATTAGGGTCCGATATGTTCACCAGAGGGGGGCTGGCGCAAC
Source organism: Fusarium piperis (assembly GCA_027886205.1). Lineage (NCBI taxonomy): Eukaryota > Fungi > Ascomycota > Sordariomycetes > Hypocreales > Nectriaceae > Fusarium > Fusarium piperis. The sequence goes on along the minus strand of RZGM01000012.1, from coordinate 178,141 downwards.
GGTAGCGCGGTAAGTTACCACAAGATATCATATCAGAAATCATCCGTCTAATTCCCTCATTAGTCAGATTCCAGTACACCGGAATCTCCTGAAGGTTAAGGGTTCAAATCCCTTGTCCCTCACACCCTATAAATCTTTTTTTGGCAGTTTTCGCTCTTTTTGCCCTGTTATATATCTGCAAATTATTTATTTTTACCTAGCTGGATGAATATCGATGCTCCAGGACATATAAAGGAGTATTAATATTTAGGTCGATTCAAGTGTAAATGCTGTGAATCCCCAATACCAAGGCCATTCTGGTCTCCTTTCCCCTTTACTGGTGGTAACCATTGATCACGAGTTGGTCACTTAACAGCCAGTGTTAGCCGGGTCGGCCCATCACATGTCAATACACCAAGAGTGAATGCATCTTCCTGTCCACCACGATTAGGTATTTGCATTCACCCAAGTAAGTCATTAATTAATATGAAAGGAACTACTTGTCGTAGCATTCAATGTCACCATTATATTCTCCGATCCCGTTGACGTGATGGTGTGCGCTGCCTTTCACCATTCACCTGGCCAAGAAAGTGGCAGTTACCCTGCACCGCTACACCGCTAATAAAAAAGCCACGCATCAGTTCCATACCAAACCTTCTCCAAAACCCCAGCGACACTAGCTTTGTCCCGCCCATCTACAACGGCGCTGGTCTCCTCCGGCTGCACAAACGACAAAAGAAAAAAGACATCGCAAACGGCGTCGTCGTGGACATGGAATCGCCGACGCTGGCAACAAGCCTCCTCTCGGCGCTCCTGCCGCCGGATCTTGTCGACTCGATCAACAAACACGTCCTCCACCCGCGAGCGCCCATCCAGATCCTCCTGCGTCACGTTCTCGTCCAGGCGCAGAACCTCCTCGACACGGCCGCTCCCATCATCGAGCCGCTATTCGACCGCCTCATGACGGCCATGGCAGAGAACCAGGGCCTCGTCGGCGTCATCGCCTCCCTCCTCGTCCTCGCCACCTTTCTCATCATTCTCAACTGGATCCGGCGCCTGCTCATGTGGTGGACGCGGCTGGCCATGCGTGTCGCGACCTGGGCTATCCTCTTCGCTATTGCAGCCTGGGTGTGGGAGCGCGGCGTCTTTGAGAGCGCCAGGGACATGGCCATCGCGGGAGGAAAGGTGGCGGGATACCTGGCGGTCATCAAGGACGTCTGGCTGGAGGAGTACAACCGGTACGAGGCCCAGCAGGGCATGGCGGGCGGAACGAAACCGGGAGCGAGGTCGAGATGATGATGCGACAAAGAATGATTTTTTATGACCGGATCACAACAACCACCAGCGATGATTCCGTCCTGTCGAGAACAGCAACACCATTTGGATACCCGGAGAAGGACGCACGATAGGAAACTCGGAACCACGCACGAAGATATGCACACCAAGGAGACCACCCACATAATTTACCTATACTTTGGCAGAAAGAGACGGAAAGGAAAGCTGGATTGTCTCGGCAAAAGTTGAGACCGTGGACGACCATGCCTTTTATTCAGTTCGGTCTCGTACTAAACGACGCAGATAACGCCAGCGCTATGCAATACTATCAAGATCCCATGCAAACTTTGATATCCCATGTCCCTGAATGTGCCGTGCCCTCTTTTCCTCGTAGTCACCATCTGACTGTTAATCCTGATCTTCAAACTCCTCGTCGTTCGGTTCTTTGGGATCTTGGGCCTCGTGGAACTGAATACAGTCGTCAATAAAGCTCAGGATGGCTGCTACACTGTCCTCGTTGGTCACGTCCAGCTTGAGATAGTTGATCATGCTAAAACTCTCGATCAAACCTGCCACGGCGCGGTTTAGACGGCGGAAACTGGCGCCCTTCATGACCTGATCCTTCTCATCTGGCGGCTTCGAGGTATCGTCCTCGCCTTCGGGCCCCTCTGTGACGCGGCGCGCACGTTCGATGGGGTCGTCGTCGAGGAGAGCTACATCAGGAGTGAGGAAGCGTTTCAGATCCTTCTTCTTGACCTGACCCTTGACGAGATCCATCTTGGACAGGATGTTGATGTGAGGCACCTCGAGCATCAGCATGGCACTCATGGCGCTGAGCGTACCGGAGAAGAACTTTGCGCGGTCAACGACAAAGGTAGCTTCGAGGAGGTAGACGGCGGCCATGCGGATGTCGAGGGCGCCTGGCTGCGACAGGAACTTGACCAATGCGGGCAGGATGGGGACATGTGTGTAGAGCTCGATCTGGCCTGGCATGTCGAAGATGATTAGATATTCCTCAGTTAGAGAGTCGAGGGCCTCGGTCAGCCAGTCGAGATTTTCCATGAGGAACTCGAAGCAGTAGATGAGACCGCCATTGGGGCCCAGGCCAACCTCCTCCATGGCATCTTTGAGGGAGATGAGCTCCTTGATGTCGAGGTCAGGCTGATGCTCAAACGTCTCGGCAGCAGGGTCGAGGTTGACGTAAAAGGCGGACCGGCGGTTGAGCTGGAGATGAGTGATGAGGGCGGCGCAAAAGGTGGACTGCAGGCGACAGCCGGTTAGCCTGGGGATGTTGGGGGAGTAGCAAGCACGCAATTGAAGAGCGCATATCGGGCATGATGGTGCAAGACCCGAGTGAGTCAAGCCTGGTGATGATGATGACGACGGGGAGAAGAAGGGCTTGGGTCCCAACGTACCTTGCCCGCGCCCGCGGGGCCCATGATCATGGCACCAAACTTGCTCATATTGAATGAAGCCGGGGATTGTTGATGATGGGGGGTTGGTGTTTTTTCGTCGAGCCGACAGGGGAGCTTCTGCGATCACCTCTAGCTTCCCCGTTGTGTACCCCGAGCTATCTAAGCTGCCCCGCCTGATAAGGGTCCGGTCCTTGGATGAAAGAAGGCCGGGGACTCTGTTAAGGACGTGCAGAGGCGCAAGGTCTAGGTAGTGGCTACAGGCAGTTCCCGGTTCGGTTGGGCGTCAGCGAGTGCTACACAGCCTTTGAGATAGGTAATGCCCTGATTTGTAGTGATGGCGATGAGTGAAGGTGGTCAAACTTTGACGTAGTCGTCGGGTAAGGTGGGGTTGTGTGAAAAAAAAGCTGGGATAAGATTTTTTTTTTTCGCACCCTGCTCGGGCATTATGGCGGGCAATTCTTTTTTTTTTTACTCCGGTCGCTCGCTTTCAGTACCTGCCTGCCCCGCCCCATCATGCCCAGTCCAAAACGGTCATCATGATGGCTCCACGACCATGGCTCATCCCGATCAACGTCCACGTCCCTCGTGCTTTTCCGATTGCGATTACGCTCTTCGGACGTCGGCGCACGTGTATGGAAGGCGGTCAGGGTACTGGCCAGGGTGGTCATGGAGGAGGGATCGAGGCCGACTGGTTCGGCAAGGGAGTCCATGTGCCCCCGGACAGCCAGTCATTGAGGTCCCTTGGTAACTGTCCTTCAGTCTCCAGGAACCCAGCGGGGAGGGAGGAGTTCCGTGCCCTCTCGTTGGGCTGGGTTCAAGGAACGGCGGGCGGCAAGTCGATGGCGCAATTCTGCTGCAAATTTCGGCGTCCGAGATGATCAAGAACCTCACCCTCCAAGTTTGCTCTGCTGCCCCTCCATGACGGCTACCGCTGCCGATAGCATGTGTACACGGTCTCCACGCTAGTTCCCCATAATAGACGCATGTACTCTCTTAATATCTGGCCCTGTAGATCAACAAACTGCCGCGACCGACGGCCGGTCAACAACTTTTTTTTTCTCCTTCTCCTCTATCCCCGCCTCTCCTCCCCTGCTCCAAAGCCATCCATCCATTGAACCAGCCCCTCGCATGTACCATTAGGCATTGCTCTGCGTAGGTAGGGGCCAGATATGTACATAGTAGCTCGTCAATTAATCCGACTCATTCGCACGACGTCAAGGTCTCACTGCCCCTTGAGTTCCGTAGCAAGTGACATAAGCTGCTCCGAGTCCAAAAGTGCCCGACTCAATCCCAAATTCCCACACCCCACTTGCTCGACGTATTCGCACATCCCCTCCCTCCCGCCTTTTCTTTCCTTCACCTCCCGCTCGATTCTTTTTTTCTTCTTCCTTCTTCCTACATCCTCTTCCACTTCTTCAATCCCCCCTCGTCTCTCCAGCGTCTACTCTCCGTGGTATGTCCGTCTTCGTCCCAATTGCTTGTCAATTATCTAACAATCAATCTCCAGTGACTCCGTTCTCCCGGTCATCACAGTTAGACTTCCCCCGCGCGGCATAGCTTTTCCGTCACCTCTCACCCTCTTCTCACTTTCATCCTCACAATGTCTGCTACCAACGGCACCAACGGCGTCCACGCCGAGCTTTCCAGCTGGAGGCACTACAACGAGGGATCTTTCCTCTTCACCGTAGGTCCCTCCCGTCTCGCCCACTCCCGAGATTGCGATCCCGAGCTCGGCCTTCATCGGCATTCCCACCACGGCCTTGAACCGAGGCTTCATGCATCAATTGTTCTCCTCGACCCCGCTGCTAACTTTCATCCAGTCTGAGTCCGTCGGCGAGGGCCACCCCGACAAGATCGCTGATCAGGTTTCGGACGCCATCCTCGATGCCTGCCTGCGGGAGGACCCCCTCTCCAAGGTTGCTTGCGAGACTGCCACCAAGACCGGCATGATCATGGTCTTTGGTGAGATCAGCACCAAGGCCAACCTCGACTACCAGAAGGTTGTTCGTGAGGCCATCAAGGACATCGGTTACGATGACTCCGAGAAGGGCTTCGACTACAAGACCTGCAACCTGCTCGTCGCCATCGAGCAGCAGTCCCCCGATATCGCTCAGGGTCTTCACTACGATGAGGCCCTTGAGAAGCTCGGTGCCGGTGACCAGGGTATCATGTTCGGCTATGCCACCGACGAGACCCCTGAGCTCTTCCCCCTGACCCTCCTCTTCGCCCACAAGCTCAACGCCGCCATGTCCGCTGCCCGCCGCGACGGCTCTCTCCCCTGGCTCCGACCCGACACCAAGACCCAGGTCACCATCGAGTACCGCCACGACAACGGCGCCGTCGTTCCCCAGCGTGTCCACACCGTCGTCGTCTCTGCCCAGCACTCTCCTGATATCACCACCGAGGCTCTCCGAAAGGAGATTAAGGAGAAGATCATCAAGCAGGTCATCCCCGCCAAGTACCTTGATGACAAGACCATCTACCACGTGAGTTCTTATGCACCCCTCAGGCAGTGAGTCATTTGATATTAACAAGTCCTTTTCAGATTCAACCCTCTGGCCTCTTCATCATTGGTGGTCCCCAGGGTGATGCTGGTCTGACCGGCCGCAAGATCATTGTCGACACCTACGGTGGCTGGGGTGCCCACGGTGGTGGTGCCTTCTCCGGCAAGGACTTCTCCAAGGTCGACCGATCTGCCGCCTACGTCGGCCGATGGATCGCCAAGTCTCTTGTCAACGCTGGCCTCTGCCGACGTGCCCTTGTCCAGCTCTCGTACGCCATTGGTGTCGCTGAGCCCCTCTCCATCTACGTCGACTCGTACGGCACCTCGGAGAAGACCTCTGAGGAGCTCGTCCAGATCATCCGGGACAACTTCGACCTCCGACCTGGTGTCATTGTCCGGGAGCTCAACCTGGACCAGCCCATCTACCTCCAGACGGCCAAGAACGGCCACTTTGGCACCAACCAGAGCTTCAGCTGGGAGCAGCCCAAGGAGCTCAAGTTCTAAGCCATCAACCTCGCGACGTTTCGTGAAGGGAAGAGAGTATTCAACAGCTCTCTGCATATATTCATCCTAGATGTTTAATCAGTCCATTTGATTTGGCAACTCAAGGCGGCGTACGGTTCTCAACGAAACCTTTGTATCTCCCACCGGAAGGGAGGGCGGGCGGTTTCCGGCTTCTGTTTTGTTCTTTTGTTTTTCCAAAAAACCAATATTTTGGTTCCACGGCTGCGGGGAATTTCTTTCGCGATATACCAGGCATGGAGTGGGCGTCTTTCAACAAAGACATTTTAGGGCAAACCTGCATTTGTGAGGCGAAGCAAAAAGTCAAAGACTTGCATTACGACGATACCCTGACGACAAGGGGATGACAAAAAGAGACACGACACATACTTATGAACGTGGCGCTTGACGGGGAAACAAAAGAACTTCAACATCTTTTCTCTCCTGGATCTCTAGCTGAGCTTATGCAGTAAGCGGGCGAGAGCTGAGATATGGCGGTGGATAGATCGACATTCTCGATCTTGGACTACGGATGAGAAGATGGGGCGACAGTTAGATGCGTCCCGTGGCTGCGGTAGTAGACGGCAGCCAGAACCATGAAATGAAAAACCAAGTTCACGGTCATTCAAGTCCCAAGTGAAGCGAATTGAACATGTCATGCCAACGACTACCGACAACGGAGCGAGAACCACTGTCAAGGGGCTCATGGCCGCAAACAGACGTGAACCTTTCTGTCTGACTGATACCCGGCTGTGTTGATGCCGCCGGCAATCTTACACACGGGAAACTCACGGGAACCCGCCCGGGGACGTCTCTCATCGTCTCACACATGGTCGGCAATTCAAACCCTTATCACATAGCCGGCACGCCGTTATTCGACCCCCTCTACGGCGATTTCAAGGTGACCGGACTCGGCAGTTGGCGTCACGGATACCTCCATCAAGCTGAGTTCTAGAAGGCCTCTGGGCACTTTGACAAGGCGGAAGTCTCCTGATAGGCAGCAACAGCACTGTCTTCTTTTTTGACTTTGGCAATGGTCCAAATGTGATGTCATCTTCATCCCAATGGCCCTCTGCGTTGTGTAACAAAGACCTCGCTTCTGATGACCAATCCTAGCCCACGCTGGATAAAGACAATACATACGGACCATGGATGGATGGATGGATGGATGGATGGCTGACAGCACCGTGGAGGAGAAAGACATCTTTGTCTGAAGTTAGATATTCGCATCCGAGATGAAACGCGAAGCGCGAGGACAGTTCGGAAAGCTGGCCTTGCTTTGGGCGTCCCATCACATTGCTCCCGGCGCAGGATCCGCTCAAACTGACTCTCTGCCGCGAAAGCCCCTGGTTGCCCACTCGAAGCAAGGGAGAGGGACTCTTGAGCCCCGGTCAGAGCCGGATTCTCAACGCCAGAATTCCTCAGAGCCTCTAGCCACAGACGGGCCGCGGTTCGGTATGGCTCAGGGAGGCGGCATACGGGGACACCAGAGACGGGGAGACAAGAAACTCTGAGTGTAAAGTGGCCTCATGGGCGGAGAGGAATTGTCCCCGGATCCAAACAGGCGAATCAAGCCGAAGGCGGGAGGGACAACCATTGTTGTTCTGGAGCCACCAAGCCGTTTTACAGCTCAGGAATTGTCGAGTTCATCACATCCTATTCCGGATGGCATGCCACCGGGCCTGGACCCTTCAACCACGTCTTGCCACTGTTTGACGGCTATTTCGAGTCTCTCCGTTTTCATTGTGAGCGGGAAGGATTGAACGGTTATCGAGTTGAGAGAAGATAGCCATGTGTTGGAGCAACAACAAAAGGCCAAGAGAGTTTGGCCGAGACTAGGGAAGTCTACTTGGAAAGGAGAATGAATGATGGATGTGAGGCTGTCGACGAGGTCCAGCTGCGTCTCAGCCGCGTCATTGCGGAAACGAATAAACGCTCACCCACGGAGAAAAGTCCAGTTGGATAGGATCCAGTAATGATCTGCCAATGTCACTGCTGTTTGGTCTGGGCCACTTGTGTTAAAGGCTCGTTAAGCGAGCTGTTCCGGCGCTTGGTGGATGGAGATGGGGGCGCCAGCTTCGGAACCCTCATGTAGAAGGCTGGTCTGTCGCATGATTTTCGATATCGTTTTCAACGTTGCAAGATACTACCTCTCAAGTTCTGTCTCATGACATTGAGTTTTCCTCCTGCGGCTGATGGCCTGGCCAGACAAAGGCCGCTATCATATCATGTGTGTATTTCTTGTATTCGAGTCAAGAAAGCAAGCTGGAAAGGCAGTTTGTGGGTTCCCTGAGTAAAAATCTGCTCTCAATAACCACCCTCTTAGCTGCGTGCACCAATGGGGAGCAAATCTTTCCTTCCGTCATATTACGCATTTCTCTGTGACGGTCATTTATGTATTCAGGTATCAATAGGCATTGGCATCATGCGGCACAAAGAACGATGCTTCCTTCCTTCCTAAAGAGGGGCTAGTTCTTGTCCAAGGACGATCGAAACGTCAAGGCGTTGTGTAGGTTGGGTGCGAGGTTGGTGAGTGCCACACCCGCCGAGTCCCTTCTGTAGCCCACGCACCCGGAGAATCAGAGAGGCATTCCCAGTCTCCCATCCTAGTCGCATCCAAGACGACGCCGTCGCCTTGGCATAGAGATGCTTCCCTGGTAGCTCTCAAAGGCCATGTGTGGTAGGGCTGGCACGAGGTGCACACACAAGCGAGGTAGAGGCATGATCCGGATTGTCAGAAGCTGCACTGACAGCGTGAACTTGCCAAAGGCCATAAAAGGTCAGAATAGCATCACACCTTGAGAGAAATATGTTTCAGAACCAGATACCCCACGAATTCCATAGGTATCAGCTCATGGCCGAGAGCAAGCCAAGGATTCATAACGAGAACCTGAAAAGCACTCTAGGCCTGGTAACCGAGGGTGCGGTTGGCGCTTGCGGTCCGCTTTGGACTATTCGTATACTTGGAAGCAGGCTTCGACTTGGTCTGCCACCTGAGCCGGTGGGTAGGATCAATCCTGTCGGTAGGCTATCCTTAACCTACTACGTAGTAGTTTGGGATGATGGAGAACAGCCACAACTTAAAACCATGAGAGGATAGCCAAGCGAATAGGAACCATGGGACAACCCTCAGCGCGCATTCCCAAGCGAGAAGCCTCTTGGCCCTCTGATTTGATGGAGTTCTCTCTGGCGGCTCCCTCTTTCTATGAGCTGCCTCAGCTCATGACGCCAGCCGCTGAGTCTAACTGATTGTTGTTCCTTTTCAGTTTGGTTCCCGTGTGATCCATTTTCTCGTCAGATCTCCATTGTGCATTTCTCCCAACAACTTGTGAAGGGGGGGCGTGTACCCAAGCTACCCAACGGGGTAGGATGAAACACATAGATAGTGAACCTGGCGTGAGATGAACGGGACAGGATGGAGCAGCGATTCCAGGGAAGTCTCGTCATGGAGGTGTGTGCCGTCTGCTTGAAACAAGAGTCAAGCCATCAAGGCCAGCCGCAGATGAGCAGCCAATCTCCAAGCAGGCATCGGCACTTGCTGACGAAAGCCTATGTAAGGATGTAGGACAAGGCCCCAGGTTTCCAAACTTTTGTGTTGGGCTGAATGCGAAATACCCGTGCTATTACCCCATCCGATGCCCCTCGGACCATGGATGGAGATGAAGTGAAAAATGACGATTCTTAGCTGCCCCAACTGCTCAACTTCTGACTTGTCAAACGCTGTTGGTCTGCTCTCTCTCGTGGATAGCACACTATCATGACCGTGAGCGAGGTTCAAAGTAATTCACGGTAGCACTGGCCACCGCTTGGCTTTGTCCACCCAAACCCAACAGTCCGGATGAGCAGAGGATCATCCCGGCACGCCAATATAGCGTAGTCACTGCGCTGGTATCCGAAAACTGGGCAGTGTAGGCAGAGGAGGCGGAAAAAGCGAAAAAGGGGGCGAGATGGGGACCAAGGGCGGTCCTAGCTTGGACAGTCAACAGAACCGAGGAGATGGTTTGGCAGTCGGTGCGGCCGGGAGGTTGCTTGGCTTGGATCTGTAGGAGGGGACGGATGCCAGAGGCGAAGCCGCACACCACTCAAGGTCTAGGCGAGGGCGCCATGTGCACTTACATCTTGGGCCCTTCCTTGGTGGAGTGCTGTTCTATTGTGTGTCAACAACAGGTGAAGCTGCCCGCCGTGGCATACGTGACCAGTGGCTTGGCTGGAGATGGAAGGGGGAGAGGCCGTAGAGGGTGTGATGAAGCATGAGCTGTTGCGCCAACAGGTGACGCGGGCGACCAACGAGGCAGATGGCGTCGCTCTCGTTCATGTGTTTGTCGTCAAGTCATGCAGTTGGCCGGGGCCCCCGCACGGGGAGGGCGGAGGGAAGATAGGTGTGCGCTGTGCTGAGGCTGCAGCCTGAAGATGGAGCCGTGACACTGTGTTGGTGGAAGTCCTTTTCCTTGCTTGGCTCGAGAAGTGGGAGTGTGATTGAGAGAGATGGAGATGGAAAGTGAGAGTCGAGGTTTGCAAAAGCAAGAGGCGAGGTGGTTGCGGCAGGATCGAGTGCCCCGTGAAAGCGGGTCCGGGGCGCGGGCGCTAAACCCAATCTGAACCTCAATAGGCGGCAGATGCCCGTGCGCTTATTCAGGCCAGCCGGTCGGGACTGCGGGCTGGCAGGGGCTATCGGACAACAATAGCAAGCGCGACGTGGGGACAATAGGAAGCTGCAAGCCTCCGTCAAGCCCCGTCAAGCCGCGCCCCACCTTCCCACCTGCCAACCACACCCTGCCCCTCCTTCCGTGTCCGCAACCCCACGCCCGCCGACGTCTCGCCGGTCCGTTTAGACAATAGACTTGAGGCATCCCTCCACTCTCTAGCTAAGCCAAGGCACACGTTATTCCTGCCGAGAATGAGCCACTCCTGTCTCAGATTGGTGACAATGCTGATCACGGCGTGGAAAGTGATGATCACCCCTTTTTCTTTCCCTTTTCTGATAGATCCTTTTCTGCTTCGGACGAGTCCTCGTCTACAGGTACTTTGGTGTGTGTGGTTCTTGTTGATTCTCCGAACCCCTTGCCTCCCTCCCATCCGTCTACCAAGGGAAACATGATGATGTCCCGACAATGCACGCGAGAGATGATGACACTAATGCACGGGACATTGTAAGCTCTGATGTCGCCAGCCAAAACCTCGCTATTTCAGCTTATTGAAGGACTTTCAGTGGATACTGCGGCCGGCAGTATGAATAGGTAGGTAGCAGTCAGGCGCCCAACAAAGACAAGAGGCGAATTCAAGGAGCCGGCTGCCTGCCTTGCCCGCCCTGCAAACGCCATGGCATGAATAGCTGATCCACAGAAAAACCACAATGCTGCTTGCAGTAACTTTTTGCCTGCGACTAACCTTGCCCTATCCGGTACTAGAGCTCATCCCATTCCACGGAGATGGTATTCAATGGATGGCCCTCGCGTTGGTTTCAAGCCGTGTGGTGGAGGGGGAGTGCTTGTACCCTGAGACGAGCATAATACATGATGGAGCAGCGAGAGACGCTCACAAGAGCAAGTCTAAAGTCCGTCTTTACCGCAGCAAGCGCTGACCCGTCCAACTCGGCCGACCCAGCAGTCCATGTCATGGCCTGGGCATCCATCCATCCATGGCTTGTTGACGACTCAGTCACGCCCCGGCACAGCGGGCGTGCAGTGTGCCCAACCTGGTTGAGTAATCCGTCGCGACCATGGTGTGTCTAAATCGATTCACTCGCCTTATTGACTTGTCCATCTACGGCCATTCTTCTTTGCCCATTGTGGTCCCGGTACCCCACCACCACTCCCCGGCCAGCCTAGCCGGGAAATGATGGCTTGCAAGGCCATGCATGTCATGGCGGCAGCAAGACAAACGCACCTACGACCACACACCTACACACACCCGGACGGGTAGATTACTGTTTTTTTCTTTTTTAGATCCCTGCTTTTTGTTGATTGTGAGAAATGAGAATGCCCATGGCGGCTCCACGGACGCACAATCAATCGGTGAATCAGGTATTGACTACTGGTCTCTGCACATGGGTGGGTAGTATTGTCTTGTATTCACTACTCACGCTCGACGTGGGGATATCTTCCCCTTTCCTCTACTTATTCATCTCTGGGTCTATATCTAGATACCTATTCTTCCCACCCTAAATATTAAACTTTTTTTGCTCTCTAGCTACATCTAGAATCGCCTCTTTTCTCCACCACCACGTACCTTACGCGCCAGAAACAAGCCCGCTTTGAGTGGCGCAGAGCTCTCGACCATCACCCCCCATCCATCCTTTCCTATTGTGTTCAGGTCCACTGCTTGTTACCCGTTGGAATCAACGGCGATCACATCGGTGCAAAACCTCTATATATGGCCTCGCTGTCGTCGCAATCCTGTCGCTCCTGATCCTGGAACACACTCACCTTTCCACCCTCGACAACATCTCTTGACAGTGATTCATACATATTTCTGTCACACCCCAGATATCCAAGTCACAAATTCCAACCTCATCTCCCTCTCTTTCAAATCAACACTTTATCTCACATCATGGATGCCAACAACAACAGCAACAACAGCAACAACAGCAACAACAGCAACAACAGCAACAACAGCAACAACAACAATAACAACAACAACAACAACAATAACACCACCACTCAACCCCAGGACTCCCAGACTACCGGTCCCAAGGGAAACTCTCACCCTCCTCCCGCATACACTCCTCGAAGAATACCCAACCTCGTTACCCTCACAGCCCGTGCTCTCCAGACACGACAAGGGCTTGCCAGCATGATCCACTCCATCCAGTCCCAACAGCAGGAAGCCCCCTATGATGCCCTTCACCCTGCTGCTGTGGTCGATGATCAAGACGAGGCAGTTCCCGAAGATGGCTCGCCCATCTGCCTGAGGATCAACACTTCAGTCAATGTGTCACGCAGCAACAACATTGTGTGCTTCTCGGCTACACCTGCGGAGCAAGCCGATGCTATCTCCAAGGCCGTCGTTCAGGCTTTGAACGAGGGCAGCTCTGGAAGATGCGGAATCCCCATGATCGACGATTCAGGTTCCCCCCGGCCTATCAAGATCGAGGTTGATGCTAGCGTTGTCGTCGAAGGCACTGGCAATGTTGTCGGTACTCGCGAGACCGTCGGCGAGCTCATTAAATGCCGAGCCGAAGCACCACTGCGACGACCCCGAGAAGAAGAAGATGAAGAGGAGACATCTGCTGCAAAGCGACACCGAGCCAGCGAGTGAGCAAATACATTCAGTCTTGGCTATGGTAGTTTCACTACTTCGAGAACTTGTAATTCTCTTCTTTGGATGTCGAAGACGACACTCACAGTCATCCCACTCACCCATCCCATCCGCCACTCTTCCGGTGATTAATCGGGGAAGGATGATGCAATTTGTGTTTTTTTCTTTCTTTCTTTCTTTCTTTCTTTCTTTCTTTACTCTATTCAGGCAGACAATCGTTTGGATGTGTTGCAGAGCGTGGTAAATTCCGAAAGCGTTTGGATTGAGTCTTTGGGCTTTGATACCAAAGTTGGAGGAAGCAAGATACAAGAAAATTGGGCCGTGGGCTGGCATTGGGGATGGTACCTTGAGGTTGCTTGGGATGGCCAGAAATTGGTGGTTTTTGGAGTTTTCGCAGGTGCAGCTTGGAGGATGGCAGGTAGCACAAGTCGGTCGTTTACAGATAAGGCAGGAATCAAATTATGAGCAATTGAAGAATGAAACTACTTTTCTCTTGTACACCTCCAAAGCTCCGCAAATTACAAGTCTACATATTCGAGTGTCGCAATTCTCCTACAATCTCCAACCATGGACCACGCGCCCAGTCCCCCCAGTAATGTCCCTCTTCGCACTTCTTTCAGCTGAACCGTTGCTAATATTGGCCTTTTCCAGATTCTTCCTATACTATTCGTGCCATACCTCATCAAATTAGTCTTTGCACTTGGTGCCCTCAAGCGTATCTCGGTCAATAACTGTCTGCTTCTCAACGCCATACCCGCCGTCATCGCGCCCAAGACGCTATGGCGTCTGCGTTTTCTTCGTCTTCACACAGTCAAACATCAATACACCCCTTATTCTGCGCCAATCCCCTACCGATGGAATGGTAGCTCTCCCAGAAGCGCACGGTCGCCCTGTCCCTCGGTCCGTCCATCGCCATCCCAGTTCAGAGGATCGGGATCAGCCAGCTCAAGCCAATCCAGTCCATCGGGGCTGGTTCCATGTTGGCGGGATGCCACTTTAGAGAACCTTCAATACTCGACGGGAACTTACTCATCGGGACTTGCCTTTGAATACTCGTGGTTTGATTGGGGCTTTTGCGGTACCTGCATTCATCATGGACCCGGAAAACCCCCTCTCATCCCACACTTACTCGACCTGAGCACGTCATGGACACCGTTGAGGAACTCAAATCTATCAGTGGCCGTCTACCTCTTGGTAGTTCACATCTCATGGAGTGCCATAAGGCTTGTGGGGCCATATGTACAAGGGTTTAAGCCAATTAGACAAATGCATATCAGCGGTACCTCAATTTCCTACATAATTGGCCCATGATACAAGTACCAACAATCTGGCTCTGTACAGATAGCTACATCACACGTAACACATCGATAATTCGTCTGCCGCGGCCTCTTCCGGGGCAGCTGCATATTGGTATAGGCCCCGCCAAAAGGCCAGCGAGAGCTTCGAGTAAGGGTATTCTTAACCTAGTCTCCTTTGCACGCTCTGCAAGGGGCATATTTCGCCGATTTAACGTGTTTATACTATTCAAAGGGCATAAATTCGTCGCCGGCTTTGAATCTCTTCCTTATGGCCCCATTAGCCCGATATTTCACATATAACTCCGTTACAAGATACTCTCGCCACTTATCTTATGCTATAAATAGCTTCTAATTATACCTTCCCTCCTACTTCTATATAATATATATATTAATAAGAGTAATATCGATGAGAAAGGACCATGCGAGAGCCTACTAAGGGCCGCGCTAGAAGAAGTAATTATAGCTATAATAGCTTTATAACTAGTCGCCTCGATTAATAGTATTTATTTAATAGTTATAGGCAATAGTAACTAATAGTATATTAACTTCTTTTTAATACTTATTACTAAAAAATAGCTATAATTACTAGGCTTATAAATAAATTAAAGTAAGCTAATATCTTTTTATATATTTAATCTTACTACTAAAGAAATAAGAGGATATAAATAATATAAGGGCATTATTTTTCTATATAATCTAATTAACCTAAGGAAAGAAGAGATAAATTAATAAGGGGATTATATAGAAAGCTATCTCTAAGAGTGTAAGGAAGTGGGTCCCTTGGATGAGGTAAGGCCACTGAGAAGCCTTATAGATAGAGGTGTGGCACGGTTCCGGCACGAAGTGCCAGAACTGGTTGATCTTTTGGTCTATTGGCTCAATCGGCATGCCACCCGATTATGTTACAAAGAGCTTCTTTCTAACTTAATTATTAACCATAGGAATAGCCCATAGGTGGTTAAAGTCCTAAGTCTTTAATTTCCCTATATTATTAAGAGTCTTTACTTTTATAAAGGGAGGATATATACCACTATTAAGGCATATGGTCCTTATAGCAGCGTAGCCGTGGTCTCATAAGGCTATAAGGAGTTAAGGCATAGTAAAGAGGTTATTAAAGAAGACGTAATATATCATAGTTAGCAGCTATAATATAAGGTCTAAGACAATAGCCTATATCTTAGCGAGGGCTTACTTCTTAGCCTTTCTCTTTAATATAAGGCCACGAGTAGCTATTAATATATAGAATCACTATTATAAGAAGTAGCCCTTCTTAGCTATAACTTAAGCTTTAATGCCTCTTTTAATTAGCTTCTTTAGCATTAGGCATTTAGCCTTAGTTCTTCTTATATAATATATTATATACTTATTAATAGTAATCTAAAGGCCTAGCTCTTATAGATCTATAGAGACTACCTATAAAAGGTTAGACCACTCACTTATATATAAGATCATATATTATATAGCATTTTTAGGTTCCTTAAAAGATAAGAAAATATAAATATACTAAAAGATAAGCTACTATTAGTTAAAGGTTATAAACTTAATAATTAGGTAAGTAGGGTAAAGAACCCCTGCTTAAGAAGTCTTCTAATAATCTATAACCCTTATTTTAAGAAAAATCCCTATATAAATAAGAATTATAAGCTAGATATATACTTCTATAATAAAGAGTGGCCACCAAAGGCGAAGATAGGTATATTTAAGTAAGCCTTTATAGATTAAGGAGGCAACCTAGTCATTTATCTAAATAACCTATTTTTTAATAAGGGAAATAGGGCAAAATAGCTAAAAAAGCTCGACTATATTATTAGGAAGGTCTAGCATAATCTTAAACTCGCGATCTTATGGTTTATAAGGGTGAAAGTAAAAGCCGCGAGGGTGGGCTGGCTTAGGTGCTGGCTTAGTCATAGGGTCTTTCTTCTTCTTCAGCGGTATAACGGGGAGCCCTATTAAGCGGTATTACTAGGTATCTAGCTGATTAAATCAATGAAAGATTTTATATGTAAATACCGCAGAAATCGCTTCATGTTAGACCTTAAGTCACGGGCTTGTATTACTGGCTAGCAGGGGGCGTTGTGGGGCGGGGTCGGACCCACAAGCCTTATGGCACTCCATGAGATACGAGAGTCTACCAAGTCTCGGGTCCCCGATATAAGCATCTGCTGCTTTTCTTCCTCTCGACACTTGCTCGCAAAACTCACCAACTCAAGTGTGGTTCCACAGCTTCTATAAACGCAACATGAATCAAGAGTTTCAAGATCTTAGGAGTACATCCGCGTCAGCAGCCATGGATGGCCAAGAATACCGAGGTCTGCTGCGCCTCTAGGACGGGCGTAGAAGGGTGACAAATGCTTACCCACGTGAGAATCTCGCCTCAAGCTCATCGGTAGTTATGGCTACAGTCGTAGATCTTCTTGCCCCATCTCTCCTAAAAAGCAAGTTTCCGAGGGGGGTTGGCTCGGTATGCTCGGACTCCAGGTGCCTGCTTACCCGATCTTCAAAGTCTCCAAAACCTTCCAGCCGCTTCTCCCGAATCCGGCATCCCCATGCTGTTCAGGGACGCCTTTACGGATGCGCGGATAGATACTGGATTTGGAAAATAGCATATCTAAACTCTTTTGCTTTGATTCATGCAATTTTATGCTTCAATCACACTACCTGGGTGGCATTCGTATCAGTGACGCCCAGGCAAAGACATCTGTTGGCTGTCGCTCTCCGCACCCTACTCTACATGAAACAGCTGGATCGGTGCCTGGCAAGAACCAATTTGACCCCCATTCACGCCTTACCAGTAGAGGCGTAGTGGACGAGTGCCTTGCCAGCTAATTAGGCGGGCGTTTGAAGGCTCTAAAACGGTTCAACATTACCTATGGAACAAGATGAGGCAGAGTGTCGTCCGTCACTTATCGTCCGTTATTTACCGGCGCTTTGACTTGGGCACTACCATAATTTACCTCTGCAAGGTGGTCCGCTATAACTCGCTATATATAACCAGATTACCAAGATTTCGAAGGATCCCAAGAGAATGAAGATGACCACAGCGATATTTTCCCCATGGCCCGCAAAACAGACTTCAAAAGTATCACTTGCGACCTACTTGAGAGAAACGACGGCAACACAGTAGAATATTTGCCTCAAAACACCATGGGATAGTCCAAACCCTCAGTATTTTCACCATGACTCTTTCAGATTTAAACACCTCCTCAAAGCGGCCGTTAGGGTCACCCAAAGCATGTCTTGGTGACTCAACACCGGTAAAAGCTACCAATCGGCCGTCAAGCAGGGGTTCCACTGGGCTGTCTTTACGTCAGAATGGTTAGGCATCGATTTTGAGTCCTGCAACAAGGCAGACCACGTCATCTTTTCTCCGGGGGTGCGCACCACACAATCGTTGGTGTCCTCTCCGGCATGTGCCGGGGGCAGTCCGCTCTCCACCGGATCTGCAGGAAGGGGGCCGCTTCTGACAGCTAATCCCCGGTCTCCTGGGGATCACAGGTGTTTCAAGATGAAGGGCGGGCACGAAACACGCCGAGTATTCACTCTACCGGCCAGCCAAGAGCCATTCCTAACGCTTCACATTTCCATCCTCATAATGAGAATCTAGGTCTACTACGTGGGTATTCACAAGCTTGAATGGCTTGGGCACGAAAAATGCAGCCAAACCAGACTAGCTGCCACCATGCAGAAACCCACGTCGGCGGTGCGCCTTGCTAGCTCACACCGCAATTTGCACCACAACTTGCACCGCCAAACATGTTAGCGAACGCTTCGCCAAAATTGGTGATCTAGCGTTATCCTAGCACGCCGTCAAGTCAATATACGCCTGCCTACGCGAGCGAGTCGTATCTTAACTTAGCCCCCCGGGTCATCTGACGTACATCAAAGTCAACCACGAAGAACCAACGCTGTTTGAACGTACCCAATCACCTGAATCAGAGTCCTCTTTATTCCAACTTTGATCTCCAGTAAAGAGCCAATTCACCTCCTCGAGCGACCCAAGTAGACCTAATCATTTCGGGTGTCTCTCAGCCACAGCGCTTACCTGGCCATCAACGCCCGAGAAGACAATATTACATGCCAGCCAGTAATATTTCTTGTAAAGGAGCCATCCTTTCCTCTATAATTACCCTATAGCATCCCATTATGGTGAGGCTAGGTGTCGATTGAATGAAGAACTTAGTACCATGTCTAAGAGCGCTGATCTCCTTGCTGGCACGCGATCCCTCACAACTCTAAGCCACAACAACACGCGTATCAGTTTCAGATTGAAGAATCCCATCCAATCTCATCTATGTTCGCCTTCTAAGTAGACAGAGCGTTCCAGAATGTTCCCTGTATACCCTGAACCATCAGTCGTCCAGAATGAGGGGGACCAGGGGGGTCGACGGCCAAGCAGAAAAGCTCAAGGCGGAGCATTCGCATGACTCCTGAGTCACACGCAGGCCCTTTGTGTGTGTTGTACGCAGTTCTTCAAGGCCTATCGTGTCTCTCATGCTTTTTCGACGTTAAATTAGAATGCGGCCAACTGCAAAATGGTTCGCCACCGGGCCGTGAATTCTCACACAGCCAGCCAGCCACAGAGGGCTTGGCAGCCCTTTCACGAATCACGACGCGAAATCACGGGATCATCCTTGTAACACTACGACGAGAGTGGCGATGGTCTTCAGGTTCAACTGTCGCCCCATAGCAAGCCATTGGCTACTGATCGTACGGAATGCTTCCGTTAGCTTCTAAAAGGTCAACATGTTTTCAAGACAGCGATGAAAGCCTCGTCCTCGCCCTATTCTGAGATAGAGCCATGCTTCAAACAAGTGTCCAAACACGTTAGTGAGTCAGGCAGCTGGCTGTGACCAAGCCCAATTGACTCAAACAGGCGTTGACTCAATACGGCCCGAACCTACGACTGGGGGGGCCTCATTGGGTCTGGAAGGCAATAAGGAGGACAGCAGCACGGCTTCGTGGCAGTGCCTTTGATGCCCAAGCTCCCAATTCAAGAACCAGTTTGATTGGCCTGCACGATACTCTGGGGGCAGCTGCAACTCCTGCGGCGATGTTTGGTCGACAGGCCGATTGGTTCGAAATTTGGGCAACATCACTCTCCTCTGCCGTTCAAGGGACTGACAAAGATCCTTTTATAATCTAGCCCAAGTCTATGACTTTCTTAACAAGTTTCGAGTATTTATGACAGCTTAGTTCACCAATTTTACTCCGTTCTTGAACCCTAAGTCATCTACAAACATTCTGATATGGTGTTTGTCCAATGCCAAGCACAAACACCTTGTCTCTCGGTGAGATTCCCGATACATTCACCAGTGCAATAAATACAATCACAGTGAAATGTATATCTTTCTGTAGCTATCAGCCTCATGTCTATAGAGAGTCACGTTGGAGTTGCAGTTGCAATTAGACAAGTGTTCAGCAACAACTAGCACAAGAAATTATCACATCCTGCACTGCAAGACTCACTCTTCCACTGAGTTTCTATAGCGGTAGCTATAGAAGCATCATTTTATCTAGGTTGCAGTATTTTTCATCATTAAAACCCACTGCTATTTTCTGTTTATTAGTATGTTCTCTGATATTGTGACCGATAACTCCTCCAAGAACCGCCATTGATATCAACAAGGAGATCACCACTCCAACAATTGTAAACGCCGCCGAATTAGGAACTAATGAAATCTCTTGAACCAATCTTCTGTGACTTAGGAAAGTGGTGTGTTCGAGACCGGAGTCACCATGTGCAATCTGTCAGTCAAAGGTTTGGCTCGGCATTCCGAGACATCCGAGGTAATGTGGCCTGTTCCAGACTCAACCCTCCACACACGTGAAGAAGACACAACCAACTCATATGATGCCCAGAGCCCGAGGCGTACGTAAAAGGGTTACCTGGCAGTGGCAATGGCTGCATCGGGGTCGCCGAGTGTTAGTTACATCACGAGCTGATGACTCCGCCTCAGGTGGCAAAGAGTTCAGAATGGCATTTCCCCTGACTGGACGAAGCACAAAACATCCAGAAGAAGTATCTCCTTAACATTTTCTACATGCACATGCAAGTCGGCCCGTCAAGGCAGCACTGCCATTGCCAAGGGGGCCACTGTGTCAAATCTCGACGGCCTCCAACAAGACTTGTGCCCAGAAGAGCCTCTGTGCCTGGCCAAGCTCAAATTCAACTTCAATTGGCTTCATGAACATGCAACTAGGGCATTGTGTCAATAATGTTGTTGAAGATTTGAGATAAGTCGGGATAGAGTGCAGTGGCAGCATACAACAATAACCAGACATTTGTGCCAACCTTTTTTACATGTACTGCCAAAAAGGAATGCGAACGACGTTTAATGCCATGTTTGAGTGATTCAAAATATCTAATTTTCAATAGATCAGCAATGTCAAGTCTCCAATCCCACAGTCCCCTCAATAAAATTATCCAAAAAAGACATATCCAAGTTCCCAAACTCCCAGTCTATAATCGAGTCCTGCTCAAGCACAGGGAGCTCCTCCGTGTTATGGGTCTCGTCTTCATCTTCGTTTACAGATAGAGGAGCCGGTTGAGCCAGCGATAGATCTTGCCAAACATCTGTCGTAGTCATAGCTTGTCGTCTGTCCCTCCCCGCCTCTTCATCTCCACTCAACGGGAGAGTTGTCTGTGACCCCTTTTCAGGACCTTGGGGTTCGACTCTGATGACACAGAAGTGAGGAATATAAATATCCAATATGGTTTCATCATCGCTCAGCTTGACTCTGCATCCAAGGTCCTCTTCCTTCTTATGTTCAGTGACCAGAGTAACATTGTACCTGCCACCAGAGGCTGCATCCTCTTCGACTGCGAGGAGGTGTCGAAGAAGAGTAACCACCCTTTTAGCGATCGAGTCGTCATTTTGGCGCACAACCTCTCCCATGTACCCCAGGATCTGCTCCAACATGCCGCGGTCACTCAGCCTCTGGTGTGCCAGGAAGTGAAAACCGGCATTCTCAGAGCCTCGGTTGCGCTGGTCCGTGATGTGTGCTAGACATAGAGCCGCGCTGGAGGTGAAGACTAGCAAGTCTACACCTCGGCAGTAATAGCTGGCAGATCTAAACTCCCGGAAGGGAGCGAATCTGCATAGAATCTCACGGCTTGCCGTGACGGCCGTCATCCTGTTGTACTCGTATCCAGGCTCGACATTCGATCGCAGTAGAAACGGCAGATGCACCTGTAGTAAGAGGTGATAGTACATGAAGTGATCATTGAAACGAAGCGTCTCGCGAATCCTCTCCATGTGACCGGCAGCGGTGGGTATGGTTGGCGTTACCCAGTACTGTGCGGGCATCGTTGTAGAAGCGTCTTGTAGGATCTTTCCAATCTCTTCAACAGTTTTCTTGTCATACATGTCTGAAAGTTTGCGTTGTAGAATACGCCCACATGCAACAGTGCAAAGACGATGCATCCGCTCCCATGGAGGGCAGGAATCGAGGACCTCGGCATCTGCATAAGAGTCATCAAACGAGCTCTGAGGTAAACCCAGCATCAAGCAGAGGTAGCGGTCGAACTGGATCAGAAGAGACCACATATCATCAGGCTTGATACTGGCACCTGTAAGAGACGGGGGCTCGACTCCCCGGTTCAGGCCCATCATCTGAGCAATCGCGACCGCTCGGCGCGCAGCAAGCCATGATCGACGGAGGTTCCCTGAGTAGTTCTCGTACAGGGCCTCGAGCAGAATGCATTCGAGGCCTTCTAGGGAAGTAACAAGTTCGTCATTACACGTCACCAAGTTATGGGCTGTTCTGACGAGCCGTGACATGAGTCCATGGTAGTCGATACCGAGCGTGTCAAGGCGGACTGTAGATAAAGATGGCAGGCCTTGGAGAAAGGTCGCAAGTATCAATAATTTCCGGGCGAACAAGGTCGGATGTGATCCTGATGGCGGCAGCTGTAGTAATGCCTTTGATGATGGAGGGGAGCCAATTGTTTTGGTTAGATGTGTGCATGTAACTGCACGAATCATGGATGAAGTTGTTATTGGAAGTTTGAGGATAGCATCCAGGTCCTGCGGGCTCGGCCAGGCTGCTAGGAGACCTTGGCGTAGGTGATGGTGATGTAATACTATTGATGGATCTTGGTCCGCGTCAACAGTCATCTGGACCGAATCCGTCGCTGGTGTAGATCTTGGGCGTGAGGTAACCTCTTCTTGAGCATCTCTCTGCTATAATATAAGCATCATGATATAAAACGATAGCGATTCACCATACCAATGTGTCACGTCTTGATAATCGACGAGTGGCATTGCTGGACGGAGCTTCCAGTGATTGGGATCGGCTTGGTTCCTCCCTATCACGCCCCGGTCGTGATTCTGATCTCGCTGGTGAGACCAAGTCGTCTCGACGAGCAGCCTTCAGAAGCTGCCCAACCAAAGCCTCAACCTGGCCCAGCCTATCGACAAGTCCTTTCTTACTCTCGGGAGGAGGCGGCTCATCGGCCAACTCTTGACTGATACACTCAGTCCCCCGGCTCTTGCAGCCTTCGCAGATGTCTTTGGTAGCAGCTGAGAAGGTGCACCGGGCCTTCCGCCGCTTGCACTCCCAGCAGCTCTGCGTGCCCTTGCGGAGCTTCCGCCGCTTCGGAGCGGGTGCCGAATCGTCCAATGAGGGTTCTCGGGTCATAGATTCCGTGTTCTCCATGGTTGGAGTCGAGATTGAGCGTGTGTCGGAATCCCGGTGACGGAGAATGGAAATGATGGAGGTGGCTCGTTCGTCCGCCGCTTTGACGGAGATCTTGACCGGCATTAGTAATCCCGGCTCCGGGGTAGCGACGGCGGAATTAATCGCAGCCAGTAAACCCGATTCGTATAACCAGTGTTGTGAAAAGGGCAGAATATTTGATGGAATGGTTTTTTATAGGTACATATCATACATAGTTTCCGTTCGATCGGCGGAGAGTGTATTGTCAGAGTGGTGGAAAGATGAGGCTACGCAACAGTATAAGTAGCTTCCCTTCACCCTGCCGCCTACTGAAGATATCATCAACCAATTCAATACCTTCACATTACGCATTACTTATACTCTCTCACTCTCATATAAAATGGTCAAGATTGCTATCGCTGGTGGATCTGGAAGTAAGTTTCTCACTCCCTTGTCTTCACTTAGCCCATATTGACCTTTCAGATGTGGGCCAGGAGGTCATCGACGCTCTGGTTGCCAGAAACAAGCACGAGATCATTATTCTCTCACGAAAGGTTCATACTTGAACCCTGCTGTCTTTGATACTCGTGCTAATCTTTCAGGATGCTCCCACCACGGAACTCGCCCGTGGAGTGAAATGGGTCACGACCAACTACGACGATATCGAGCAGCTGGCTGAAATTCTGAAAGGCGTCCACACCGTGCTCTCCTTCATCGCCAACTCCAGGGACCCCAACGCCGCGGCGCAAAAGCTTTTGATCGATGCCTCAATTAAAGCTGGCGTGAAGCGATTTGCTCCCAGCGAGTGGGCCACGTAAGTCTACCAAACCTCACACTGTTGCACACCTCACACTCGCAGGTCCGGGCTTGAGCACGCCTATTGGTATGCCTTTAAGAAGGAGACGCGCAGGTATCTCGCAGAGCTGAACAAGGATAAGAAGGTGAGTGAAATAGACCTCCATTTATCAACTCGACTAATCGTGCCCCAGGTCCTCGAATATAGCCTCTTCCAGCCGGGCATCTTCACAAACTACATGACCTTCCCCTACAACTCATCCAAGCATGTAGATTTATTTGAAATCCCAATCAACTTCCACAAACGCCGAGCCATCATCTGCGAAGGCGGCGAGGACGACGTCATCACCATCACGACGGCTCAGGATGTGGCCAAGGTCGTGGCGTTGGCCGTCGAGTACGAAGGAGAGTGGCCTCTTGTCGGTGGTATCAGAGGTGCAAACATCACTGTGAGCGAGCTTCTCGCCCTCGGAGAGAAGATTAGAGGCAAGTCTACTATACCCTCTGCTTGAGCGCGAAATAAATCCTAACACCTATGTCAAGGTGCACCATTTACGGTGGAGAAGCTCAACACTGAAGATCTCAAGGCCGGTGTCGTCAAGTCAACGTGGATGCCCATCGTTACCCATCCAGATGTCCCTGTCGAGTCCCGCGAAGCCTTGGCTGGAAGCCTCCTCGCTGGTATCCTACTGGGAGGCTTTCATGCTGGAAACTTTTTGGTCTCCGATGAATGGAACAAGCTCCTCCCGGACTACAAGTTCACACAGCCTGAGGAGTTCTTGACTGAGGCTTGGGCGGCGATTGATGCCGGTGCCAAGACTGTTTTCACTGATTATTAGCGTCGCAGCAGCAGCTACACTATATTCACGCATGTGAATTCTATATATGAAGCATTATCAGAATGTATCGATATCTAATTTACCAATCTGAGGAACTACCACCTCCTCCACCACTGTACCCACCGCTATCACCACCGCTGTAGCCTCCACCTCCTCCACCTCCTCCTCCACTGCTACTAGGCCTGTAACTATAGCTGGTAGAGCTATACGTATTGGAGTCGTTGTGTTCAGCAACGCGAGTAGCCCTGACTCTGGCGGCTTCACGATCGTAGTGCTCCCACGGCCTCGTGAACCCTACGACGTGGTTTCGGGGCGGTGGTGTCGATTTGCGTTCTATCTGTACAGGCTTGTGCTCCTTCTCGGAGGCCTTGTAATGTTGAGTGTAGGCTGTAGTATCTTCTGTAGGCATCTGTTGCACCAGTGTGCTCATGGCATTGAGCAGATGTTGATTTTGCGTGTTGAGTGCTCCGGTGCTGGGACTCGTAGTCGTGGTCTGGGTAGGCTTGGGGTCCCCCGCCTTTTTTCTCTCATCATCAGAATTTGAGTCCTCTGCTGGGGGCTCTTTGTCTTTAGATGCGGGTCGATTCCATCGTGCGCGATATGGCTCAGGTGCCTTGGCTGGTTGAGGTGTTGTAGCGGACTTATCTTGGGTGTTCTTCTCCCCTGGGTTGCTCTGGAGTTGGACGGGTCTCGGGGCCTCGGATGCGGTATCCTGTTGTTCCTCCTTCTTCGAACCGCGACGGCGAGGAAAACAAAGACACATGTTGGTTGTGTTTGTCAGGTCTTGATTCAGAACTGCTTCTTCGTAATCTAGATAGTTCACTGACGGAGTGTATAAAGTGACAAGTTGGCGCGTCTCACCAGCAAAGCTACCCTCTGACATTAAATATCCATCAGGAAATGGCGTGTTTATGGGTAGTCACCAACGCAACGCAACGCCCCGCTAGGCAGCAAATGCCAAGAAAAGTCCCATGGCTGAGCTTCGCCCCTCGCTTGCTTTTCCCCAATCGATAGAAATGACGCAGTCTCGTGCTCAATATCGGTTCCCAAAATGAGCGAGAGACTGCCTGGAGTGGAGCAGACGAGACAGATACGTGCCCCCTGTGGTACTGTTTCAAGTTTAGAAGCTCCTTCAGCTCAATGGTGATCGCTCTTTTACACGTGGGTCTCCCGATACACCCAAGGTGACGGAGGTGGGAAATACTCCGATGGTCCTGTCCGTATCTCGGCCGAAAGCTTCATGCGTTCTCACTTCACGGGAAGAGACAGATTGCCAAGCATGCAATCTATGGCTGTTCATAGTTAAAAACGGTTCAACACCGGAAAGTCTATCGAGGCGTGCATCTCAACATATGCATCAGGTCACCTGGTGCACAACATGGCTGAGAAGATGTCACCAGGTTGGGGATATCTCTGATCAGCTCAGACATCGTCAGGACGAGAGAAGATGGCTCACAATACAAAATTCGATTTCTCATGGTTGCACAATCAACGATTCACGGTTCTTGGAGAGCAGCCGCAACAAAAAGAAGTGTCTTGTCGAATTCTCAAGCAAGTATCCTCCCCAAACACCTAAATGACACAAATCCAATCTAAAACCCTGTATTCCCGTTTCCAATCCCGTCATTCAATCATTCCTCTGCGGCTCAGCTTTCTATATTTAACAGCCGCCGCCGCCGCCGCCTCCATCACCACCACCACCACTGCATCCTCCTCCTCCACCACCATCTCCTCCGGAGCAACCACCCCCGTATCCTCCAGAGTGCCCGCCGTCGTAGCCCCCGATGTAGGGCGCAGTGTAGCTGTTGTGATAGTAGCTGCTGCTGGAGCCGCTGCCGCGGTATTTCTTCTTGTGTGCCATGGCTGGCTTTGTAGGGTAGTCGTAGTAGCCTGCGGTAGGCTTCTCCTTTCGGAAGAATGGGAGACACATTGTGTTGGTTTGCCTTGTGGGCAGTTGATGCTTTGTGCTGTGTGTTGTTTTGCTCTTTGGGCTATGGTGGTTTGTGTTTGGGTGTGTCGCTCAAGTGGTAAGAGTAAAGGCAGTTTGATGAGGAAAGGTTTTGATGTGTAAAGTGCTCAAGGGGATCAAAGGCTGTTCTTATAGCTGTTGACCCAGAACCATCTGTTGTACGCGGTTATCCCATCAAAGGCCAGGTTCCAGTTATAACAAAGAACACAATGTTGATCCAGAACTTTGATAAATTCAAATATGCTTGAGAAGTTCCAAGTGTCAACTCTCGAGACCTCGTGGTCTTTATAAGCTTTCAGTCTCGGTATGACGGCATCTGATCAGCCTCGCATCTGCAACTCTGCCTTGCCCTACGAGACGAATTCAGCCCCCATTCACGTCATGCTAGAGGCGATGCGTCAGCTCCAGGCACCCGAATTCCGCCTCTCGTCATTCTAGAATCCTTCTAGCGCCGCCGCATGTCTACTCCTTCGAGTGGTTGGTCTGATACTGGTGTGCACAGCCCGATGAAGATCATCACACCCTTAGATCCACTGCGGAGACTCAGCCTCGGGGCGCGTGATCGATACCGCACAGAGTTTAGGGCCTACGAGGATGCCTAGATTGGAAGCAAGAAAAGAACGCATATGAGCTGGGCGTGTTCTTTGGACTTGATGCTTGTCGCTTGGACGTGACCAAAAGCATAAACTCATGCTTCAAGTGAAGGTGAAATGACGAAACACGTGCTGCCAAGGGTGAAGATCTTGGCCACTCATTTTGCCTAAATAGGCATCACCCAGCGCCATATTTACGCACTATCACCTCCTCACTATGTCACCACTAAACTATGTTACTGCACCATCCCTCGCCTCTCCCGTCATCCGTGTCACCCCAAAGTAAGCATCCACGTCAATCTCCCCGATCATCCCCCAAATGCAGAAACCGATTCGACCCCCCAGCCTCAACACTGCCGCTCATCAATTCACTACAAGAAAAGCATCGCAGCGTTTAACCCCGGCGAGGAACCAACGCGAAGATCGAAGGAAATAAATGCGTTCATGATGAGCAAACCATGCTGGGAATGCCTCAAGCGACGTCTCGTCTGCGACCTGGGCCGTCCAGGATGCCACAAGTGCGAGAGTCGAGACACAGAGTGTCCGGGATACGATAAGAAGCCGCTCAAGTGGCTTCATCCAGGCCAGACTAGGTCCAAGGGACGCCGCGCCAAGAACGAGTCCAACGTTATCCAGCTCGCTCTCAAGGACACGACGGAAGCGACCACACTCTTTGAAGCGATCGAGTACTGTACGTATACCCCTTCTGATGCACCAGAAACCCCCCGCTCAGTGCCTACTCATCAGACAATGTCCACATTTGCCCCGATCTGGTAGCCAACGGCTCCGGCGCCACGACAAAGTCCCCCTTCATCATTCCCCTTGCAAATGCACCCTATGCCCCTGCCACCATCAGGCATTGCCTTGTATCTTCTGCCCTGGCACATCGCATCTTGCAGTCGGAGCACGAATTCAAGGAAGACCGTGCCATTCTCGCGAGCAGGCTGCAGACACATCGTGGTGCGGCAATTCGTCACTTGGCCAGCGGGGTCAAGCTTGGCTCGGAAGTAGGATGGAATAACACCAGTGGCCGCGACGGCCGAGAGGCCACTCTAGCTTCCATGCTGGTGTTTCTATTTGTCGAGGTATGTTTCATTACTATATTTAAGAAGCTGCTCTCATTCCGTAGCTCCAGCAAAGCTTCTCTCCCAATTGGCGGCAGCATAGTGATGCTGCGCATACCCTCATCGATCTCTTCGGTGGTACGACACAGCTTATCCAAGAATGGCCTTGGTTCAATCATCTCTTTAGATATTTCATCCTGTAAGTGTTTGACATTATCTCCAAGTATTGCAATGTTAACCCCGCTCAGGATAGACATCATGGGCACCGTCACAGCGCCAGCCCCAGAAGTAGAGCACACGAATCGTCAACTAGAGTATATCGGTCTATTACCCTCCATGTACGGCGTCGGCCTCTGGACCTCTCTTCCATGTCCCCCGGAGCTGCTTGCCGACATTATCCTCGTGAATCACAAGCGAGCCACAGCGACGAACGACCCTCTTTTTGCACATCATCAGCACTCCTCCGCCGTTGACCTCCTCAAACGCATCATGGCTTTTTCGGTGCAAGACTGGGCTGCCATCATCGACCCCTCTCCCCAACCAAAAAGATCTGGCAAGACCGTTATCCAACGCCAGAGCGAGTTGTTGGGCTGGCAACGCGTTGCCTACATATACCAGTCGGCAGTTGCTCTATACTGCATATCCGCCCTCCTAAACCCCGAGTGCAGTATCAACACCCAAACCCCTCTGGACATTGACATCCCATCACTGAAATTTTCATACCGTGAGGCTCTCCTCCAAGACCTCAAAGACGTGGCTTCGGATCCAAAGAGCGAACTCCGAAAGTATCTCATGTGGCCGACCGTAATAGCCGGTATCGAGCTAAATGTAGATGACGAAAAGTCCCAAGCCTTTATCATCAGCGAACTGGGCTGGGCCAGCAAGACATTTGGTACGGCATCAGTGTTGGTGGCACAGGATCTACTCAAGAGGATTTGGGGTTCTGGCAAGAGCGGAAAAAGAAATTGGGACGATCTCTTTGATAGGCCTTATGCATTTGTGATGTAAGCGATGGCTTTTTAGCACAATGATTTAAAGATACCCGTGCTTTGCCATTTATATTCTTCGAGTGCAGTTGACGGGCTTGAGGTGGAAAGTGGATAAATTCCGTTTTATGGACACGCGATACATCGAGTTTCTCAAAGCACTGCAAAGGGTACCCCTTGGGGTTGTTTTCTTTTCGCTTTTTTTTACTTAAAAAAAACATAAAGAATACATCATGATCTGTATGATTGCATACACAGAGGGGATCGAGTAAGAGAAGCAGTATTGAAAAGAGTTTCGAAAATTATGTCAAACCAGTGTGGCCATAGGCCAAACCAACCACCACCATCACGCTCATAATGCTCAACCGTGGCGTTAGTACACTCATTCTCCAAAATGCTCAAAGTTGTTACAGCTCTTTGCTTACGCTGGCCCCATTTGTAATCAATAAAAACAAGTCTTGCCCCTATTTCCCGATAACAGGAACAAACTCCCGGGTACGCAAAAGAAAGTCCGTCTCCACCCTCATTTCCGTCTGACATCACAGCCGAGAAACGCAATGTTAGCGTCCCTGGTGAAAGCCGTACTCAAATGTTCAACAATGTGGCTTCTTTCTGTGGCGCAGTTCCGTGAGTGAAAAACCTTTTCCCCAGATCTCTCCCTTTTACAGCTTGACACGTCGATTATAATTGTCCTTATCAATCTACTGTTCACCTAAAATGGTTGCCCTTCTTGTCATTCTTTCGCCCATGTAATTGGTTGGTTCCTCTATTTCCACTTGTTCCAGTGGCTTCTCCCCTGCTGCTGCGTCAGGGTGTATTGCATATCGATGGTTGCTGGCCTCAACCAGTGAACAGAGCGATCAATCTCCAGGCTGTCGACGTCTGCTGGGCGTAATTGAAGCCTCATGTCTTTCCATCTCGGCCCCTCGGCTGGGCAGCACCTCCTTGACCCCTGGTCCCATGGCATCGGCGTCATGAGCGATGTCTGCTCGCGCTGGTCGGAGCTCGACATCACCCAGATTGGGTCGCTTATCGCCATTGCAGGAACCGTCCCCACGGCCTGGCGCTTCCTGCAGCGCATCTGGCGCGAGGCCTATGGTTACATCCGTCGCTTCTTCCTGGCCTCTGTCACAATTCCTGGTGGTGATCCTCTTAACAGGAGCGTCGTTAAATGGATTATGGATCATAGGGGGCGCCATCATCGATCTTTTACTGGCCGCACCGACATCGGACGTTCTCATGGTGATAGAGCAGCCGCCCTGAAAAAGACGCGACATTCTGTTCAGTACTGTCCTCACTGGAACACGAGATGGATCTGGTACGGCAGGGGTCTCTTTCTGATTACCCGCAGAATTGATGATTTTTCCGCTTCGTTATCAGATCCCAGCTACGATGGCATCGGAGGTGAGGAAATTACAGTGAGCAGCTTCGGCTGGTCAGCAGAACCCATCAAGACCTTTATCGAAACCTGTCGTGAATACTCGGACAGACAAACACAATTCTTTGTCATAATCTACTCTCGAGATCGCTACGGCCTCGCCTGGAAGCCCAAAGCTCGGAAACCAATTCGACATCTCGATACCGTCCACTTTGACAACGAGATCAAGCAGGACCTCCTCGTCGATATCAGAAACTACCTCGACCCCAAGACCCAGAAGCGGTATCAGAGCCGCAGCATGCCCTACCGGAGAGGATATCTCTTCTACGGACCTCCTGGGACTGGAAAGTCGTCTCTGTCTGTCGCCATTGCCGGCGAGTTTGGTCTTGACTTATACGAAGTCAAGATCCCAAGCGTCGCCACAGATGCCGATCTAGAACAAATGTTCCAGGAGATTCCCCCACGTTGTGTCGTTCTACTCGAAGATATCGACGCCGTATGGGTAGACCGTTCAAGCAATGAAAAGAACGGCCAAGACGGCAACCACGCGCCAAACTGCACTCTATCTGGTCTCTTGAACGTCTTGGACGGTGTAGGATCGCAAGAAGGTCGCATCGTCATCATGACAACAAATCGACCAGACCAACTCGACAGCGCACTAGTACGCCCCGGCCGCGTCGACATGAAAGTGCTCCTCGGCAACATTAGCCAAAAGTCAGCAGAAGAAATGTTTATCCGCATGTTCTCCCCTGACCTGGGCTGCACGTCACATCTAGACATGCAAGAAGTTCGAGTGCTGGCAAAGCAATTCGCCAGCGCGGTACCGGGAGATACGTTGACGCCTTCTTTGCTGCAGGGATTCTTTCAGCTACACCTGGAGAGCCCCCACGAGGCCGCCTCGAGTATTGCTTCGTGGGTCAAGAAGGAGTTGGAGAAGACCTCGGATAAGGAATTTGAAGTAATAACTAGCAGAAGGAGGGTGTAAGATGATTTGTATTATGTAGTTTGTATAATATGGGATAGAATTGTTTGGGTTTGCGTGACGGGCACAGGCTGCGATTTGTTGGTTTTAATAATATGCCATCTTTCTATCATGTCCAACTTCTATATCCCGATTCAATAGCTTACACGACCAGCACCACCGCCGACTATATTCTCGCCAGAGCTCTGAACCCTTGACCAGCAGACTTGTCGTTCCCTGAAACAATCTCCAAGCACATACCCAACACTTCCCGCGTATCTCTAGGATCGATGATTCCGTCATCAATAAGCATACTGCTTGTAGAGTAGCTCTCGGCGTCTCTTTGAACCTGCCGCTTAAACTGCGCCGTCTTCTCCTGAGCCTTGTCCGCGGAATCCTTTTCTCCCTCAGGCCGAGCCTTCTTTGACTGGATCTGCTCCATGACGCCGGCGAGCTGATCAGGTCCCATGACGCTGCACTTGCCCGTTGGCCAAGTAAAGATGAACCTGGGCTTGTATGCTCTACCGCACATGGCGTAATTTCCAGCGCCGTAGGAGGCTCCCATGATGATGGAGATGTGAGGAACTTGGGAGCACGAGACTGCAGAGACGAGCTGTGCTCCGGCCTTGATGATGCCAGAGTGCTCGGCTTTGGTGCCCACCATGAAGCCTGTGACGTTGTGGAGGAAGATGATTGGCGTGGATCTGAGAAGGTTAGTTGGGTCAAGGAGAAAGATGGGATGGCCTACTCTTGGTTGCAGAGCCGGATGAACTGGGCAGCTTTGAGTGCTTCATCGGGGTTGATGACGGATATCTGATTAGCCACAATGCCCACACGGAAGCCTACACATTCGGTCAGTCATGATTCTTGCATCAACACTTGTCGGCTTACCCATGATGTGTGCCCACGTCGTCAAAATATTGACTCCATACTTGGGCTTGAAGACAGCCAGCCTCGAATCATCGACAAGTCTCAAAACCACCTCCTTCATGTCAAAGGCCTTTCGAATGTCTGGATTTACCAAGGAAAGAATGTCATCGATGGGATACCGTGGAGGGAGGGGATCCGATATTTCACCCTTGCTCTTGAGGAATCGCTGCTTAATCTTGAGAGAGGCGACCCAGTCTCTGGCCTTGTGGATGGCGTCAAACCTGTACGTGTCAGAGCTTAGCTTCATAATGGAATATGAGACTCACTCGTCTGTGGCGACCTGGTCGGCAAGTCCAGTCTTGGAACCATGAACATTAGCACCCCCCAGCTCCTCCGCCTCAACCTCCTCTCCGGTAGCCATCTTAACTAGCGGCGGACCACCAAGAAAGACTTGAGCCTGATTCTCCACAAAGATGCTGTAGTCGGACAGAGCAGGGTGATAGGCTCCACCAGCGGTCGAAGACCCAAAGACGATGGCGCACGACGGCTTGCCTTGGAACGAGCGGTTGGCGAGGTCGTAGAAGAGTTGGCCGCCTCTGTGAAAGACGCGGAACTGCTGTGGGAGGAACACTCCAGCCTTTAAAGTTCAGCTGATGCTGGCGAGGGCTGTGTGGGAGGTTGAGACTTACGGACTGGACGAGAGAGATGAGGGGGAGGTCATTCTCCGAGGCAATCTCTAAGATGCGGTTCACCTTGACGACTGCCACTTGTTAGTAAATGTGTGGATTCGCGTGATCGAACTCACCAGTCATCTCGTTCCATGCGCCACCACTCTGTGTCGGTATATGTGACATAAGAAGACATATCTTTCCGCTATTGATGGTCAACATTGGACTTGACAAGAATCGCCAGTGTCGCCCTACCTCACCGTGCCGATGCCGGCAATAATATTCGCAGAAGGTGTCGAATTGGAATTTCCAAAGCCAGCGAACGGACACAACTCTAGAAATGGAGAGTCTTGATCGAGAAGCAAAGCGATGCGATCTCTTGCTGCAAGTCGGTCAGCATACCGTACTCCCGACAACGTGTGCTTAGAGGACTTACGAAGGAGCTGGCCTCTGGTCTGATGCCTCTCAAGTGAGGCAGCTGTGCCCTCGCTGGACACTTGTTGCAGTGCATTCTCATACTTGTCTAGTATGGGCTCCCAGTTTGCGAGGTTGTCTTTGTGAGCTTGGTCTCGGAGAGACACCTTGGAGCGCTCGACTGGGTATTGATGTATAGTCGACATGTTGGCGGTAATTGAGTTGGAGCAACTCTTGAAATTCCAAATCGAGTAATTTAAAGATGAAGAACAATCTTTAGTTGGGTCAAGGGTGTAAATAAAGATGCGGTTCGGGGTTCGGACCGAGACGGAGCGGCTCCATCAATCGGGGAAAGATGTCAATTAGAAATGCCACAGTTACGGCGGTAAAGTCTTAAAAGATGAAAAGATGTCTCTGAGATGAAAAGAAGCATTAATTATGGAAGAACAGACCTCGGCTTCTAAATGCTTGTCAAAACAGTGACAGACAAAGTAAATGCTCGAGGTCCCCTCCCTACGGCGATCGGTCCGGCCGCTACGGGGCGGGTATCTCGGTTGTTGACGGATCTCAAAGCGGACCGCGAGGAAAGGAAATCACATCCACGGAAGAAATGAAGGAATAATCTGATTCATTAATCTTATCAATCCCAGTCCTTGGAACGATGCGCACCTCATTCATTCATCTTTACTCATGGCTACACACGTTCGCATCGTCGAAGTCGGCGCCCGAGATGGCCTGCAAAACATCTCCCAACAAGTCTCGACTGACGTCAAGATAGAGCTACTTCGCAGACTTTACGATGCTGGACTCGAGACGATAGAAGTAACATCCATCGTGTCTCCCAAGGCGGTCCCTCAGCTACAAGATTGTCGCGCCGTCTTGACGAGTCCACCGGTGCAGGCGCTTCTTGGAGATGCATCGCTACGCCTCCCAGTCTTGGTTCCAAACAGGAAAGGCTTCGATATTGCCCATCAGCTGGGTGTCAAGGAAGTCGCCGTGTTTGTGAGCGCGTCGGAAGGCTTCAGTAGGGCCAACATCAATTGTACCGTGGACCAAGGCATCGCCAGAGCACGTCTCGTCTGTCAAGAAGCCAACAAATTTGGCTGCAAAGTTCGCGGGTGAGCACCCACGCTTGTTCCATCAATACAAATGCAGCTGCTAACTCGTTTCTTCAGCTATGTATCTTGCATCTTTGAGGACCCCTTCGATGGGCCGACTCCTCCGGCCGCCGTTCTCAACATCGTACAGACCCTCCTCGAGATGGGCTGCTACGAGGTTAGCCTCGGCGACACCCTCGGAGTCGGATGCCCGAAAGATGTACACAGCCTCCTTCATCTGCTTAAGACAAACGACATCCCTCTCGATCGGATAGCTGGTCACTTCCACGATACATATGGACAAGCTCTTGCCAACGTTTGGGAGGCTTATACCTGCGGAGTGAGAGTGTTTGACAGCAGCGTTGCTGGCTTGGGCGGATGCCCCTTTGCGCCTGGAGCCAAGGGAAATGCTTCTACTGAAGACTTGGTCTATATGTTTGATCGAGCTGGTGTCCATACAGGAGTCAATCTCTCCAAGCTCGCAGCGGTCGGGGCTTGGATCTCGGACAAGTTGTCGCAGCCAACTTCGAGTCGCGTCGGCGCTGCACTGTCATCCAAGGAGCGACGCCTGAAGAAGCCGCGAGAAAAGATTCACGGACCGTTGACTTGGGAGCGCGTCAAAGAAACGGACGGTCTCATTATCGATCAATCGGGAGCCAATCTGAGGATCACCATGAACCGACCACGCAACGGCAACGCTCTCACTACCGCCATGATTGAGGACCTAACCTCCATCTTCTCAGAGGTGGCCAATGATAGGAGCGTCAATCGCATCGTCCTTACAGGCAATGGCAAGTTCTTTTGCACGGGTATGGATCTTAGCAAGAGCACACCCGTCGGTGGGAACGACGACGTCGCGCAAGCCCAGTTCAACAGACTCGAGCGACTTTTCGACACAATTGACAAGAGCCCCAAGGTAACGATCGCCGCTCTCAACGGGCCGACATTCGGAGGCGGAGTCGGTCTTGCATTTGCCTGTGATCTTCGACTCTGTGTCAAAGGCGCCAAGGTCACACTGAGTGAAGCCAAGCTAGGCCTTTGTCCTGCGACAATCTCCAAGTACGTGATTCGGGAATGGGGTGTGCCTTTTGCTCGAGAGGCAATCTTGACAGCAAGACCCGTGACTCCATCAGAGCTACACGCCAAGGGAGTGGTCATGAGTGTCGTGGAGGATCAGAGCAAGTTGAACGAAGCTTTAGATTCTTGGCTGGTCAAACTGCGGTCTGTGTCGCCTGAAGCCCTCAGGATGTCCAAGGAATTGATCACATCGGCCTGGACCCACGGAGGACACCCAGAACAGGCCGACACCATCAAGACGCTCTTCCACGAGATGATGAAGCCATCCGCACCTGGACACTTTGGCGTCAGCGAATTCCAAGCTGGAAGAGCAGTAAATTGGGACGCACCACGTACGATGCGCAGCAAGCTCTAGAGGAGGGTGCAAATCAGGGATGTGTGACACGGAGAACGGGAAGACGGGCCATTCCATTGGATCAGCTTCCGACAGGAATAAAGAAACTAGTACGATTTAGGTAATAGTTTAGTCTAACTCGTGAAATATCCATGCTTGTTTTCTGGCTGCGGGGAGGTTTGCTCGACCCCAGGATTTCCCCGGATTTCTTCTCTCCTCTCTCTCTTTGCCAACTGAACCCAGACCTATCAAGCAAACCAGGATCTAATCACTCATGTTTCCCGAGTGAGGAGGTCCCGTGATTTCGCCCTATTCCTGTTCACCTTGCACATCACGTCTCCCTCCTTACTAAACCCTTAACTGCACCTCGACGCCCTTTCCCCTCACCTCGGTCCGCTCGGCATGGAGACACACGACACACGGCCCACGAATGCGGGCGTGATAAAGCGAATTCGTCAAGCGTGCGCCAATTGCAGGTTAGCAAATGTCATACAGTGAGGCTATTGCATAAGTTAACGTCTAACATGTGCCCAGGCGACGCAAGGTCAAGTGCTCCGGTGAGCGCCCGGTGTGCACGCACTGCCGCCAGAGCCGACGGAGCTGCGTTTATGAGCCGTATTCGGTCACGGCTAGCGAGACGGGTAATACTGTGCCCAAGTTTTCTAATGCCACGATAAGTGTATGTTAAATGGACATATGAGGGTTTTGATACTGATTATGTGATAGAGTCAACTGTTGGACCGTATTTCTTCGCTTGAGTCGGCGTTGAGTAGGCTCAGTCAGGGCAACTTTGACGCTCATGTGTACGACTCTCTCTCTCTCCTATGCAGCGACTTTGACTCAAAGACATTTAATATCTTGAGAGTATAAACTAACTCTATCTCAGCCAGACATCACCGTCTTCGGCGTTCAACTCGACGCCTCGACGGATGTCATCACTACATCACAACCAAGACCAGCCAGACCTGAATCTCGACTCGATAGTACAGAATTCTGTCCTCAACAGCTTGTAAGAGCATCCAACCCACACAAAAATCAGTAACTAACCCCGAGTAGTTCCTTTGATGGACTCCCACCCCCAGAAGTAATCCAATCTCTTGTGGACACCTACTTTGCCCGCGTCCACAACCAGCCATACTCATTCTTCCACCGCACGTCCTTCTACGCTAGTCTTTCGACTATGTCGGTCCCGAGATGTCTGCTATTCGCTGTCCTTGCGTATGCTGTGCGTTTTTCGGATGAGCCTTATTTCGTCGGCAAGGTCCAGCAGGCTTCGGATGCGTATTCTCGGCAGTCGTGGCTGTGTGTGATTGAGGATCATCTGAGTGTTGATAACAACCTCGACCTGTCTGTTATTCAAACCGTCACTCTATTATCAATCGTGGATTACACAGGTACATGTTATTCTTGACAAACACCACAATCTTGGCTAACAAATACCAACTTTAGCGTCAAGAATCAGCTCAGGCTGGCTACGTCTCGGCTTAGCAATCCGTCTATCCCAAGACGTCGACCTCATGTCCGAGCCCTCATTCTTCTTCCCCCCAACAGAACGCGAAGAACGGAGAAGAACATTCTGGTCCATCTACCTCGTTGACAAGTTAATCTCGTGCGCCCGCTCAAGACCGGCAGCAGTCGCCGACGATGACTGCACTCTTCATCTCCCCTGCAACGAGGACGTCTTTCAAGATCGAGGTGAAGATGGAGAGAATGTACCGACGCTGCGTCAGGTCCTCAGCTGGGATGTTCCTCTTGCTCATCCCCCGAGTCCGTTTGGTCTCGCTGTCGTGGCCACGTCCATCTTTGGACGGTGCACGAAATACGCCCACGGAAGAAGCAGCGGTGAAATGCTTACACCGCTGGATCCCCAATCCGACTTTGCACTGACGAACGCTTCACTGCTACTCCTCGAATCCTACCTCAAGAACCACGACCAGCCAATTCTAGACCTCATCCAGAACGGTCCACAAGCAGACACCAACATTGACGAGAAGCAAGTCGGCCACCTCGTCTTTTCACACGCCCTCTTCCATCTCTGCTACTGTCTCCTCAACCACCCATTTCTAATCCGTCTCCGCCTCCGACCCATAGCAGCAAGAGTTCCAAAGAGCTTCACCTCCAACGCATTCCACGCAGCGCAAGAGAACGCCAGAAAACTGACGGATCTACTCGTGGCGGGCACTACTGGTGTTGTACCGATGGAGTCGTCATTCTACACGTACTGCGCTTCCATCGCGGCGGGGATTCACTCTCTGGCGTTCGGGGCGCAGCATCAGGGTGTTGACGTTGATCAGTATGATAGTCAGAGGTATTATCAGCGGTGCATAGAAGTGTTGGAAAGACTGGGTGTTTTATGGCCCATGGTACCCAACATGGTTCGTCCACCATCTTGCATCATCAACATAAATTCTGACTTCTTTTAGTTGACCAAACTCCGAGAATTCGACGCCCACTCCGAGTCCTACTCCAACCTCTTCAACGCCGCCTGTCTCGCCGACGAACTAGACGGCATCGCAGAAAGCACACTCTGGTCACTGGTCGACTACGGCATGTTGGCTAAGGAAGTGCCTGGGAACTCTCCTGCTCACGCATCATTCTTGTCGAATCTGCCATCACCGAGTAAATGGGGGGATTGTATGGCTACGTCACCAACGAGCGATGCGAGGAATCAGTTACTTTTCGTAGGGACGCAAGAGTCGTTGACTCGTTTGTGAGGCTCACTTGATACCTACGCTTGAGTTTTACAAGTTATAGATCAGATACCTCAGTCAACTTAACACTCTCGTATTGGTCTAACCATTTGAAATTCTTCATGTTCTTGCGACGTCATAGTCTGTAATCCTGACTGTTGGGCTCTCCGGCCTCGGACCGAGAAGCGGACCCTTTAATCGAGCCGGACCGATGGTGTTGGACCAATGAAGCATCACGGACGGATGCGACAAGACAAGGCTCATTGATGCAGGATCAAGAGTTTGTAGAGATTGAGGCTGGAATAGGGACAATATAACACTGTTGACAAGTTCATCAGTTCAGATACACCGGAAACTGTGGCCAGTTGACTCTATTTACATACCTCGGGAGCCCATGGACGGACCGCAATCACGGACCGCCAGCTTTCCGAGACTCGTACAATGTGGACAACCTTGCAGTTCCCGAGGTTAAAATATTCAAGGTCTTTGGTTAACATTGTATATATACTCATAAATCAACATATCTCCTTGGCCACATACTCCCAAATCACCCTATTGACCGCTTCTGCTCCAACCACAAAATGACCGGCATTCCCTTTGCAGACCCTCTCTGGCTGACCAGAGGCGAAAGCCCTTACTACAATGAATCTCACAGACGCTTGCAAAAAGAGGTGCGAGCGTATGTCGATGAGCATATAGCACCCTTCTGTGACGAATGGGAGAGAAAGGGCTCTGTACCTCAGGAAGTAATCCACAACTTTTCGCATGTTAATATCAACTTGCTCATGTCTTCAGGTCCAGCAACGACACGCAAAGCTTGGATACACCGCCGTAGCTGCCTATCCAGTAGCATTCGATCAGCTGCAAGGCCAGAGACTACCCGGTGACATCCCTCCTCACGAATGGGATGCATTTCACGACCTAGTCGTGATTGATGAGCTGGCAAGGTGTGGATACCTCGGAATTGTCTGGGCTCTTGGATGCGGCAACTCTATCGGTCTTCCACCCGTCATCCAGTTTGGCAACCCAGAGCAAAAGAGACGGTTTCTTCCTGATGTCCTCTCTGGAAAGACGAGGTTCTGTCTAGCCGTCACAGAACCAGATGGTAAGCCTGACATCTGCTACAAAGGAATTAGCTAACACTCGGTAGCTGGTTCTGATGTTGCTGGAATTACAACTACGGCTGAACGAAGAGGATACAAGTATATCGTCAACGGTGCAAAGAAGTGGATAACCAACGGCATCTTTGCAGATTACTGCACCGCGGCTGTCAGGACTGGAGGAGATGGCACTTTTGGCATCTCGGCGTTGATTGTCCCCCTCAAGGCTACCGGTGTAACCTGTAAAAAGATTGAGAACTCGGGTGTTGAAGCCAGTGGTGAGTATATCATCTCCATTGTAAAGCATCTCTAACGGGTGATAGGCTCTACATACATCGAGTTTGACAACGTAGAGGTGCCCGTCTCGAACCTTTTAGGTGAAGAGAACAAGGGATTCCCCATCATCATGAACAGTGAGTGCCTCTGCCACAACTCTTACACTCATATCCTGACCATGTAGATTTCAATCACGAACGCCTCTGGCTCGCCTGCACCGCCCTCCGCATGGCCCGCGTCTGCCTCCACGACGCCTACAAACACGCTCTCAACCGTGAAACCTTTGGAAAACCCCTGATTCAGAATCAAGTCATCCGCGCCAAGTTCAGCACCATGGCCCGACACATCGAATCCACACACTCCTGGATGGAGCAGCTCGTCTACATCTCCAAGACCAACCCGGGCGCGAAGCTGGGCGGTCAATTCGCGAACCTCAAGGTCCTGGCGGGACAGACGCTGGAAAAGGTGAATCGGGAGAGTCAGCAGGTCATGGGCGGGCTTGGGTATTCGAAGAACGGGAGGGGGGCGAGGATTGAGCAGATCAGTCGGGATGTCAGGGTCATGGTTGTTGGGGGCGGGAGTGAGGAGATTTTGACTGACTTGGCTCTGAACCAAGAGGTCAAGGCGGAAAAGTCGAAGCTATAGATTGCTCTAGAGGCATGCATCTTGACAAGATGTTTTGTATACTTATCTATATTTGCGTATTCCATACTCCTTGTTCATATTGACCCTCCGCATATTTCAAGCCAATCACCTCGTGCGCGAAAAGAAGCAAATCTCACCGCATACAAGATGAGGCTAGAGCGCGTACCTAGTGAGCACTAAGCCACTCCCTATCGAACGCGAATGAGACACGCAATAATCAGCCATCTAGTGGTTTTTCTACTGTTAGAGGCTTCTAATTAGTTATCGCAGACCCGCAGCTGTGCGACATGGTGCTGCCCGAAAATTTGATTAAAAAAAAGGGCTCATCTCGTCTCACCGTGCTTGCCAAACTCAAACACCTCCACTATCGCGGCATCATGGAGTCTGTCAATCAGGCCTCAGTGCCCGTCAACCTCGTCAAGGGCGCGTTTTTGCTGCTCGGCGCGTGTATTCCCACTGCCTTCATCATGCTCGCGACTCCAAAGTCGGGCGTCAACTCCACGCCGCGCTACGTCTGGCCCGTCGTGGTAGTCGCCATCGGCAAGCAGATCTTCCAGATGATAGCGGACACGGGCACGAGCTTTGTCATCAACGGCGTCATCATGGGCTGGGCCGTTCTCGTCTTGATACAGTGCTGCAATTTTCTCATCATCAGGAAGCTCGACTCTGATGAGCTGGTGAGAGGAAGCATTTTCCGCCTCTCTGATGGGTTCCTCGACAAGTTCTATCTCACCATGTGTCTCTTGTTCAATCTGCGAAACGTCGGGAATCAATGGCAAGTCAAACGTGTCAATAGATTCCCGCGCTACTACAAAGGACCAAAGCCGAGTCGCAGCGCCTACATCACACGACAGGTCCTCATCATGGCGTGGCAATACCTCCTCCTCGACATCGTCTACATGTCCTCGCTGGAAACGCCACCAGAAGATGCCCAGAGACTCTTTGGTCCCGGTACGGAGTTCAACTACCTCAACGCCACCGCTGAGCAGTGGGGAGGACGTGTCGCTGTTGGTCCTGTGGCAGGACTTGCACCGGCTCGAGTGTCTATCGACATTCCCTACCGAGGCTTCTCTATTCTGTCGGTTCTCCTTGGCATCACCTCTACTGATCAGTGGCCACCATTGTTTGGGAGCATGTGGGACGCATACACCATCCGCGGGTTCTGGAAGTAAGACTCCCATCTGCCGTGATGCACATTGGCTTACAACGTGATAGCACCTTTTGGCATCAGGACTGTCTATGGCCTATGAAATCACTCAGCAACTACATATGTCGAGACCTACTAGGTCTTCCGCGGCCTTCATTCATAGAGCGCTACCTGAACATTCTCATCGTCTTCTTGGCCTCTGGCGCCATGCACCTCACCATCGACTTGTTTTCATATAAGCCCCCGTCCAAGGCACCCACTCTCGCCTTCTTCGGCTCCATGGCCGTAGCCATCATGTTGGAGGACACGGTCCAAGATCTATGCCGTCGTATCACCGGCGTTGATACAAAGAAGAAAGATGTCGAGGTCCCCTTGTGGCATAGACTCGTGGGTTACCTTTGGGTCATGACCTGGATGACCTTGACAGCTCCTTGGTATCTGGCACATGCCGCCCAGCTACCAGCCGAGACGAAGTGGCTTGTTCCTTTTAGTCTGGTGAGCCAGATTGGGCTCCCGGCAGCAGGCGCGTTACTAGGTGTCAGCGGCCTCGTCTTGAAGTATGCCATTGGGGGTGAGGTTTAGGCATAGAAGAAGAGTTCTAGTGCCTTCAGGACCGTGTATGTTATACGCACACATGGAAATCGAGTCAGGGTGGTGAAGGGTGGTGATGGTCAGATAACCGGTATGGGTGATGATTCAAGGCAGCCCCAAAAACGAGCAGGGAGTCAAGGAAAATGGATACACAGTTGATTTCTATTACTTCTACATCTTACATGCTTCTAATGCTGGCTTCTAATGCTGAGAGGCAAATGCCGCAGCGTACACATCCATGTCCGCGATGAATCCATTCGTCCTCGTAGGCTCCCAACCAAGAAGCTGCCTCGCCCGATCAGATGATCCCCGCATAGTCGTACTCATAGCCTCTGCAAAGGAGTTGTCCCCTGGTCCAACCAACTCATACTTCCCAGTAAACTTCCAAACTCCCGCCAAAGCATCAAAGATGCCTCGCATGCTCTCTTGGCTGGTGACGAGATCAAAGACTGGGTATGTAGATCCGCCGTTGATGAGTGACAACTTTTCAATTGCACATTTGAAACCCGTCGCAACATCGTCGACGTGAACAAGTCCCGGCTTGGAGTCGGCACGAAGAGGAATCTGGACAGTATCTTGGTTGCTGCTCCGAGCGGCCTGCAGTAGAGGGAGGATGAAAGGTGTCCAGATGGTGCTCTCACGGCCGTAGATCAAAGCTGGACGGACAATGGCAACGTCGAGAGTGTCTGATGCGGCCAAGATGGAGTTTTCCAAGTCTGTACGCCAGGCAACCAGAGCTGGTGGCTGGGTCTTCGCACTCTGTCCAGCAACATCGAGATCATTGACTGGTTTCTCGCTGGATCCATGAACCCATGTCCCCGAGCAGTAGATGAATCCAAGCTTGGGACCAGTGTGTATTCCGGAATCCTTGTAATTATCCAAGCGCTCCTTGCCAATCCGTTGTACATGGCCGAGGAACTTTGCCGAGTCCTGGTTGGCCCCGGCGACATCGACGACAACATCGATGTGATGCTCTCGGATAGCGTTGAGATAAGGCTCCTGCTCTTCAACCGGGTTGGGACAAATGACGGGAATGACTTCAGCTGCGGCGAGTGACTGAGCTTTGGCTTCGTTGCGAGCCACACCGTATACTCTATGCTGGCCGCTGCGGACAAGGACGTCGGCAAGTCTCTTGCCAAGATAGCCTGTGGCGCCGAGAATGAGAACCTTGGGCATTTTGAGATTGGGAGTTTTGATGCAAGGAAGTTGAGTGGGAGCGAGCTTGTGAGATGTTTA
Source organism: Fusarium piperis (assembly GCA_027886205.1). Taxonomy (NCBI): domain Eukaryota; kingdom Fungi; phylum Ascomycota; class Sordariomycetes; order Hypocreales; family Nectriaceae; genus Fusarium; species Fusarium piperis. The sequence continues at coordinate 134,525 of RZGM01000012.1, read as the reverse complement.
CAGATGGTAGAAAATTAGGAAGTGGAAGCGTCAATGATGATGAATTGACAACGTTCGGGGTGTGTCGCTTCTTATACTTGCTTTACGGACCATGTAATGCATTTGCTAGGTCGGGAATATCTACAATGTCCTCGACAGCATCGAGTAACTCCGGCATCCAAATCTTGATCCGATTCCCTACACACCGTGAGTCCGAGTCTGATGTTCTGCCGACATGTTCACCACCAAAATGCAGATGATGGCTCGAGTACCTCCAATCAGCATCTCAGGAATACGACATCGCGTTAGCCAGCCGGGGTTTCCGGATATAGTGGCGAAGTCTGCGGAGATAACTAGGCTTTGTTGCTTATCCCGATGCCGTTCTTTGCGGCATCACGGAAGAGCGTCATGGTAAGCGGATCAATCGGCATGGATTTGCATGTTTTTGTGAAAATTCACTCTCTTGAGTTTGGAACACGGGGGCTCGTGTATTAGTTGGTCCTCTTGGCAGCGCTGAGCAATGAGCACCAAAACTGCCTCCATGGGCTTGCACCATTGTTGGAGAAAGATTCCAAGTCCACCAGAAGATATTCGTCAACCTCGTCCCTGGCTTATTACCTGCTATTTACTCATGCACAGCAGTTCCTCCATTATCACACTCTTCCCTTCAACTACTGCAGCAGCTTCTTCAAGTCATCCCTCTCCTTCAGCTCCTCCAGCAAGTCTGTAAAATCAGTGATACCTTTGCCGCTCATCTCCTCAAAAAAGGGCATCTGTCCCTTCAACCAGCCTCCCTCCTGCCCTGCTTCAGGAATAGCCATGCCTCCCTCCCGAATCGTAACCATGGGCACAAAAGTCACCATCGTCAGCCGCTTCTTTTCATCGTCCTGACTCCACTCCTTCTTTTCAGCCGGTGCAGCTATCTTCAACGCGCCATACCATGCCCTTTCGATTTGAGCTCCCAGCTCATCAAAAGCGGACTTTGGTCGGGTAGCAGAAGTGCGCACGATGCCGATGATGCGGTTCGATGTAGCTGTGTGAGGTTTGCCGGCCAAGAAGTAATTGCCAGCACCGGAGTCTTCTTGGATGAAGTGCACGTGGACGAAGAACGAGGGAGTAGCGAAGGTCTGGCAGTGCAGATTGGTGATGGACGCGGCGATGGACTGCCGCTGCTCCTGATCGAGAGGATATGAGTGGTAGATTTGGTAAAAGGGCATCTTATCAATGAGTCCAATTTCTTCCTTGAGGGTGATTAGAAGGCTCGAATAGCTATGCAAGCGAAGTAAAGTTTGCAGACTTTGTAGTTCAGGTTACAGCCGTGACTCTTGGTCGTTAGGGCGTTATTGACAACCGAGGTCACAAGTTGAAGCGGGGTTTGAACCATGTTGTGAATAGTAATCAACCTTGCTGAGCGGGGAAGAAGTCCGTGTCTGTGACTTGATGTCAAAGGGACTCGATTCATTCACAGCTATCACACAAGAAATCAAGCCTTGGCGGGATCACGGAAGTATAAGATATCAGTGGTCAAAGTTGAGGCATCAGGACAAGGTCACGAGAGCTAGTAAGGTCATGAAAGTCATATCATTACTGCAATTCGCATCTTAGAACTTCTCAACATAGGGCCTGATATCGACCTCCTGCGTAAAAGCAGACCGATGCTGAGTATGAAGGTACCAATATGTCTCGGCAATCTAAAAATCACAGTCAGTCTCAAGTCTCTCCATGTGCAGAGAATACGTACCGCCTCTGGCTTAATCTTTCCATCCTCAACACCATCATTAACCGGCCAATCCTTTGTGCGAGGGATATCAATAACTCCATCAATAATCGCATGCGCCACGTGGATTCCCTGAGGGTGAAATTCTCGAGCGAGAGACTGGCCCAGAGCTCGCAGCGCCCATTTTCCAGCGGCAAAGGAACCGAACTGGGCTGAGCCCTTGATCGAGGCGGTTGCTCCCGTGATGATCAAGGTAGGAGGATACTCAGAGTCAGGAACCGACTTTTGCAGGAGAGGCAGTGTAGCTTGAGCAAAGTGGAAGAATGCCCGCCTTGGAAGTGTCAGCTTAGTATCGCCAGTTCATCGGCAATCACATACACGCTCCCATTGAGACTAGAATCAAGATCCTCAACCTTCAGCTCCAAGAAAGGCTTCCTGGCAAAACCACTGTTGACATTGTAAATAGCAGCAGCAAGTCGACTACCAGGAAGCTCCTTGTCAATCGACGCAAGGGCATTCTTGAGATTCGTGGGATCCGCAACGTCGGCCGTGATGCCAATCGCCTGGCCACCCGCCTTCTTGATATCCGCGACAGCTCCCTCGTAGCTCTCTGGTCGACGAGCGAGAAGCACGACGGGGTACTTTTGCGCGAATCTCAACGCCGCCGCGCGGCCTTGAAGTGATAAGCGGGGATGTTTGCGTGGAGTGGGGATGATCAGCTTACCGGTTCCAGGGCCGGCGCCGGCGACAAGGGCGTAGAAAGACTTGGAGGCCATATTGACTGTGTTGATATCAAACCTGAGAGTAGATGAAGCTATCAACTGAATAGTGACTCGTTTTGCGGGGAAGACAATTCGTCTTATAGGTATAGGCCAGGTCTTTGTCAAGATGGTCTAATACTTATCAACGTGACGTCATCTGCTTATAAATATCGGAGTTCTTAATTGTGCGGAAGTGTGACGTGATACACCGAAGACAGTCGGCGACATTTGTCTAATCATGTCAATGAGGGTTTACATGCCATGTGCTCTTTTGAATCACAGGGAATTCTCCGGTCGGCCCGTTCCAGGCCTTCAGATGTGTTCCCCGACTTCGGATCATGTGAGGTGTATTATTTGCATCGACGTTGATCATAGGTTGTGCACCAAGCGGTCACAGTCTATGTGGATGCATATTCGTGACATGAACAACGTGTCAGTGATCAAACAATTGCTGTTCAAGGTGAATGTACTCAAAACAAGGGACGCAATATATCACGGGGTAAATTGTACCCCGACACACCGTGTTACACCATGTGCCGAACGACCGTCTCACAGACTTGGTTCTATCTTTGATATTAAACTCGTCTGTTCCCATCCCATCACTGTCAGATATGGATTTCTCCTCGACACTAGCCTACGTCGAGTACGTTGCTCTACGACACATGAGCCTTTCTTCACTGATGAAAACTTTGGCCTATTGACAAACAACAAGGAGTAGTGAGTCAGATAAAGGCAATCAGCATCTCGACTTTTACTGAATCACAATATCAAAACAAGTATAAATCACCTCGTTTCTCCCGACTTTGATCCCGTCTTTCTTTCTCTGTAACCAAACGAAATTCCACTATCGACAACAAACCCCAAAACTAACCATCCCAGCCTGAAAAAAACCAACCCCACACAAACCACCACCATGTGTGTCATCTTCTGGCGCGAGCAGGTGTGCCGACGGTGCATCAAGACTCTCCACAAGACGGAGACGAACCGGAAGCTCTGCAAGAAGGCGCTGGAGGGTAGAGGATGCTTCAAGGACGAGTGCTCCAACTGCGACTGGGTCGAGGGACCTGACTGCCCGACGTGTGGGCCAGAGCTGGAGGAGGAGGAGAGGAAGAAGAAGAGAAAGAAGCAGAAGAAGTAGGGGAAGGAGAATGACACGCTGCTGAGGAAGGGGAAGATTGTCTACCTGGTAGTCGAGCAGTATGCGTTGATGTAGTCACAATGAATTGACTTGATTCCACCTCGCTTGATAGTTTTGCATGCGTTGCCGCACTCGAATACTAGGTGAGCATTCCATACACGAGCAGATCAACATGTCTATGGTGAATGATACGTGTACAACACAGTGTTGGCACCAAGCCCGATATTGCATTAGCATAATGGCATCTCTAATATTCTATCATCGCTTTTCCTCATCTCAACACACCCAACGCCTCGCCTCGTCACCCCATTTTACTCCTTGACCAGGACAGCCCTGTACCTAACCTTGCCCTCCTTCAGATCGTGCAGAGCTGACTCAATACCCTCCTCGTTCAAAGGATATGTCATGATTGTGGGCTTGATGTTCTTGCGGGCAGCAAACTCGAGGAGCTTGCGGGTGCTGTCGCGTGAGCCGACCAAGGAGCCCTGGACTCGGATTCCCTTGAGGGAGAACTGGGTCAGGGGGACTGATGTTTCCTCAAGGCTGGCTGTAAGGGGGTAGATGATGCCATCCGTGTCCACGAGAGGAACCAAGCTGCAGCAGTTAGTGGCCATCATTCGTGATTTAAAACATGTTTACATACCTGCTGTAGTCAACATTCGCGCTACCGCAAAGAAGCAGATGCTTGACAGGCTTGAAATCAGCCGGAGCCTCATCTCCAGACTTGAAGACATGGTACTCGGCAGCACCATACTCCATAGCCTCCTCCCGCTTTGACTCGGAGCTCGACAGGACGACAACCTGGCATCCCATAGCAGAGGCAATCTTGATGGCCAGATGGCCGAGACCTCCGATACCCATCACAGCCACGCGGTCGTCGCAGCGAACGCCGTACTTGGTGAGAACGGTCCAAACGGTTGAGCCGGCGCACATGAGAGGAGCCGCATCGGCTGAGTCGTAACCATCGGGGATGGGAACCACACACTTGGCGTCCCAGACGGCGCCGTAGCTGAAAGATCCATTGTCGATGTCGGCAAAGCCATAAATCTTTCTCTCTCTGCAGTACTGATCCAGATCTATGACCACGTCAATACCTCACCCTCTCATGTCGGAAAACTCCTTACCTCTGCAGCAGTTATCGCAGCTCCCGCAAATCTCATGTGTATACCCAAAGCCAACTCTCTCGCCAACCTTGACCGTGCTGACTCCAGAGCCAACCTCGCGAACAATGCCAATTCCCTCGTGACCTAGAGCAATACCACTTGGCTGGTAGAGCTTATCCGTTCCACAGACGCCAGAGTGTGTCGTCTCGATAAAGACCTCATGGGGCTGAAGATCGCGCTCAACGCTGTCGGAAAAGATCTTTCCCTCGGGGGTACCGCGGAAGACGTTAAACTTGAGAGCCATTGTTGCTTTCGTTTGAATGTATGATTTTTCTTGATATTATTCTACAAGACTTTGAAAAAACCGGCCATGAGTTTATATAAGGGGCAAACCCCTGACGTAACTTGGCACCCACCATCAGTCCATCAACAAGGATACAGCGTAATTTGCCATCTAGATTTAGAACGGGAAGAAGTCTTTTCGAATCTTCCCTCAACGGACCCTTCGGTGAAATGTGGAAACCTCCCGGTGAACTGGACTCCATATGCCTCGGCACGGCTCAAGACTACTTGAAACAAACCCAGCGCCGTCCGAGGGGCCAATGGGATGAAGCGCAGGGACCTCATCTGGCATGTTAGTACCGGGGCCGGACGCGGCGGTCCACTCCGGATGGGTTACCTCGTCCGGTTTGAAACGTATTTGCGGCGACAGTCTGTCTGTTGGGGGACCTGAATTTGCAACCGCTTGTCCCTTTAGCCCCGTAGCATTGCATCGGGCATAACGCACGTGGTATCTGACTCGCGGCTTTGACGGGAGGTCGCCAGTCGCCCCGAAATAGGAAGCGGATCCGGTCTTGATATGGAATGGCCTGATTGAATGGTTCTTGTGGTTTCAGATGATTTATTTATCTAGCATGTTCTACCAACTTGGACGTTGCCTGGGTTACTCTGCCTCTGGTTCAGTACCAAGCAACCAACCATGTCGCTGGCCTCCGCCGAGAACATAAAGACAAAGGGAATAAAGTAGCATAATTCGAGACAATTGATTGGAGCATAAAGCTAATGCTGAATCCAATTCTTCAGCAAAGAAAGTCATTGGCTCTGACTGGCAACCATCACCTAGCTCAAAGGGAGTTGAGAATGAATTTCAACAACACCACAAGGGCAGCTAACAAGAATCACTCTCCCAAACAGACCAGAGAGAGTTAAAGAAAAAAACCCGAGGGAACATATTGGCAAAGCTCGTTCATTCATGAAGCACATTTATACACATCAGTTGAAATCTCATCAACCCATCATGCATCATCCAACTGAGCCAGGCCCCGTGATCCCATCGCACTCGCCGATTAACAAGGTCCATGATTTTTCTCTACTCTTATTTCTCAATAGATAACTATTCGTAACATCTCAAAACCTCATTTCTAGGTTTTCTTCAAACTATCCTTGCCGAAGTTGACAGAATAACTACCACTCTGCCACAACAGCTAGAACACAACAAAACAGACAACCAAAAAACGTCTTACCCGAGAGGCAGTATAAATACAATTATTCCCCCGACTTGAAGTAAGCAATATTAAAAAAAAAACGAAAGTGTGATTCTCGTATCCTTCGTAAAAACATCGTCCCCATAGCCACAGCAGGTCTTGGCCATTTATATTACCGCATTAGGCAATTGATCGACCCAGCCATCTCGACACTGCCTCCCGTTGACGTGGTTCAATGAAGCGGCTTGTAAACCACTATTTGACCCAAATTGGTAATTTTATTTCAATTGCGCAGCTGGTTGAATTGTATCTCATGACTCTTATCGTGAAAGTGTCGTCGCTGAGAAACATATAAAGCAGCAAGCTGACCGCCTCGAATTGAATCTAGCATCTCAACACATTCATACACTATCATTCATACACTCTTGGCTAAATACAGCATGTTTTCCTCGGTTCTTCTCCAGCATTGGTTGCTGGCCCTTCTTCTTGGCGTCAGACTCATCCTGGCCATGCCAAATTTCAACCCGCAGATCCTCGCAGACACCAACCGCGACGGCATCATCAACCATCTCGACACCGCCAACAAACTCATATGGACTTCCAACCGCGGTGCCATATTCCTCCCCAACATAGGAGACCAGCACCATCGCTGTCCAAAGGTTGACTTGGTGAAGCAACCTCTCAGCAACTTCGAGCTGGCCGCCTGCAACGACGCATCTGGAGACCGTCTTCTCACTCCTGAATACGCAGCTCGTCTCAAGACTCTTCCCCTGACGAACCTAAGCCAGGAAGCCATCGGCTCCATCTATACAACGCCAAATTCTACCCTTGGCCGTGTTCGAGTCTTTTGGCAGAGTCAAGATTCTTCAGACTGGTCCTTGGTCGACCATCAAATCACCTTCAACGCAAGAAGTCTCGCAGCCGGCCTCACCCTGGCCATCGACGGGCGAGAGCTGGTGACTGACTCTTCAGTCTGGGATGGCCTTGTAAACATCACGTTCAGTGTTACTGACGGCAAAGAAACCGCAAGCGACACTGTCGTTATGAAACAAGCCCCTGTGTTGATTCATCACCATCTGCAAGCTCCGGAAGTGGTCCTCAGCACCGATGGAGACGTTACCTATTCGGCATGGCAGACCGGCTTCATCGACTCCATCCAAAAAGCCCTTGACAGTTTTGATCAAGAGATTCCTTTTGTGCTGTTCAACGAGACAGACGATATCTGGGCCCAAGACTTTCTTGAACCCGGATACGCAAGCATGCCCGGTCCCAACGGACCAATCTCCATCCGAGTGCTCCTACGGTCTGCTCAATCAGGACGCACAGCGGGCCGTCAAGTCTTTTCTCGCCTACGCGGCCCCGGAACTGGAGGTTTCCAGCCAGGTCTTGGATCAGGCTTTGGCCACGAGGAGATCAACTCTGGAGGCAACATTGAGACCATCCCGCCATACACCTCTAGAGGAGGAGTCGAGTACAAGAGCGGGCGAGTCATCACAGGGAAGCACTTTGACAAATATCCAGCAGAGTCGATGACGGACTTTATCACGGCTCAGGGCGTTCAGAAGCCATTGATTCTCGAGACTGGATGGCTTGCTGTTGGACACGTCGACGAGGTGGTTCAATTTGTCCCATACGACAACGAACTTGGCTTCACCATTGCCATCGCCGATACAATCTCAGCTTTCAGTCTCCTAGAGAAGGCTCGGAAAGATGGCCATGGTGATGCAAATGTCATCAGTTACGACGGAGATATGACACCTGACAACGAGACCATCTTTATCGATCCAGAGGTCAGGAATCTTACCATCAGAGGCTTGCTCAATGACGAGGACTTTATCGCTATTAATTCCTACGCACAGAGTTTCATAAACGAAACCCTCGACCTCCTCCTTGAAGAAGTCCCCCTCTCCGAGTCAGACATTCTCCGCATCCCCACGCTCTGGGAAAACGTCACCTATCCCTGGCCCAACACTCCAGACGGTCATCCTCTACGCCTCAACAGGGCTCCTCCAGGAGAGCGACAAGTCAAGTCCTTCTTTCCGCAGTCGATCAATGGGCTGGTTCTTGGACATGACTACCTGGCGCCCAAGCCGTGGGGCCCTGTGATTAACGGCCGGGATATTCTCGATGAGGCCGTTAAGGACGTGTATGCCAGGGCTAACATGACGGTTTGGCTGATTGATGATTACATGTCTCATCACGTTCGAGGCGGAGAGGTTCACTGCGGAACAAACACTTTGAGGGAAAAGGACGTGGCATGGTGGGAGTAAGATGCGTCTTTATCGAGTCTTGTCTGGCAGGTCAACCACATCGTACCGAGTCATCGAGACAATAGGGAACAGATGAGCTCTCAGATGGTTCAATTATTTAGCTTTCGCATTCTCATAGTTTAGACTTCTATTCAACCTTCCCCTAGTATGCTTATTTACCACACCAGACCCTTGACCTGCTCAATATTCATCACGTTGATGTTCTTCCACATAATGGCCGAAAAGATCGTGATAGAGTACAAGCAAGTAGCAGTAATCAGCATCAGGCGCTGCGTATCCCTGTAGGCCCTATTAATATCATCGCGAGTGGGCGATCCCCAGGGATAGGAGGACTGAACAGTAAGATCACCATAGATCCTAGCAAATTCTCCCATGGCATCGGCTAGGAGGTACTTTGTGAGCTTGGCGAGGAAGATGCCAGTCCATATGGAAGCAGCGATAGCCAGACCAATGGCGCCGCAGACGGAGGAGATCATACGTTCGACAGCCAGGATAGCAGGAATATATTGGTGCTTGGAGACAGCCATGACGGTCATTTGTTCGCAAATGACAAGGATTCCACCACCAAAGGCGACAAAGATCTGGCACATGACGGTGTAACCAATGTGAGAGTCAGGCTGACGGAAGTGAATCATAAGACCGACTCCGAAAATAGTAAGGGGAACACCAAAGTAGAGAGCCTACCACTTGAAGCGACCGCTGATACAGATGATGACTCCCATACAGAGGGCACAGAAGCAAGAGCCGATGGCATAAATGTTGGTGATGTAGCTGGCGTGGGCGATAGACTCGCGGAGGACGACAATCAGGAATGAGTAAAAGTAACTATCCCAGATATACCAGGCACAGTAGATACTCGCCACCATGGCAAAGGTGAAGAAGACGGTCCGGTTATTGATGAGGTACCAAGGGATGAAGGTGGTGGGAGCCAGGAACCTCTCCCAGGCGGCAAAGGCGATGGCCAAAAGTCTACCAAAGATCAAGAAGCAGATGATCAGTGGGGACTTCCACGTGTTGTACTGGTAAGAGTACAACGAGAAGGCCAGGAAGAATAGTGAGAGGCCGGTAATGATGAGCAACAGACCAATTACATCAAGTTCCTTGAGGTAGTAGACCACGGACTGAGAAAATGTGCCGTTGCTGGGCTCGCGCTTCACCAGAGCTTCACCAGACCCTGCTTGACAACCTTGCTCTGGTAGTGCCAGAAGAGAGCGCAGAGAGGGAGAGTGACGATGGGGTAGAGAATCGCCTAGAGACCAAGACCCCAGCGGAACCCAATGTGCTCGTACGCGTGCTAAACAGCAAGACCATACACCTACACTTTAACAAGATAGGGCGACGAGGAGGGGAGCCTTCCATGGTTCAAGTTCTCACAGCCTTTGCCGCTGTTCCGTGATCGAGAACTGAATGTCACCAGATTTCCGCTTCTAAAGATCTAGAATACACAGGAGCGTAGCAAAAGATGAAGTATTCTATTGCGTATAGCTTGAACAGGGCCTTGATCATCTCATTGTCAAGGACTGGGAAAGTACATCACCACTAGTTCGCAAGAGCTTCTTTCAGTCCCTCCGAACAATACCCTCGCATCTCCAGCGTGGGGAAACCCTCCGAGATACCTCCATCCCATCATCAAGGGTTTTTATTACTACGCGTCAACTCCGACTTCCTTGACTTGGCAGCCCTATGGCCTCGGCGCCATACAGACTCTAGGTTCTCATGCGTCAAGCGAGACCCGCAGAGCAAGGGAACTCCTCGTCATGCTTCCGGGAATAAAACATCACGGGACGGATAGAGACTGCTTTGAAGACCGGAAAGGTGTCGAAGAGAATCTCCAGCGACTTCAGATTTCCAAGGGGCAGAGAATGATTAATCTCATAGCAGTTATGGCGATCAACCAAGAAAGAGAGACAGGACCCTCGACATCTCAACTGAAGCGAGTTGGTAGCTTCACTCGGAGAGTACGCAAGCAGGGTATGACAGCTCCGAGATTGATTGGGATGTGATTGTCTAGCGCGTGCAACTACGAATGCTTACGCAAGGATGACTTTGAAACGCAGATTAACTAGCTAGCCTATGGATTTCTTCAGTAGCAAGCCCAAGATAGAGACTCTCGGTAACTTGACCTCCAAGCTCAGTTCAAGCAACACGGCCGAGTTGATAGCCAGAATCGGGAAATGAAACATGGTAGAGCTGCTATTGCAGAAAGACTCCCAAGTCAACAACGAGAGGATGTCATACCAGTCACCTCTCTAATTATTAAGGATGACTGACACTAGACTTCGCCCTGGCAATGATTCTATCTTAGATTTATGTAATCGCAAGTCATTCGAGAGAAGAGGTTTCGTGGTAGAGTCAAGGCACATCGTCCTTAAAGTCTTTCAAGTCAACTGTATCTCTCATAGCCAACCCATCTACAATCACTATGCTACTCCCCAAACAATACCGAGACTTAATAACAAACATCCATTCAAAGCGCTACCTACCAGATCCTCATCTTTGCTTAGTTCTCCTCCACCTGCAAAGTCTCCCTCTTCGAAGCACTCTTGGGATCAAAATAAGGCCTCTCTCCAACACCAACAACCCTATTCCCAAACCGATCTCCCAATCCATCATAGTCAAACGTCGCCGAGTGAAACACGCTCCGGTTATCCCAGATGGCAATGTCGTTTGGATTCTCCCACCGAAGACGCACCTGGATCGAGTGGTCCTTTGCCACGAGATCATAGAACCACTTGAGGAGGTTGTCGCTCTCTTCGGCTGTCACGTCGTTGATGTGCCCCACGTGCGCACCGATCGGGAACACGCTCTTCCAGCCTGATACCGGGTTTGTGCGGACTACGGGGTGGATAGCGCGGAGTTCACGGCCGACATTGTCGGGGGATCCGCGTGGTTTGTCGTACAGCTCAAAGCCGGAGCGCTCGGCGACCTTGGCAAAGTTGGGCTGCTCAAACGTCGCCGTGAGGCCCTCGAGGAACTTTTGATACGCCGTGCTGAGGTGGTCGTAAACATCGTAACCAGAGGCCCAGACCGTATCGCCACCTGTACTGGGCAGCTCGACAAGCCTCAAGCTGGTGTAATCAGCAGGAGCAGGCTCAAAGGCAATATCGGAGTGCCAAATCTCATTGTTCCGCTTGGTAACGACGACACCGTTGTCCTGCGTCTTGCTGTAGAACTTTGCGTGCTGCTTGGAGCTGATGGTGCTGACCTCGAGGTCATCGCCACCAAGCTCACGCTCCGAATTGAGCAGCGGATGGATGTGCAGCGTCGAACTAGCAGGACGGCCCGTCAACTCTCCAAGTCGGAGAATGAGCTTCTTCTGAAGAGCATTCGTGAGGTTATTCTGAGCGCGGAAGAAGACGACGCCGCGTTGAGAGACTGCAACAGGTCAGACAGCGATTCACGAGATTCATTGAGCAACTTACTCGTGATGGCGAGGTCGCGGATCAGCTCATCCGAGTTAGGAGCTTCAAGCCATTCAACCAGGTTCGCCTTGGGAAACTCGCGTCCAATGGCGGGAGTCACATCAAAGTGCTCATAATCCTTGAGCGCGCCCGAGAGCTTCAACGGCTCACGGCTCTGACTCTTGGAATGGACGGGAATGTCGGCTTCAACAGCAGCGGGCGCCATATTGTATATACTTTGGAAGAGATTGCGATGGCTAGAGATGATGCTTCTCTTCCTGAGATATCGCAGTCTTCTTATACACAGAACAGATCATCTCGACGGGCGGGGAAGCTCACACTGCCAAGCTCCAAAGCGCCCGGAGTTCGGTCGCTCTACGACTTCATTCGTCCATTACGACGATTATTTCCCCATAACGACACTCGCATGCAACATGTCGTGCTCCAATTGGAGTCATGTTAACTCGATCCCCTCAGAACCTCCAAGAGTAGAGAGAGATTGCGCCATCAACGTCGAATCCGAGCAGCAGAATTCACCTTCTGACAAGGTAGATCTTGCAAGAGAGAACAATGGCAACGGACCATCGGAAACACCATCAACTCGGAAAGGAACAGCCAATTATCGCTGATTGGCAAGATGCCAAGTTCAGAGTGTGTATGCGCAGGTGTCATGATAGCGTACGCGACATGGGCGGTGCTAGTAACGCAATCAGTACAAATGTATGTCAATTACTAGAATGCCAGAGGGAGAAAGATACAAGAATTGCGTGCACAAGTCATAATAAGGATAAGCCATCAACACAATCTCTCAGCCAACTGCGGCTGCGCCCTTTATCAAGGGAAAGCTAGATATCACCCAGCACAGCGGCCTCAATGGATGGCGAACGGCTCAATGTTCAGGCACAGGATAAATTATAATCCATATCCATGTCCGTATCTCTTTCGCTCATAATTTCACGCCTTGACAAAGACATGAAGCAATCCATGCTGACAAGCACGTGCTAAGGGATCATCAACACCAAACTCATTCATCCACCAATGCAAACTCCCTTCGCAATCAATGCATACTCCCAAAACACATCAGGAAGGTAGATTAATCTACATATCATCCCCCACGCAATGTAACACTACGCACGGCCAAGGGTCACAGCTCCGTCCGCGCGGCACCTGGGCCTCTCCGCTGCCGTTACACCCAAGCTCGCCATCGACTTACCATCTGACGTAGCTCGTATCCCCACATTCAATTCACATTTCTAGACAGTATTCTTGTGCTCGTTATGTCATCATTCAGCTATGCTGCTATGCTGTTGTGCCGACCGGGGCCAGGACAGACGTGTAAACACTACAACAACATGGTATAAACTGACAAACATTCCAATAGACTTCCCACGCAGAACAACGAACTGGATCGGGGGTATTGACATGATATCGCCGGACAACTTCTAAAGGCGACGTGAAACCAGAAAACAAATACCACTCAAGGCATGAGCGCAAACAGACCCCGTCGCAAGCAGAGACCCCTCATAAACACCGCTCAATGCCCATAAAACGACAGGATTAAACAATGGTAAATCATAGACGGTAGAAAGCAGCTGCCGCAATTAGTGCTGCTTGGTCTCGGCATTGGAGATGGCAGCGTCGACAGCCTCCTGCAAGTCGAGGTGGAAGTAAGGTCGGTTAAGACCCTGCACAGCGACTAGGCGCGAGCCAGAGGGGTTCCTTGACACACCACCCTTCTCCGACGAAGAACTGTTGAATGACTCGTCAACAGCCTCAATGTCCTGTCGGATAGGACCAGTCTTGGTCTTCTCGTCCAGAGCAGCAGCCGTGGCAGCGCTGTCGGAACCACCAAGATCAGCAATGCTGAAGATGGCCTTCCACTGACCAGCACCCTCATCATCACGGGGAGTTCGGAAACCAAAGCCAGCGGCCGCCAGGGCGCGCTTGGTCCACCGGTTCTCGATGTTGGCAAAGTGCCAGTCAACAACCTCGGGCGCAGCAAACTTGTCAAGTTGGTTGCGCACGTCAATCAGAGACTGGATAGAAGTGACATCGACATTGTTGACAGTGGAGAAGTCAAAGATGACAGCCTTAAGAATAGGACGCTCATCGTTGGACTCGATCTTGATATTACGGGGCTCGCCATCGTTCCAGGGACGGTCACCCAGTCTACCCAGGAGAGCGGGGTTGGTCCTGCGGCACTCGGCAAAGATGGTCTCGGTAAGGTGGTTGAGGTATCGCGAGGCGTTGGGGTAGTTGAAGCCCTCGGCGAAGCGGTAGATAAAGACACCAGGGTAGGGGCTGCGGACACTGACGTTGGGGTTGGAACCGTCAGCGTGATCGAGGGGAAGGAATCCAGCTCGGAGAGAGCTCTCGCTCTCATCAACAGCGACCTCCTTTGCAAAGGATCCGGGGCTTGAAGTTCCGTGGTTGACGTTGGCCTTCATGGTTCGGATGCGGACAACACCGAGGAAGCGGCCACGGGTCTGGAAGAGACGGAAGATGACAACAACGAAAGAGGCACTGACGGTAGTGTAGATGCCAATCTCAATAGTGGAGAAGATAGTGGCAAAGACACCGGCAAAGAAGATGACTACCTCAATGGGAGAGACGCGCCAGAACTGGTACACAACCTTGGGAGGGGTGATGACATCTCCAACAGCGTGAATGATGACACCGGCGAGGGCCGAGTTGGGGATGTAGTAGAAGACAGCAGTGAGGGCGTAGAGAGCCAGCAAGACAACGATGGCAGTGATGACACCAGCGAAGGGAGTGCGGACACCAGCCTTGGACTTGATGGCAGTACGAGAGAAGGAACCAGTAGCAGGGTAGCCGCCGAGGAAGGGTCCAAGCAGGTTGGTGACACCAATGGCGACAAGCTCCTGCGAGGGGTCGATGACGTAGTTGTTGATGCGGCCGAAGGATTTGGAGATGGAGATGTGCTCAATAAGGACGACAATGACGGCGGCAGGCAACTCAGAAGCAAAGGCCTTGATAATGCGGGTGTTGATCTCGGGGACGGCAGCGTGGGTGAAACCTGGGGGCACAAGTTAGATACAAGGGTCTTGGGCACGTAGTGCAGAAATATGCAAGGACTCACCGCTAGGAACATCCTGAAGAATGCTGATTCTGGGCTTATCCCTGTGGTGAAGGTTCATGCCAGCGCTGATAGCGACGTACAAAAGAATGACAAAGGCGGTTCGCAGGGTCGAGATGAAGAAGTAGAGCTTGGCGCGCTGGGGCTGCTTCTTGGCCATGAATGAGCATAATCCACGGATGCCGTAGAGCATTACCAGCGAAGTCAGACCGAGAGCGGCGTCCAGCTTAGTCTTGGGAAGACTCTTGAGAGTATCAATGATGACTCGGTAAGGAGCGGCACGGGTGTTGACACCCTTGATACCCATGAGCTTAGGAACCTGGCCGGCGGCAATGTTGATGGCGGAGCCTGTCATGAAGGCGCAGATAGAGGGCAGAGGAATAATCTCGACAATCCAGCCAATTCGGGCGAGGCCCATGAACGTGACAATGGAACCAACAAGGATAGCAAGAGCTGAGGCAACCACATGGCCCTCAACATCAGGGATCACATCCCTGGCATGGAGAACCACATTGCCCGTGACCTGAGACATGACAGCGACGGGCTGGAAACAAAGGTCAGCTGGGCTCATTTGCGGGGTACGGGGAGAATGTTTTGACTTACTCCAATGGTGATATCCTTGGAAGTAGCAAAGAACCAATAGATGAGGACACCCATAAAGGAAGAGTACAAGCCATACTGAACGGGGAGTTGGGCGAGTTGGGCGTAAGCCATGGACTGGGGGACAACAACAGCGCCCACAGTGACACCTGTCGGGGAGTCGAGGTTAGCAATGGATAATTCTCCCCTGAGGCGGCTAAACTACTCACCAGCAATGAAGTCACCGAGGAACCACACCCAATTATATTTTCCAATCCATGACAGGAAGGGGAACAAGCTCCAGAAATACTCGGCAAGGTCGTGAGCAGAAGGAGTTATCTCGCTCAGGAACTCGCCAACGGTAGGCTCAAGCTCGACGTAAGGGTCGGCATTGGAGATGGACGGAGCCTTCTCCTCGGGCTCGTGGTGGTCGGCGCCGATGACTTTTTCCAGGATGGACCTGTTGGGCTTGGCGGAGGACGTCATGTCTGACAACAGCAATGCCAATCGAGCAAACAAAATAGACAATTGCTGAAGAAAATAGGTCAAGTTTCCAAGAACGGGGAGATGATGAGGTAGATTAGCAACGGCGGAGCGTGGCTATTTGAGTCGAAGGATGGTCGTGGAGCCGGATGCAGGCGATTCGGACTATCGCTCGGTCGGTCGGGCTGTGGCACTAACACCTAGCAGCCGGGCTGTCGCCAAGATGGGACAAGAGTCGGGGGGAGGGATAGGATGGGGCTAGTGACCGCCAATCCAAAAGCAATGGTCGACAGGAGGGTAAGACTAAAGAGTCTTGTGAGGGGATACGAGCGTTGCTGAGACTCGACCCGAGATGTGATGGAGGTTGAAGGATGAGAGGTTGCTGGATGTCTGAGAAGAGAGGCGAGGACGGGGTATAAATTTAAGTTTGATCGAGAGCTGGCCACCAACAGCGGCGATCCAGATGGAGTCGATGAAAGAGTCGAGCATGGTTGCTGGTTGATACTTGCTCGAGGCCACTCCCTCCCTAGCGGTGGACCCTTCTCCGTCCCATCCTCGCCATCAGCACTTTTTTGGGAGACACCCACGGACGTTTCGATACCATGCCCATCTTGCGTATTATTCTGACGAAATGGCCAGAGCTGTACGTAGCGCAGATGTCTGATGACCAGGGATCGACGAACACCAGGGCCTGGGGAGCGACATGGCTTGTGACGGCCCATGTCCACAAGCGACATGCTGCAGGCGCCTCCAAATTGTATCCTGTACCGCGTGGCCCAAGTACCGGCTCATGTGTCTCCTCGGAGCATCGCGCGGTGTGTGGTATGGACGCTTCCTCGCACACCCCCAGCTTTGCTTCTAACGGCCATGATCCGTGGGCCTCGCCTCGTCAACCTCGGGAAGCCTGGTCGCGGAGAGGGCGGGAGGACGTGGGGAGTTGGGCGCAGGCCGGTTCCTTAGTAAATTCGACCGGCGAGATTGCGTGCTGGCCAGGATCTGAGCATGTCATTGTTCGGTTCCGCCAAAAATCCACCCACATTCGCGTTGCCTCCGTGGGGCATACTGATGAAGCTGAACGCGGCTGTTTTTTTTGGGTAGATGGAATCTCCCCGAGAGGATCAGCAACACAGATTTCAGCCCACCCGTAGTATCTGTAAAGCCGTAACCACAGTCCATCTTCTCAATACTCACGAAGATCATTTCAGTACTCGACAGAGCTGACCAGCAAACTTTCCCCCCCGTGAGCAGACTCGACAAACAACGGATCCTTGTTAG
Organism: Fusarium piperis; assembly: GCA_027886205.1. NCBI lineage: Eukaryota > Fungi > Ascomycota > Sordariomycetes > Hypocreales > Nectriaceae > Fusarium > Fusarium piperis. The sequence goes on along the minus strand of RZGM01000012.1, from coordinate 117,238 downwards.
ACCACCCGCACGACGATATCGTCCCCGATTGCGCCATCGGTACCAAGCCAATGGAAGATCAAGAAGCATTTTGAAGCGGGTTCTCCAAGTAACGCTTTGGCCCGTTTCGGTTTGGTGGGGGCGGGCCTAGATTGAAGTCGCGCCGTGGGAGTTTTTGGTGACGAGCCAAAGACGAAAAGCTGATTTGCCGCGCGGTGAAATCATTGGGTCGAACTGGACCATGAACAAAAGATTTATCAGAGAAAAACATCACCGTACATGGTGCATCCATTTGATGATGACATGAGATTGAGGGGGCGACAGGCCGAGGACAGGACAGGCACGGGGAGAGCGGGGAGTTCAGGTAGTAGCTTCCTCCCTGGCCGCTTGCGTCTTGGTTTCCCCGAAAGTTCTTTCTTCTCTGCATTGTTCCTTCTTTTCTCGGGGAGATTCTTTTGTCACCGGCGGAAGGAGGCAAAGTCGGTGACGGAAGGCGCCTCGCACAATGAAATTTTGACCCTCATGCTCGACCCTGCAATTAATTGCTAGCCCCTCCATCTTCCAACATGATCAAATTTCACCATGACCACAATTCCCATCTGCATTGCCTCATCACGGGCCATAAGCCAACTCCCCGTGCAATCTGATGCCTTTCCTCTTGAGGTCCCTGTCCTGCCTGTCCTGTAGTGTTTCGGCCCCACTTCCCCCCAGGACCATGCACCAACACAACACCAACCCTGCGATCGATACTCCCGCCGAAATGTCACCATCCATACACCCCCTTCTGTCACGGAAGCTGTACCGAAAACATGGCGAACAAAATCTCTCATCACCAGTTTTCTGGGTTATCGAACCCAGATTTCGCGGGCACGTTCCGCCGGCTCGTCGCCCAGCCCGACAGTCCACAGCAGTGACTTGGCATCAACAGCTCGCGATGACACTTGTTTGGCCATAATGGCACCATGCAATGCAACTCGAGAAACGCAATGGGCTCACCCTTGTTTCTCATGGAAACTCCCACTGCCTGGATCGGCCATGTGCGCCAGATGATACGCCCCGTCATCCATTCGCCAGAAAACGCAACCCCCTGGTCAAGCGTGGAGGTTCCTTCGAGTGTGTGTCTCTGGTGAGTGCACACCCAATTTAGTCTTGGCATCTAGTTTCCCAAGGCTGAGGTCACGGTCACGTATCGAGTCTAGATCCCAATATACTACGTAGGAAAAAGCATGTCGACTCGACACCTCTCAATGTCGGGTTGCCGATCTTTCCATCTTGTCCAGACCGAAATGGACTTTGTATCCAGCCCGCTGGGAATTGTCCGTTCATGGTCCAGACTCGCATTTGATGTTCCGGCGTGGGACAATCCGTCAGGCCCCATCAAACTAGATCTGACGCAATGGACCCTGATGCATTGCTCTATCATAGTGTGTCGCGCCTCGACTCTTTCTGATCCTTTGCAGGCACACGGATCACCAACCTGGGTCGACCATGACCGTCTTCACGTTCGCCTCATGCCAAAAAGGGATTCTCTGCTGAGACCGCGTTGTCCACACCGTCATCATCACGGGCCATCGCCTCTCAGCTTGGAACGTCGGCCTTTCCCCGTCTTTTGTGGTTACGAGATCGAAATAGGATCGGTACCCTACTGGAGCCAGGAACACTGGTCGACGCGGTCAGCCCGGAGCACGCCATGAGGATGTTCGTCTTGTCTCCACCTATACTGAACTCTCGTTGGCACACAACATGATCTCCCCTTTTCATGCTTCTGCAGGTTGGATGGGGCTGACAGGCCGCCCATGCTCCGGGTCGTCGGACGAGCGCCGATGGTCCAGCTTGGCTCTGTGGGAAATGACTTGATCTAGAAGGCCGTAAGCTAGGCTGCTTAAACTGCCAAGCGAGCGATGTAGCAGCTCCCGTCTTGTCCCCCACGGCCAAGAAGGCTCCCGGCACAAGTTCCCGTCATGGCAACGGTTTGGGCGTCCTGAGCATCGCGATAACGCCTTGGCAGATGTGATGACAAACTTGGTGTGAAGCCATTGGCTTGAGGTGGTCACAAATGTCGATCCTCACATGACGAGAGTTTTGGAGTCGTTGACGAATATGCGACAGACTCGGCGAGGAACCAACAATCGCATATTACAGTCCGAGGCAGCCCTGCAGTGACCGAGTGATTCCCTGCTCGCCTCCCTCGCCAAAGAGAGCACCTGGTTTGCTTGTGGTGCTTTTGAGAAGGAGGGAGGGCGGAAGCGGAACCTGGTGCAGACGGCACCTAGATCTACCCTTGTCGCCTCCAGAACCAAGAGATTTAGTGATGGTGTGGTGCCGGGGAGTCTGCATTTGGTGGCGTCGTGGACCTGGAGTCCCGGCGACGCCAGTTCAGTTCCGGCAACCCTCCTCTTGGCTCGCCTCTCTTTGGCTCGCCTTGGAGCGCTCAAGGTTCGCAGCCCAGATGTACTTGGTACTCGCTCCCCTGCCGAGGAACACGTACCCCCCTCCACACGTTAGCTGCTCGGCGACGCAGGTAACCGTTGTCTTTACCGGGAGTGCGGTAATCACCGAAGCCACCAGCTGCACGCGAGCACGTCTTCCCCTTGTTGTGAATCAAGCGGCTCTGTGTGGCTCACTCCCGTCCTTGCAGCGTCTTGGCAGCACACCTTTCTCGGCATCACGGCACACAACCCTGCGAGGCGACTGCATCAACTGTCGAGACTGTCGTGCTAATACGTGGGATTTGCTTCTTCAACTTCCAGCTCGGTGACAATGGTCTCCACTGAGTATGGTCTTGGAATCCCAGAGGCTTGCAAACTCTCCTTCACATCAATTAGCTCAGGTTCCCATTGGACGCGAATAGCGTCGGCATCGCGAGCTGGGCTCTCCACCTGCCACTATTGGTTGCCTTCCGCTGCATCGAGGCATGCTATCGACCGGCGGCAATGTTCGCGACCGGCATGGCTCATCAGAAGCCTTATTGAGTTCGGAAAAAGAGCAATCGTGTCTCGTCTAGACAATTGCGTCGACAGCCACGGCGATGGTGAAAGACGGGCAGACAACCAGAATTGCCGTGATACCGAGATGATGTCGATCTGATCAACAGTCACCGGCTGAATGTCATCGATAAACTGGATGAATGCCCGCAGCAATCAGGGAAGGTCGACGACAGAGTCCATCGCGTGCTGCACGCGTGATGGGGATCGGCTTGCCTGTGATTTTACCTCATAAGCAGCGTTCATTAAGCTTATTCAGACCCACATACGCTATCCCCAGCATTATCTGGCATTTTTGTTGCCCTGGTCGTTCGATCTGGCTGCCTCTGAGTCGCGTGGTGCTGGTTGTCATGGGTCGAGGTCGGCGCAATACTGGAGTGAGGTTGAAAAAAGGACAATTCGCGCAGCTTGAGCCGCCGCGTCGAAAAGCTCAAGGGTTCTGATTTGATCGGATCGGGCCGGGGCATTTTCCAGTGCCCATTTTACTGGGATTTCTCGGGGAGTTCACCATAGGGAGTCTACTCTGTGTTTTCTCGGGGAGTTGGTGAGGCATCTTTCGGGGAGTTGGGTGGGGATGGGCAGATGATCACGAAGTTGGCGTCGCCGATTCAGCTGCGCGGGGGTGAGTGAGAAATGTGGCAAAATAGTATTGCAAGTTGGCTTGTAACGGTCCAAAGGGTGTGGACTTTCTGCAGACGAGGCGTTTGTGGTGTCTGAGGGTGACGAGACGCCACTTGTGCGCTCGAGGGCATCGAGATCACCACGGCAGTTAAGCAGCCGAGATAGCCTGCAGAGGGATTCCAATATTGGGAGATAGTCAGTTCTCCCTCCTCTAGCCTGCATCTTAAGGTGATTTACTATGCACCTATTTTTTCAGCTCCATTTAGCTCGGCACATGAGGTCGAATAGCTGAGCTTGATTCTTGTTTCTCCCAGAAAAGCAATCATGGTTGACCACGTCCAACACGGCAGGACTCAATCACGACAAATACGCTAGTTCCGAGGGGAGTTGTGCAGCTGACACTCAGTCCCTCTATCCCGAGGGCATGATCATCTTTCTCGTCAAACTGAGGGATCCCGGCTACGTTCTAGGGTAGCTTGGTGAGTGTACGTGTGAACAGGTGATATGACTCAGCCCACTTCTTCGACGTTCGCGAGGTCTGTGCTTGACAGCATGAATGGTGTTTGCCTGGTATTTTTCGTGTATTGTCTTTCCTTTGCTGGCTGTATTCATGTCTTGGACTACTTGCCCAAGACTCTTCTTACTCTCGATTTGTGTTGAGGTTTGACTCTGCTCCTGAGAGGCATCGTCTTCGCTCGGATTATGATATATATTAGACACGGTTACTCCGATGGACCTCTTCCGACCAAGCGTGGATGATTATGATTCAGTTGTACAGTGATTTACAGCATTGGGTTTTAATGCTGTTATGTGTTCATCAATGTGGTCTTTTATATTGTGCCCTATAACTCCCCTTCGAGCCATTATTGATATCAATAATGGCTCAGCTGTATCCGTGTTTATCATGAGAGCTTGGTCCGCCCATGCTCTTTGTTGAGCTTTACGGACAGTCAAATAAGCGATATTTGCCGAAAACTTGCACCTAGTAAAGTTAGGCAAACTACCCAAGCTTTTCGTTATTCCGATGTTCTTCTGCCCCCTTCTTCATGTGCTTGCTAGCCATGTGCACGGTCTTGCCATAAATCAGGAACTTGCAGAAACACCAACACGGCCCACTCAACGCTTGGACCTGCATATTCGAAGGCATCAAGGAATTGCATCACCACTGACTCACTCGTACCCATTATCGGAGGCGTTTCGCAAACTTGTAGGCAGAGCCCTTTCCAATTGACTCACTTCTCCGCACAAAGGCGTCACCTGCTTGGTATCCGACGTTTAGCCTTGCCGCGGATATGCCCCGTTTCTCACTATCTGGCTGTGCCTCTTCAACTTCAACTGAGACATTATCGCCATGGCTGAATACGCTCAAGTCTACTCTACAATTCCCGAGGGCGTGCTGAAGCTTCTTAGTGATGACCTGCCCTACACGCTTCCTTTACTGCGACGGATACAGTTTACCAAGTTTGAGGGCGGGTTGACAAAGACTGCTAGAATTATTCTCGTCTCGGAACATGGTGACTTCGAGGGCGAGTCGCCGCCGAAGAGGTTCTCGGCTGCGTACCTCGACATTGGGGGTGGTCCGGACACACAGATGTGGGTGTACTCAACAGTGGAGAAGTCCAGTGACCCAGACACCAAGGAGACCATTATCCAAGAGAGACAACTGGCAAAATTGGTAGACGAAGCAATTGGAATCGCTAAGGAATACAACAAGGAACTTGTGTATCCTGGTGCTGTTCTGCTAGGAACCATCCACGACACGACACGTGCACTCCTGGCAAAGACGGGGCGGGTTGAGGCACGGGAAACAGGAGCCTACGACAAGTGGCTCTTCCAGTACCAGGATATCCCAAACGACGAAACCAAGTTGCCAGAGGGGATGAACTGGGGAACTGCCAACGAGGATGATTGCCGGGTTGTTGTTTCCAGGACAAACATTCCACGGACAGTGTGAGTTGCGTCTATGGCGAATGAAAGAAAGTGGATGGTTAATTTGGATATAGCGAGGTTTTGAGCCGGATGCCGAGTTTGGTGATCAAACTTGACGATGGAACACCTATATCGTGGGCATTCCTAGGTTTGTGACAACCCAAGCACTCTCGCCACATAGTTATCTAACGAATTAGGGTTCGATGGCTCATTGGTTAGCCTTCACTGCGAGGTAAATATCGCAATAGTCCAACAAGTCGCGTCAAACTAACCAAATCTCTCTAGGAGGGTTATCGCCGTCGTGGCCTAGCCAAGACCCTCGCCGCAAAGCTGTTTCGCGAAAAGTCGCGTGCCTTTGCTGACGACGGGTGGTGCTCTGCCGATGTGGCCCCTGATAATGATGGAAGCAGGGGGATGTGTAAGAGGCTGAACGGGGAGCCATACTGGAGGATTTCATGGTGAGTGTTGACTTTGCATGACTAGTCTGTACGGGAACTGACCTTGATAGGGTGTTGTTGTATGTTGGGGAGAAGCCGCCGAAGAAGCTGAATGGTGTGAAGTGAGAACGCCTGGACTGGGCATAGAAAGGTATTGAAATTCGAAGAATGCTTATAGATTTTTGAAACAGCTATAAAGACACTCGAGTGTTGACCTGAGTTGGGGATGGTCATCCTTCAAGTGACGTGCTCTCCAATACCTTGTCCATGCTGCCACGCGTCTGAAATAATGAATGCAGTGTAGGCTGGCTGGGGCAAATGCTAGGATTTTACCTAGATTAAGGAGAAATGGAAATTAGATAATAGCAATAATAGAGACATCTAGACCGCCTGAATATGATTGAGGTCTTTGCGAGGACGCTGCTCTAAGCTGTCTTAAGACTCATTATTTAGTTTCCCACGATAGTTCCACCGATAGTTTGGTCCTAGCCATATCGGGGGATAACAATCCTACCATTGCTAATTCAGAGCTCCTCTCTGGCTCTAACATACCTGTTGTATTCGTTCTTGGCCTAATCACGAATGATACATCGCCTAGATTGCTTCACAGGCCAAGATAGATGAGGCTAGAGGAGCTGAAGGAGCATCTCGCGACATGTATCCTACCAATGCCACGCTACTGATGTGGAGAGATGCTGCAACTCGTAAGTTCCACAGTTTCTACATACTATCTTGACATCTTTAACAGGGGATATGGTAGAATTATTCCATTTAAAAGTATGACGAGCCTGGCGCTGAAGCCGGAATGTAGGAAATGGAAGACGTCGCGTTCCCATGTGTTGGCAATACCATTCCTTCCCGGGGGAAAACGGCCACGAGCTCTTCTCTCGCGATGCCTCAGGTCGATGTTAATAATCACTAACAGGGAGTTATTCCAAACATCCCTAGTGAGAAATGACGAGCTCTAAAGGATTGAAAGGGAATGCCTCTCACACTTTAGACAGTCTGGCAGAATCTCAAGTCACGGATGCTGATGCCGTGAAAGGACAAGGAAATGAGCCAGCAGCGGTATAAGGCGAGTTTATACCCTTGAAGTCGGGAAAGATATGATCAATCATTGGCGAGAATAAAAGCGACCCCTATATGTGTTGGCTTGTGACAGATCCATGATCGGACAGCGCCAAGATGGGGAAACATGGAATTAGAAACAAGTCGCACGAAATATAGGATTCTCTATTGTTATATCGTTCTGCTCTCGGCCCACATCTACCGACTATTGTCAATCATGTCTGCCTCCTACCGAACGCCTTGCGACAAACCGAGTGGCGGCTCATGCACTCCAGCACCACACTCAGCTCCGCTGCTCAAAATCACGAGTCCAATCGACTGAGCCGCAGGTGACAGCACCATATTTATCCGTCGGAAACACTGCCGAACAGCCAAGAGGCTGCCTGAACGGACGGAAAATCCGTGGGGCGATCCCCTTCAATTTGCGATGGCCCGATGCGACGACAGGGGGTCAACCACGCGCTGTTTCAGGCCTGTTTCTTGTGCCTTGGCCAAGTCAATGCGAACGCCCGGAGAATTCATGATTGAACGGGCTTTCCTGTCAATAGTCTTGGCTGTTATGGGGAAACAAGTCTTGTATGAAAGGGGCGCGTTTCCCCGTTTAACCACTCTCCCTCCGTTGTTTCTTCAATGTGATTTTCTCATTCCTACCCAACAAACTAAATCCTTTCGTTCATTTCCAATAAAACCTTTCCATTCATTTTTCAACATGGTTGCCTTCTCTTTTCTTTTCGCAGGGTTGACCCTTGCTACTGGAGCTTTGTCTGCTCCGGGCACGATTCCGTTGTCCAAGAGAGCCGGAACTCCAAACAGCGCCGGAACCCACGATGGGTAAGCCAATTGACTGTGATGTTGGAGATGGATGCACTAACAATTTCACAGATTCTACTACTCTTGGTGGTCTGATGGCGGAGCTGACGCGACATACACCAACGGCCCCGGCGGTGAATATTCCGTAAAGTGGTCGGATGGAGGCAACTTGGTCGGCGGCAAGGGATACAACCCCGGTGGCCGACGGTAAGTTCCATGCTCCCACCTACCGAGCAATCCTAACATATCTAGATCCGTCGAGTACTCGGGCACCTACAGTCCCCAGGGCAACAGCTACCTCGCGCTGTACGGCTGGACTAAGAGCCCCCTGGTCGAGTACTACGTCGTCGAGTCGTTCGGCACCTACAACCCCTCCAGCGGCGGCGAGAAGAAGGGCGAGGTCACGAGCGACGGCGGAATCTACGACATATACGTCAGCACCCGCACCAACGCGCCATCCATCGAGGGTACCCAAACCTTCCAGCAGTACTGGTCGGTTCGCCGTGAGAAGCGCGTCGGCGGAACCATCACGACGGGCAACCACTTTGACGCGTGGGCCGAGGCTGGTCTGAAGCTTGGATCGTTTGACTACATGGTCGTGGCCACCGAGGGATACTTCAGTAGCGGCTCTGCGACGATTACCGTTGGTGGATCTGCTTCTTCGGGTGGTGATGATAGCACGGGCAGCAACGAGGAGACCGAGACTAAGCCTGTCGCGAGCGCACCTGCTGCCAGCGCACCTGCTCAGAGCCAGCCTGCCGCGACCCAGCCTGTGCAGAGCGAGCCTGTGCAGAGCGAGCCTGCTGAGAGCGAGTCTTCGCCAGTGACGCCCCAGCCCGGATCTGGCTCCGGTTCTGGTTCCGACTCTGGCTCTGGATCGGGATCGGGATCCAACGTAAGTCTAGCTTCAACGATAACTTCCAGGTCACCAACTTACACTCTTCATAGTGCGCTCCCCAATGGGGACAATGCGGAGGCCAGAGCTGGACCGGCGCAACCTGCTGCCAGTCAGGAACCTGCACAGAGCACAACGCATGGTACTCCCAGTGCCTCTAAATGGTTCCTGCCCAACATGTACCTCAACCACCTGCCACCAGCAAAAAGAAATCAAGGCTGGCAAAATGTCAAAAAGAAACTCCGGTACAGGGAATCGAACCCTGGGCTCCGCGGTACTTGTTCCCTCAGGTTATGAGAGCGCGAAATGTTAGCCACTACACCATACCGGATTGTTGGTGTTGGTTGAGGTTGGCGGACTCTGTTGACAGCCAAGAGCACCAGACGGAGCGATTGGCATTATTCCTTGTAAATATACTAAATTGTAACTGTGTAAATAAATAGGATGAGGAATAGTAGCAAGTCCTCTATTCACAATCTCTTCTGATGCTCGGGGAACTCGCAATTGTGTTCGACCAAGTCCAACCGCTGTTGCTTTCGGCCCATGCCGAAAGAAAAGTGGATCTTGCCCGGAGGGCCACCTCCGGTCGGATCGGGATCACTGGACCTTCAACGAGACCATCGGAACCGACCAGAAATCGAAAAGGTGCTTCGTTGGTTTTACTGATCCAGGTCTGGGCTAGATGCCCGTTCAAATCTGAATTGACTCTTAGATGTTCTGAGGCATATCATTCTTCAGATATCGTCAATGGGACAACTTGCATGCAAGCTCTTTAAACTACCTCTCTAATCGCAAAATTTCTCGGTCGTCATGGGCTGTGGAGAAATAGAGACATGAGTATGGCCAAATTGAGGACTGGATCCAGGTTTACGTCGCCGCCTTCTTCTCAAGGACCATGTGTCTTGGCTTCGATGATCTTGTCTGACGTCAATGACAGTGATGAAAGGATGACGACCTGACCCGCATCTTCAATTCAAGTACTTGAAGCTTGGCTTCCATCCATGTTCTAAACTCAATGCCAGCATCTTCTTCGCTTTCTTGCAGCATGTCGACACCGTTGGCGCCCTTCTACCAGCTCCGTTGCGGCTGCAACCAATACCCATGGGGCAAACAAGGGTCCGAGTCTTTGGCAGCGCGCCTATGCGCAAAAACGCCAGGATGGGGGGGAGACGATAAGAAGGACTTTACTATTGATGAGAACACGCCTTATGCCGAGATGTGGATGGGTACCTATCCCGTCTTGCCCTCCTACGTCGCAAGCACAGGCGAGGATCTCCAAGATGTCCTGGACCGGTATCCAAAGGAGCTTCTTGGAGAAAAGGTCATTGCGAAGTTTGGCCACACAAAGCTCCCATACCTCCCCAAGGTCCTGTCGATCGCGAAAGCACTGCCCCTGCAAGTGCACCCCAACAAGGAGTTTTCGAGCATGAAGCACAAGGAGGACCCGGACTCATTCACCGACCCAAACCACAAGCCCGAGATTGCTCTAGCATTGACAGAGTTTGAGGCATTCTGCGGTTTCAAGCCTGTGGAAGCTATCGTGGATGTTCTTCGTCGCAAGCCTTTGAGACACTTGCTCGTTGCCGGTGGCGCAACTGTCGCCGACGAGACACTCAGTCAAGAGGGTCTGCGTCAAGTCGTCAAGACCATCCTCAAATCTTCTGACCAAGACATCAAGAAGACATTCGAGGCCATCAGAGAACTTCCCGACTATGCATTCGTTGGTCTCAACTCTGCCATCCCACAAGTCTCAAAGCGTCTCGAGGGTCAATTCCCCATGACCGACCCCGGCCTGTTGGTCGGTCTTCTATGCATGAACTACATGCTCCTTCAGCCTGGAGACGTCATCTACATTCCCGCCGGGGGCATCCACGCATACATCGCAGGCGACATCATCGAATGCATGGCACGTTCAGACAATGTCCTCAACACCGGTTTCTGTCCCAAGGCGGACCGCGATAATGTGGAGGAGTTTTGCTCCGTCTTGGACTGGGAGCCCACAACCAAGATGAAGACGGTTCTTCCTCCAGAGGGCTATCATCGCAGCAAAGAGGGAAGAACCAGAATTTTTCGCCCACCTACGAGCGAGTTTAATGTGTTGGCGACGGACTTGGGTGCTGGTGAGCGGGAGGTTTTTGATGAAGGTGGTCCTGCGATCCTCATTGCGACTAAAGGAAGTGCAATGATCAAGGGGAATGGAGACGTGTTTGAGCTATCAGAAGGACATGTGTACTTTGTCGCCCAAGGGGTCAAGTTGGAAATCACGGCTGGAAAGCAGGGCCTGTTGATGCACACGGCGTGCGTGGAATAAGACGGAGGGCATAGAGTATTCATGAGCGTTTCAAGAATACAACAAGCAGAGGGGAAGGGCAAAAAACATACAACATTGGGGATTCGCTAGTCGTCACCGACCTAGCTACTAATCCAACTCTTGCCAGGTTATCGATGGGAGATCGGACGGGATCCCGAGTTTTCTGGCAGATGTGGTCGTATGTGCTTGGGTTGGGGACAAGAGGGAGTATCAAGGACCTGTGACAATGGCCCGAGGGCTCTAATGGTTTGGAAGAGATACTTGCGATATAATAACACGTGTTTCTCTCTGGCTTAATAAAGGAGCTGCTAAGATAAACATCTGCTTAAAAATGTCATGATGTTTATGTTGGTGTTTCCAGGCAGCACCGACGTCGTGAGAGAGAAAGACCTTCGCACTGTGCATGTCCCACTTTCCACACCACTTGTAGTGCAATCAGAGTGGTGCCTGAGTCTAAAATACAGTGCAAACCCTGCCCCTCCCGCACATGACTTCTCTCCTTCCTCCTTCACAAAGGAGTTGGTCATTCTTCGCGGATGCCCGAGCTCAACCCACGACTTTGGTCTTACAACAACCACGATTTATCATGACAAGCTCAATTCATCTCACTGTGAAACCTGTTCTCTCTGATTGCTCCAGACTTTGTTTTTGAGATTCGCTCCTTCTCACGTGCTACGCGACTCCGCAGCCGTTGGCTTTGACAGCTCATGTCGACCTTCAATGGTATCGTGTCTGAGTTTCCAGACATACGGAGTATGGCGGATCTCCCCTGCGCGCTTCAATAGCCAGCTAATTCTTGTAGTCGACTTCTTCCGCAACAATGCAGATGTCCAGCCTCCTCTTGCTTGCTTCTTGAGCCATGTTCACAGTGATCACCTCGCTGGCCTAGAGAGCCTGCGATCGCCGTTGTTCGTACCATCTCATGGGTTTCACCATCAAGCTGCTGACATGTATCAGTGTATACTGCTCGGCCGCTACCCGAGAGATCCTCCTTCGTCTAGAGCGCTATCCCTGCCGGATCAACTATGCCAAGGGACTCTTGGAGTCCAGGCAACAGACCTACAAGCATCTAAGCAAGGTCCTAGTATGTATCCCTTCCTTGATGCATGTTGTTACACTCCTGACCACCTTCAGAAACCGCTGCCTCTGGAAACACCGACGACTATCGAGCTCCGCCCTGGTTGCGAGATTCAGGTGACCCTGTTTGACGCCAATCACTGTCCCGGAGCTGTCATGTTTTGTAAGACCATATGGCTGATGACTGCATTTACGTCTTACTCACCAGGCACCATAGTAATCGAGAGTGATAAGAAAGCTATTCTTTACACAGGCGACATACGGAGCGAGCCATGGTTTGTCAACACCATATCCCGGAATCCTAACCTTGTCGAGTACACCTCGGGTCTCAAGACGTTGGACAAGATCTATCTAGATACGTCCTTTACAGAAGATGTGCCATTTCAAACCAAGGCTCAGGGCATTGCCGAGTTGCTACGAAAGGTGGCAAAGTACCCTAGCGACACTGTCTTCCATTTCCAAGCATGGACGTACGGGTATGAAGATGTCTGGGTAGCCCTATCCAAGGCTCTTAAGTCCCAGGTAACTTTGGCCCATTAAGTGTTGGTATACACGATATTAACATTGTAGGTACATGTCGACGACTACAAGCTCCGCATCTATGGCTCCCTCAAGTCGCGACCATCCGAAGCACGCTTCAGTTCAGACGTCCACCTTACTCCCGAATCACCAGCCTTAACAGGCCATATATGCGGAAATACACCGCACCAAGGGCGCCTGACTTCTGACGAGAATGTTCGCCTGCACAGCTGCGAGAAGGGAGCCATGTGCGAAGTGGCACGACGGCCGTCCACGGTGACCATTCAGCCCATTATCGCCTACCTTCCCACTGGGCAACATCTGGCCGAAGTCGGGGTCGGAGGAGGGGGTGACGACCTATTACGGGAGGCAGAGCTGGATTTCCTGGACCAAGCCAGCCTGGCTGCTTTGGTGAACCTGTTCGTCTACGCCCCTCCATTTTGAGCCAGAGCTGATCGAGTCCAGCGTCCTTTCGTCCGATACACTATCGACAGAGACATTTCAGGCATTGAAGGAGGTCTTGACACAGGCCGTCTCTACCGGGAGAAACATCCCGCTCGACTGGGACATGACGTCCTTGGACAACCACTCAGCGCAGGAGATTGTCCAGATGCTCGCAGAAAGATTGGTGAACAGCTCTAAGAAAGTTGTTGCCGAGGACATGGCAGGAACTGAGCTGCCCAAAACAATCCACTTCCCGTACTCTAGGCATTCCTCATATGCAGAGCTTTGCCATTTCGTCGAGGCCTTTCGACCCAAGGATATTTGGCCATGCACCGTCAGTCCCACAGAATGGATGAGAAATGGTAATGAACTCGGCACGACCATGGAGTAACGCTGACTCGGCACTTAGGAACTTCAATTGCATCCCTCTTTGGACGCCTCTGTTCCGGAGATGAGTTCGGCCATGATATTATCATGCAGTCGTTTACTGAAAGATATGCCTTGAACAATCCGCACCAACAGCACGATAGCCAGACCACGGCTGACTCTCCCCCACCAAGCTCGCCGATCAGTGAGGCGCAAGTTATTCATCTACACGACAGAACTCGAGGTACGCCTCAAAGCCCGACTCGGCGCCCAGACACAACCCCTTTGAAGTCCGCGAGTCCTCTCATGGGTACCCAGGATACCATCTACGTGGCGGCCGAGCCTGAGCATCGGTCCCAGACATCGCGAGTGTCAGAGCCCTCGTCAGAAGATACATTCCAAGACCCTTTCACTGGCCCCGAATCAACACCAGCCCCAGAAGCAGGAAGCCAGTCGCAGGTTCGTGAAGTTTCCTCGTCAGCAAACGCACCTGAAGACTGCTTGACCGAGCCGAGAGTTGGTTCCCCCAAACGGAAACGCAGTTTTTGTGACATCTCGAGCAGCGACAATGACGATCCGGGGCCGAGTCGGGCTGGAGAGTCGTTCAGCTCAGTCATGTCGGAGGAGCCTTCTCTGGCTCGCCAAGAGGCATACCGACGAATGATGCAGAACTTGACCACAGATAGTTGGGACCCAGTGCCGTTGATATCGACGAGCAACGAGTATACGACGATGGATCAGGAACTCTGATTCCAGCCTGAACACCGCTTCTTCAGTCGGGTATCTCATGACAAGCGTTTTGGCGAATACAGTGAATAGCATTCGAGCGCCTATGTCAATGCAAGGGCCTCGGAAATCCTTGCTTTGGGCCACTGCAACAATTCTTGGAATTTTGGTTGGCCAACCAAGCCCTCTTCTATCTTGACCATTATCTGTCGAGCCCAGCCCCTCAAGTACCAAAAGTTTCTCTCGAGCACCGCGATATGGACGAGGAAATGAGCAAAGAGAAGGAGAGCGTGCGGCCTTTGGGCATTAAGGTCGATAAAGATGCTATCATCAACGGTATACAGCCAGAAGAGGGCGGCTCCTGTCTCTGCATACAAGCTAGCAAGGGCGAATAGCTTTGCAGAGGTTTCCAACTGGCCGACGGCGTGGAGATAATGGCTGACGCCACCCGAGGGGATGTCGGCCTCTTGAAAAGCGCGGAGTCTTTTGAGGGCGTCCCAGGTATCCGGTGGCAGAGTGGAATTGTCGAGGGGTGGACAGCTGGCGGCTGTTAGCATGGTTGATAGGCTAGCTGGTGGAGGATATACTTACGGTGCAGAATTCTCATCAGACTCAAGAAGCCAGACACCGTAGACAATTGGAGCGAGCTCTGTCCTCACAACGCGAGGTATAATGGGCTGCAGAGTGGTCTTGATGCCTCTCAGAAGGTTGGCGAGTTCAAGGGCATTGCTGAGGGGAGCCTCGAGTGTGTGGTTCCCCATACGTGTTGGAAGGGTCAGCATGTGCAAGACGACGACGGAGGCAAAGCCAAAGATTGGCATCCAATTTGACAAGTCAAAGGTCTGCAGTTGATGGCGATAACCCTCGGAACCCAGTGTTTGGTGATAGTCGGCCAGGGGCAGATAGATCCTCCGACTGGCAGGGAGCAGATATGCCTTGTGGGCGGCAGAAATGGCAAGTATTCCATGCATGACAAAGGGATTCTGGTAGCCTAACCGTGGAATAGCGACGTTCCAGACGTGTACCATGTCCTTGCGGAGCGACAGTGTGTGGGAGGTTACTGTGCAGTAGTGGTGCATGAGCTCGCAGTCACGGGTCCAGAGCTCCTGTGGAGGGAATGGAGCCATCTGATCGGAAGGGCTAGGATGGCTCAAGTTGACAAATAGGGGGGACTCTGCAGGGCTGTCGATGGATCCTGGTGTCAAAGGCGTGAGGTTTGGGAGATGGGCCGAGTATATACTGCGGCCGAGGTCGATTGTAGGTTCAGCAGCATTGAAGCTGGAGCTCGACAAGCTACAGGGAACGCCATGTCGTCTGCAGTGGAAGCATGTAGGACGGGCTTCATCGCACTATCAGTCGTCAGCATCAGCCGTCTCTTGGCAGTTTACCAAAGGTCAAGGTTCAAAGCGAATTAGCGATCAAGACAGTTGAACGGCGCCACAAAGTAGGATATGATGCAGCTACATACCTTTACTTTGCGACGCTTACAGTTTATGCAGCCAGTTCTCGACTTGGTGTGAGTTCTTCGGCTCGTCATGATCGGCTTCTATCCGCGGATTCGTACTCAATAAGCAGGAAAGCGAACCAAGAAGAAGACTAAGACGAGGTAAAGTAAAGAGAATGAGCGAGAATGGATGAATAATACCCGACTTTACGAGCATCTTCTCATGCTGTGTCAAGGTGGAGGAATGCGAAGGGCGCGAATCCGAAGCGAATACTCGGAAACAGATGGTCGGACCGCGTACTCGGATACGCTAGACTTGATGCGGGAAAGATGATTCAAGAAATCCCTGCGATTGGGGAATAAGCTGGAGCTAGAGGACGAGTTGACAGGGTCTGAAGCTCGATGATGCCCCGCTGCGCAGGAAGAAGCTTGAGGAAACGGTCTTGCAGATGGGTTATTGTCAAAGATGTGAAAGGGATGCGCGGCAAAGTCGTGTTTCCCGAGTATAGACGCGCAAGGGGATCTTGGCAGAGGTTGTCTGGTCCATAAAGGGAATGGACACCCACATGAAAGATGGAGGATAGATTAGGCAACGACTTTTCTTTCTTTCGGGGTGTCTTGTCAACTATCAAGGTTCAGCAGCAAAAGACAACATGGACCACTGCAACCCCA
This sequence comes from Fusarium piperis, assembly GCA_027886205.1. Classification (NCBI taxonomy): domain Eukaryota; kingdom Fungi; phylum Ascomycota; class Sordariomycetes; order Hypocreales; family Nectriaceae; genus Fusarium; species Fusarium piperis. The sequence goes on along the minus strand of RZGM01000012.1, from coordinate 100,956 downwards.
ACTACAAAGACGCCGTCTGGGCGTTTTACCGGTTCGAGCCCTCTGTAGAGGCCAACATCGCTTTCGTCCTTCTCTTCTCCGTTTCAACGCTTTTGCACATCCTCCAGATCTTTAGGACGCGGACATGGTATCTCACGGCGTTGGTGTCGGGTGGATGCGGTACGTCTACGGCATGGTTACGAAACACGGTTATAACTGACGTGATGGTGTCGCAGCTGAGATTATCGGGTACATTGGTCGGGTATTAAACGCCAAGGAGGATCCCGGATGTTGGTCCATGGGTCCGTACATTATGCAGAACGTCTTGATCTTGATTGCGCCGGCGTTGATGGCGGCGTCCATCTACATGATCTTGGGACGAATCATTCTGTTGACCGAGGGCGAACATCACGCTTTGATCCGACGGCGTTGGTTGACCAAGATTTTTGTGTTTGGCGATGTTGCGTCTCTGCTGCTTCAATCATCAGGAGCGTTCATATCGTACAAAGTCTTGAAGATGATGCTAATTGTGTCTAGGTGGTGGTCTCATGGCAGTCAACGAAAATCTCCAAAAGATTGGACAAAACGTCATCATAGGAGGTCTATTTGTCCAGCTCCTCTTCTTCGGCTGCTTCATCGTCACGAGCAGCCTCTTCCACCGCCGAATGAGAATCTCACCAACGCCAAAATCGACGGAACCCGCCATCCGATGGCAGACATACCTCATGACGCTCTACGTGACGGGGATCCTCATCTGGATCCGGAGTCTCTTCCGGGTTGTCGAGTTCATCGAGGGGAATGACGGACACTTGATGCGCAGCGAGGTGTGGGTTTTTGTGTTTGACGGGTTGCTCATGTTGATCGTGCTGGTCTGGATGAATTGGTTCCATCCTGGAGAGATTGGGATGTTGCTTAGGGGGGATGAAACGGTTAGGAATGGGTTCGAGTTGGTCAAGGTTGGAGGGAAGAAGAGGGCTGCGACGATGGAGTCTGAGCAGATGTGATTGTATGGCGGTTGGGGGTCTTGGTGTTTCTTTTGTTGTGGCAAGGGGGATGTAGATGGACGAGTTATTGGGTATTATATATGGACAAGTTATAACCCCAAGACCTATGAGTAGATACACCCATCATTCTTACAATAATAGACAACCCACCCTTCAAACACCCTCGTCTCTCCACGAGTCCCTGAGACAATCCCCCGCCCCCCACTGAATACAGTTTCGGTCTAGATCCTCTCAACCCCTGTTAAACATCAATCAAAATCGCTAGCGGGGGGAGCATCAGCCAAGAATGTCGACGCCAATGGAATTGTCAGCAGCGTCATTGTTGCTGCGTCTGAGACGTCTCGAGTTTCTCATTCCTCTCCTTGAGTAAGCAGCCCCCAAGATGTCATTATCCCATCCCTCCACCATGTCATCTTTCGAGTCAAACTTGTTTTCTCTAATAATATTGTAATCATGGAGTCGATCGACTTTTCTCGTCTCTTCCTCTACGGCGTTGTATTCCTCATCATATCATTCACCTTGGATTCACTATCCCAACCACGATACCCCTCGGAAATACCAGTCCTCGGATCAAACGGATGGTTCGCAAAGATTCGGAATAGTCTTGCCTATTTTACAAAGCATCAATCGTGGATTGATCAAGGCTACAAAAAGGTACCCTCCTCTACTCCTCCCAGTTGTCTATTACTGACAGCAGTAGTATGGTAGGAATGGCCTCGCTTTTATCGCCCCTGCGCCCATCTCTCGTCCTCCAGATGTCATTCTTCCTAGATCGCAAATCCCCTGGATGATGGATCAACCCGACAGAGTCCTCTCGGCTTCGAAAGCCCACGATCAGATCCTCTACACAGAATACAACTTTCTCGGGAAGCAACTAGCACAAGAACCCTTTGCGAGTCGAGTCGTGCACAAATATCTGGCTCGACACTTGCCGTCGCTTATACCCCCGATCGAACGACAAGTCAACGCCGCGGTTGCAGATTCGTTGAAGCTGAGTGAGGATGGATACACAAAGGTTAACCTCTGGGAGTTGTGGATGGCTATTGTTCCTCGTGTAACGAACCGTCTACTCGTTGGGGAAGAGACATGTCGCGACACAATCTTTCTCCAATCAATGATTCGTTTCACAGACGACGTCGTCAGGAATAGCTTCCTCCTCCACGCATTCCCCAAAATCCTCCATCCCATAGTAGGTCGACTACTCACCATCCCCAACTACCTCCACTGGCGGGCAGCATCACGTCGAGTCCTCCCCATCATCCAGCAACGCCTGGAAAACATGAAACGCAAAGAGGCTGGCGAGCTAAAAGATTGGACTCCCCCAGAAGACTTTATAACGTGGGATATACGACTCGCCATAGCGGAGGAAAAGACGTTTGAGCTTGATCCGGTGGTGATATCGAAGCGGCTGCTCCCCATCAACTTTGCAGCCATCCACACGACCGTTCTCACGGGACACTCTTGGATGCTGGATATCCTCTCTTCGCCACCTTCAGAAAAGGTCCTGGATACTCTGCTCGAGGAGATACTCACCCACAAACCGACCACAGGCACCTGGACAAAGCAAGCCCTGACCTCCCTCCTCCGGGTCGACTCTTCAATCCGCGAATCCCAACGTCTAAGCAACTTTGCAGCAAACCTTATAGAGCGGCAGGTAGTCTCTCCCTCTGGTCTGCATAATCCAGAGTACGGATGGACGCTTCCGAAGGGTGCGTTTGTGACGGTCAATTTACAGGGGACGCATCATGACGAGGATATCTATGAGAATGCCATGAGTTATGATCCTTGGCGGTATTCAAGAATTAGAGAGGCATGGGAGGGCAAGAGTGAGGAGGAGAAGGACCAGAAAGAAGGCATGAGGGCGAGGGGGTTGGGCATGGTCACGACGAGTGGTGCACATCTCGCCTTTGGTCACGGACGACACGCATGGTGAGTATATCTATGTCAGGGAACCACATACAACTAGCTGACCTTATCTAGTCCTGGACGCTTCTTTGTCGCTCACGAACTCAAGCTCATCATGGCCGCCCTCCTCCTCAACTACGACATCAAAATGATTGATCAACGACCCAAACCACAATGGCTAGGGGCAACTATCATTCCTCCCCTAGACGTGTGCATAGAGATTCGACGAAAGGCAACATGAAAGAAAGCAACTTCTTTTAACAGAGAATGACCTGCCCGTCTATTCAAACCCTAATCCATCCATACCTCCCAGAAACACTCCCCCCTTCTCCCCCTCCCTAAGCAACGCTCCAACGTCTACTCTACCGCCTGTAATGTACCGCTCGCTCACACCCAAGTTCACCCTCCGCGAGAGCTCCTCCCTCAACTGAGCGCGGAGAGCCCCCATCTCGGCTTTCGTCATACTCTTAGCCGCCTGCTCCTTTCTCTGTCGACCTCCTCCACGTCCACCTCGACCACCGCCTGATGCGTTGACAGCCTCCAAGTCGTCAGAGTCGTATTCAACTCCTAGCTCGTCAGCCGCGTTGCGCAGCCATGTGTCGTCGCTGTGAGCCTTCTCCTTGGCGAGGACAGAATCCGCGATACGCTTTGCCAGATCCACTCGAGGCTTGAGTCGCGACGCCATCTTGCGATCCACAGGGAGCGTCTGGATGAAATGTTCCCGCTTGGCACCCGAGCTGCGCTCCGCATGAACCTTGCTCGCAAGTCGTCGCGTTGGCAACACCTCCTCAGGCGCACAGAGAATAACACTGACACCACTCGACTCGCCACGCGCCGTACGACCCGATCTGTGAATATATGTATCTGCCGAGCGTGGGACATGGTAGTGCAAAACCTGATCCACCTCCTTGATATCGAGACCACGAGCCGCGACGTCAGTGGCAATGAGGACCGAGTTGCGCGCAGCCGTGAAACGCTCGAGAGACCGAAGACGAGTCTTTTGTGCCATCTGCGAGTGAAGAGGCAGAGCCGTCATGTTGAGGTTCTGGATAAGAGGCGTAAGACGACGAACAGCCGAGATGGAATTGGTAAAGACAAGGGTGCGTCGTCCAGGGTTAAGAATGAGAACAGTGTAGAGATAAAGATCCTGAAAGAGCAAAGTTAGCATCATTCTTCATCTCGTAGTCTTCGACTCACCTTCTCCATGGCGCCACACTCGATGAGTCCCTCCTTCAGGCCATCCGCCATCTGGCTCACGGGGTTGACGTCGACAAACTTGGGTTCGCCCCTGAACTTGAGGCATTTCATCAGATATGCCATCTTCTCCTCGTCATTCCCTGTAGATTTGCCCTTGCCTGCCAGCTTGGTCTGCAGGTCCTTGTCAAACGTGGCTGAGAAGACCAGCGTCTGTCGAGCACTCCGCTCATCCTCCTCCTCGTCATCATCTTCCTCGTCTGAGCTGTCGGCATCATCACTCGGCCTCTTTCCATCCAAAGCACCGATAATATCCTCAGCCTCCTTAAACTGTCCAACCTTGAACAGCCTATCCGCCTCATCAACAACCAGAAACTTGATCTTGGAAAAGGTGTTCTGCAACGCAGCATCGCCGCTGAGAACCTCCCACAGTCGTCCTGGCGTTCCAATAACGATATCCGCCTTCTCCAGCTGTCGCTGCTGCTTCTGAATGCTCAGTCCACCCGTCACAACACACACATACGGCGCATTCGACAAGCCATCGCAGAGCGCCTTGAGGTGATCGCCCAGCTGCTTGGCCAACTCTCGCGTCGGACTGAGAACCACAGCCATGGGTCCAGTCCTCTCAACGCCCTGCTCATACAACTCCAACCACCTCTCAACCATGGGAATACCAAAAGCCAGCGTCTTTCCCGAACCAGTCTGCGCCTTGCCAATGACATCCTCCCCGGCCACGATCTCAGGGATAGTCTTTTCCTGAATCAGCGTCGGCTTCGTAAATCCAAGCTTGGCGATGGCCGAGAGAATCTGAGGCGAGAGGTTCAGAGGAACCCAGGCCGCCACGTCGACGTCTTCTTGTTGGTCTTGGCCATCGGCCAGCGCGTCAAACGTGTTGCCCCCCCGTGCAGAGGACTTTTGTACGACTTTCTGGGTCTTGACCAGCTTCTCGTCTTCTTTCTTGTTGGCATCCAGCTTGCGCTGCTTCTTTTTGCTCTTCTTGCTGGCTGCTTCTTCCTTCTTCCCTTCTTTTGTCGCAGTCTTTGCTTCAGACTTCTCGCCCTCCAAGCCAGCTTCACCACTGCCAGCTTGGTCGGGATCGATATCCCCGCCCTCCACAGGGTCGTCGCCAAACCCTTCAAAAGATTCGTCCGCATCTTGGTTGTTATCGTCGTCGTTGGTTATCGTGTTCGTGTTCGTCTCGCCGGCCACCAGGAACTGCACTCGATCCCCATCCTTGACCACGTCGACGCCCTCAATCACCTCGAGACCGCCGAAATCCTCGCCCACAGACTTCCACGCGAGCGAAGAGGCGTCGACGGCGCGACGCGATCCCTTGTTTGTCTTCTTCTTGGAGTTCGAGATGTTCTTGGATCGCTTCGGGGCGGGGCCGGTCGCTGTAGGAAGCTTGCGCTTCTTTGCCGGAGGGACCATCGGATGGAATGGATTCGCCTCTTTCCAAAGGCGCTCCTTCTTTCTTTTTGTCGCCGTATCCGGGTTACTCCTGCTGTCGAGATTTCGGTTCCACGGCGGAAGCTAAGGTCGTGGTTGTGCTTGTGATGGAGGGAGTTGTCAATCTGTAAAAACTGCCCCGGTTGATTTTTCCGACTTTTTTTTTTCGTCGGCAAATATTCTCGCCGATCACCGACAACGACCACCAGACTCAAAGGAGATGCACACTGTAATACAGCACTCGATAGGTCGTATTTCTATTCCAGGGATTGGTGATAGAGTCAAGATGAAGCCTTCATACAAATACAGTATACTTTATTTGTCCAACCTCCAAGTAAAGCCGTCAAACATCCAATGTTCTTGCACCCAGTTCCCAGGTCGACAGACTCTAGCTTCCAGCATCTCTACTCACCTCAATAGCTGTAAACACTTCTGCCCGCCTCGCATTGACCAGTAACCCAACACTTCCTGAAAAGATGATGGTCAAGAAAACATTCAAGCCCAGCTTCAACACGTTTATCGTGATAACTCTCGACGTCAAGGCGAAGGAGAAAAGATAACGTAGCAGACGAGATTCAGGACACACAACCACCACCGTGACAACCACAGATGAACTCACAGCACATGGAAAAATCAGGGACCTGGATCAGCACAAATATACCTACCCCAAAACAAGCATCATCTCCTTCATCTTAATCCCCGTAAGCATTACATACATGAAAGAAAAGGAGAAAAACACCATCTCTCCACGATCTTGTCTTGGTCGCAATAACCCTTCATATCAATAAAACAAGGAAATTCTCTTTTTTGTCCGTAGAGGAGCCCCAAGTGGTAAACGATACAATGCTTTCTGTAACATCCTTTGCAACCCATTCCTCATCCCAAACCGTCTGTCTGCCTGCATTCAATGTCCAGTCGCGATACATGGATGCGTATTTTCTTGTTGTACATGCCAACTCCCATTACTCGTCCCGTCTTAATGCGCCCCGCGAGCTCGCTTGGCTCCTCCTCCAACCTCTGAATCTCCTCTTGGTCGCTTGTTTCCAGGCTGGAAGTCATTGGCCACAGGGTTCAATCCTCCTCGTCCTCCTCCTCGTCCTCCACGTCCTCCCCGTCCACCACCGCCTTCACTGCCACTCGCCGCTCGTCCAGCTGGGTGCGTGTAGGTGCCACCTCTGCCACCACGGCCACCACCACGAGGCATTGGGAGTCCAGACCTGGCTGGCTGTGGAAGTGCAGACTGCTGGGGAGCTTGCTGAGGAGCTTGCTGAGCCTGCGCAGTAGGTTGTCCTTCCTTAGCACCCGCTACGCCTTCGGTCTTGGGGACGGCGAATGGATTCGGAACATCGGCACCAGCAGCGTTAGCAGCAGCAAACGGATTGCTTGTCTTGGGTCCAGGGATTCCACTTGTCACTGGCTGAGCAGCTGGGGCCGGCTTCGCTCCAACGGGTGTCGCGGCCGGAGCCTGTGCCTGGGCCTGGGGCCGGGCCGGAGTGCTTTGAGCAGGCGCAGGTGTTGCCGGTGCTGGAGATGGAGGAACACTGGCGATAGAAGCACGAGCAGCAGTCGCCTTCGCGGCAGCCGGAGGGGGTGGTGCTTGTGCCGTCTTAGCCACTTCCCAGACCTCGACAACCGGCTTCTGCGGCGTCTCGGAAGCTGCCTTCTCAACTACTCCGATCTTGGCATTCGCAGATCGAAGCTTGTTTTCCGCCATATTGATGCGCAACGTCGACTTCTTAGACTCCATCAGCTGAGCCTGTTCCCTGGCTGACGTTATTTTCGACTCATATTCGCTCTTAATCGTCGACTCCAGCTCCGTCTTCAGCTTGGTGCTCTCCACCTCCAGCTTCTTCTTGATGTTGGCCGCAACAATGTTCTTGACTGTTGGGTTTGTCGAGAGGAACTGTCGGATACCAGCATCGTCCAATTGAGACAGATCGGCTGGGCCAACAGACGCCGGGGTCGCCGGTATGGCCGGAGCTTCAGCCTTTGCAGGCGTTGACGGCGGTTGATCGGCGGGCTCCTTCTTTGGCCCATCTGCTGCAGGCTTTGTGGTCGCATTCTCGGCCAGCCAGATCTGTTTCTCCTGCTCAAACTTGAGTTTGAGGTCCTCGTCCTTCTTCTTATACTCCTCCTCCATGCGAGCTCGGCTTTCCCGAAGTTTGGCGTTGAGCGTATCCCGCATCCGGTCGGAACGCTCTTTGATTGTGCTCTGGATTTTAGCCTCCACCTCATTCGCCTTCTGTTCGAATTCGGCCGCCTTGGCTTCAGCAGCCGTAACCTTCTCCTCCAAAGCCTTCTTCTCTTCGTCAGAGATGCCGTCGGAAGGCTTTGCGGGGGCGTCACCAGCCTGAAGAGCGGCTTGAGGTGTCTCCGGTACACCGGGTGCAGTCTTGGCTGCCTCAGTTGCCTCCTGCAGCTTCTTGGTGGCCTCGTCTCGCTCGGAAATAGCGGTCCGCAGCTCATCACGGAGTGTCTCGAGTTGCTGCTCGGCTCCCTGCTTCTGGCTGCTGATGGCCTCAAGTTCCTTGCGGGCATCTGCCAGCTGCTGCTCAAGCTGCGATACAACCTCTGCAGAAGCAGAAGCCTCGGCTGGCTGAGCGGGTGTGGGCGCTGACTGGGCAGCCTGCGCTTGTTGTCGCAGTTGTTCCACCTCCTTCTGGAAGTTTTGGATTTGGCGCTCAAGCTCCGTCTTCTGGTTGCCGAACTCCTCGGCCTGCTTCTTGGCACCTTCAAGCTCGCCATTCGCCTTGTCCAAGCTCTCCTGAAGATGGTTGGCACGCTGGATGGCCTCATTCTTCTCACCAGTAAGCTTCCTTGATCGTTCCTTGGCTTGCTCCACGATCTTGGCGCGAGTGGTGCTCCAGTTGTTGCGCTCTGTCTCAAGAGAGCCCTCGAGCTCGGTCACCTTGGCCTTGAGGGGCTCCTCACCCTGCTTCAAGGCATCTCGTTCCGTCTCTAGACTGCTGATCTTCTCCTTAAGTTGTTCCATCTCAGCAGGGTCGACTCGTCCGTACTTGGTCAGAATGCCCTCGGTGCGCTTCTGCCATCGGTCGCGATCCTCTTGGATCTGCTTGATCTCATCCTCGAGGAAGGACTTTTGTGTCTTGAGCGTGTCGATTTCCGCCTCGAGTGGCTGGATTCGTGCCTCCATCTCTTCAATCTTGGTGTTCTTTTCCGTGATCTGATCCTTCAGTTGCTGGTTCTCGTTCCGCAGGGTCATGCTGCTCTCGCGGTACAGATTAAGTTCGTTCAATTTCTCCATCAGGTCCTGGTGTGTCATCGACGTCCGGCCACTCTGGGCAGCTTGGGTGCGTTCCTGGTCGAGCTTGAGGCGCGCCTCGTCAAGCTGAGATTGAGTGTACTCGAGCTGTTGTTGCAGGCGCTTGGACTCCTGGGCCTTAAGGTCATACTGAACCTCGAGGATCTCCTTCTCGCGTCGAAGGTAGCTGTTGAGTTCTCGGAGACCCTCAGTTGCGTCTCCCATAGGAACAGGCGACATTCTCTCGTCCTCGTTTTCGTCATTCTCATTGCGTTTCTGCTGAAGAGCTGCAACCTGCGAAGTCAAGGCCTCCAACTGCTGGTGAAGAATCTTGTTCTGCGAGTTGACATCCTCCCGTCGCGTCTTGAGCTCGGCCATCTCCTGCTCCAGCTGCTGTCGGCGATCCTCCCATGAGCTCTCGCTCTGCGCTAGAGTAACTTTGGCAGACTCTGCCTCGGATCTCAGGGAAGCTGCTTCACTCTTGAGTTCGTTGTGCTCGGCTCGCAGTTGTTGAACGAGCTTAGCAGCCTCAGCATGCTTCACAAGCTCTTGCTCATAATCCTGCTGGGCCTTCGAGGCAATCTCAGCCTGGGCACGGAGATCTTGCTGATGATATCGAGTAGCCTCCAAGTGCCGCGCGCTCTCCTCCTTGAGTCTGTTCACCTCCTCTTGCAAGATGGCCTTCTCGTCCTCGTACCTCCTCGCAACTTCGCCCTGAGAATCCCGTAAGCTCGACAGCTCGGTGTTAGATCGAGACAACTCGGCAGAAACATCCTCAAGTCGTTGGCCAAGCTCCTTGACCTTTGCATCCTTCTCTTCAATAAGTGCCTCCATCTCTTGCTGGTACTGGCCCTGAGATGCTCGCAGATCCTCCAGTGCCTCCTCGTTGGCCTGGCTGAGCTCCTTGAACTGCTCAGCCTGAGCCTTGGCATTCTCAAGGTGAGTGTTGGCCATGTCCAGGTCTCGCTTAAGGTCGGAAACCTCAACGTTGAGCTCCTGGATCTCGGCCTCAAGCTGCTGCTGCTGCTCGCTGAGTTCAATGGCGCCAGGCCTTGGTGTAGGTCGAGGCTGGAGACGTCCAGCTCGCTCTTCGGCATTTCTCAGTTCGACCGACAGCTCATCGACACGAGCCTGGAGATGGTCTCTGCTGGTCTTAACGGCGACATGCTCCTCACGAATTTGGCTCAGGCTTGTCATGAGCTCGTCGATTCGCTTCTGAGCCTCCTTGGCCTCAAACTCCTTCCGAAGCTGCAGCTTCTTGGTCTCCTCTGTCTCATAAGACAGCTTCCTTTGAGTGTCACTCAATTCCTGTTCCAGACTCTCAATTCTAGCCTGGGCCTTGCGCCGCGTCTCTGATTCGGACCTGTTACGCTCGTTCTCAAGAGATTGCTGAGTCGCAAGGAGGTTGTTGAGTCGGTTCTTCTCCTCTATCAAGTTCTCGTTGTCCTTGCTGAGTCGATCCTGGATGTCCTTCCAAAGCTTCTTCTCCGCCTTGAGGTTCGCCGCCTCGTTTCGCACGCTGTCGAGCAAGCCCTTGGCCTCAATGAGCTCCTCGGCAACTTGCTGGGTTCGGATATCCTGCTTGGCGGCGGTTTCAGACAGCGATTGGTTGCGTTTCTGAAGCTCGCGGTTCTCGCCTTGAAGGGCGACAAAGTTGGTGTGCAACATCTCTCGTCGCTCCGACTCAAGTCTAGCCTCGGCGTGAAGCTTCACCTTGTCTGTCTGTAGCGAATTTCGTTCGGCTGACAGGCTGTCGACTTGATCGCGAAGGTCCTTACGAACTCCATCTTGGGCGTCGCGGAAACTATCGTACTCGCCCTGAAGTTTGCGGAGGGCCTCATTCAGAGCCTCGGTTTGCTCAGTCGCTTCGATGCTAGCCAGAGGTGGACGCTGCCCACCGGCAAGAGAGTGACGCATCACGGATGCTTCGTCGCCATTAACGCCTCGCTGCTGCAACAGTCGTCGGAACATGTCTCGCTCCATCTTGTAACTCTCCATTGTCGTCTTGATGGACTTGGTCTCCTCCGTCATGTGTACCAGCTCCTGCTGAAGCTTCTCAACCATGTCGTGATCCTCCTTGGCCTGGTGCTTGGCAGCAAGCGCCTCTTCACTCTCGAGTTGCTCAGCAAGCTCTCGGGTAATGCGCATCAGCTCCTCGTTCTTGGCCTGCAATGACTGAACATCCTTGAAAACCACCAGCTTCTGGGTGATGAACTGGTGAGTGTCGGACATGTCAGACAATGCCTCCTCAGTGATCTCGCCCTTCTCCAGCTGCTTGAGACGGAAAACCTCCTCATCGGTCAACTGTTCCATGCCCTTCTCGATAGCATAGATGTTAAAGACGAGCATCTGGATTTGGGTTCCGAGATCACGTAGCTGAGTGCGCATGATCTTGTTCTCGGACTGTGCTGTGGCAAGTGCGCCCTCTGCCTTTCGGGCTGCACGTCGAGCAACATCTCGTTCCTCGAAACTTTGTTGCGACAGCTCCGACATACGTGAGATCTCATGTCTAAGATTCTCCGCATCGGCTTGCAGCTCTTGCATCTCTGGAGCCTTGGCCTCGAGTGCCGACATCATGCCGTCAAGCTCTTCGGAGAGCTGCTGGTTGCGGCGTCGCTCGCTGGCCAGCTGAGCCTTGACTTGGTAAAGCTGGTCAATGGCTTGTGTCGCGGTCATCACACCCTTGCTACGGATGGAAGCCGGGGTTCCAAAGGGAGATGAAGGTCGGAACATGCCGTTGGGACGAGGAGTCGCAGGTGCAGACTCAGGTGGGGGGGCATTCTGCTCCAGTCGGACTTGGAGTCCGTCAATCTCTGACTCGAGCTGCTGGATGCGCTCCTCCATTGCGCGCGAGTTCTGTCGCTCTTCCTCAAGCTCGACTCGGATCCGTCGAATCTCGTTTTCATAGTTGTCCTTGAGGCGCTCCTTTTCAGACTCGAGGTCGCGCACACGTTCCGAGTGTTTCTTGCTGAGCTGGTCAGACATGTCAACGAGGCGTCGCTGATCCTCAAGCTCATGTTTGTAGCTCTCGACAGTCTGAGCAAAGGTACCCTCCTGCTTCTGAAGCTTAACGAGGGCCTCGTCTGCCTTGGCTTGCATGGCATCAAGTCGTTCGCGAAGTTGCTGCTCGGTTCGCTTCAGGGCCTCGACTTCGGATTGGATGTCTTCGTTTCGGCGCTGAAGTTCGGCGATGCGGGCGCCCTTTTCCTTTCGATACTTGAGGCCCTCCTCGCTCTTTGTCTTAAGTTCATTCTCGAGCCATTCGCTGTTCTTTCGGGCCAGGTCGAGCTGCTGCTGGAGCGATTCCTCTCGGTATTTGGCGCTGTTGAGCTGACCCCTGGCGTTCTGCTCCGACTGCTGAAGAGTTGTAATCTCGCGTGCGAGCTCGACATTTCGCTGGTGCTGCTTGGTGAGCTCCTCAGTGATGGTCTGATCGCGCTTGTTGTTCGATTCGATGATGCTCAGGTTAGTGCGATTCGACGATTGAAGGGTTTCAATCTTGTCGTTGAGCGACTTGATCTCGGCATCGTAGTCTGACTTCTTGGCCTTCAAGACCTGAAGTTCGTTCTCGACGGATTGGCGCTTCGTTTCTGCGATGGGGATAAATGTCAACAATCGTGTAGCCTCGCTTCGCGCATCCCCACCAATACATACCTTCGTCCTTGAGTAGCTGCCTTGCCTCTTCCACATCCTTCAGGGCCTTGTCGGCGGTAGCCTTGGACGTCTGCGAGCGCGACTCGGAGCTACGAACCGCGTTCTCTAGCTCAATATCGGTCTGAAGCTTCTCAGCGTACAGAGTGTCGAATTCGTGCGCCTTAGCCGCGACGGCCTGAAGGAGAATGTTGACTAGTTCAACAGTCGGCTCGGTCGCCAGGGTCGTTAGGACAGGCTGATCGAGGCCAAGGTGGCCTGCGATGTAGCCCGTGTCCACATCCGCGGCCGCCATGGTGGTGATCGAATCAGGCTGAGAGCGCGGCACTCGTCATTCCCGCAGCTGCGCGTCGAAGGGAAAAAAGGGCAACTCTGATGAAAGATTCACGTGATTGATCGTGTCGCTTAATATCGGAGGTCGTGACGAATGAGTGTGGGTGATGTTGATGAAAGATCTCCGACAAAGGAAAGGATTTCGTCGTTGGGGTGAAAAGAATCTGGCTGGAGCTTCCAGGCTGAAGATCTGGAGACACTGTTTTTGGAAAGTCAACACCCAAGGTGGTTGCTGTCTGAGGAGCAACGTGCACGGGCCATATGGAGCTGAAGCTACTCGTGGGGCGTCGGAGAATTACTTTTCCGAGTCCCAACTACCCTGCATTGACCCATTGAACTTGATGGTAATTCCTATCGTAACAAAGAAATTGGTTTGAGTTCTGTCTGTGTATCTTTTGTCCTTGTTTAAGCAACTGTCATATACCGCCCATTTCTCGGCCCCTCTCTGTGCGATTTTAAGAACAACAATAGAGGAAGGTTGGTGTGAGAGAGATAGGGGTAACAATGAACAGCCATCAGACACTTCCTTGCCATTAGCCATGTGATTCCGTTGTTAGTTGCTAGCTCCAGGCTGATGTAAGTCATGCTAGGTAATGAACAAAGAAATATTACTAGCCCGTGCAGTAGGCCAAAACGTGACAAAGGCCCTTATGGTATACGATTATAGTACAAGGCCTCCACTACTTAGCTTGGCGAGTATTGGGTGTCTAACAACACTATTTCGTCTAACTATCACCAAAGTATTCATCGCGACCTCTTCGTCTTGTTGATAGTCACTATCATTCCCCTATTAATGACCAATCTAGCTCGACAAAATGATCTCGAAGATGCTAGCGGACGACTTTGTAAACATTGCCGTGTCTAATCCACGACTCCAAGATCCTAGGCACTAGAGAATAACAGTGCATGAGTCTCACACATCACAAAAATTGACCCCAATCACACAGCCATGAGAATACAAAGCACACTTATACATGGTCAATCATGCCATAATACAGCCATATACATCCAAATCTAACGGTTTTGTAACTCGTTACTCCAATCCCAATCCCAACGCCGGCTCAGAAAAGACATTTTACAGATAAACTCTTCTACTTTGCCCACCGTCCTACATTCGAGTCCAGCTCATACGACTCCACAGGCCCGGACTGGAACCCCATGTTCGACTGCGGGTTGTACGTCGGTGCTGGGTTGGCGGGGAACTCGTATACGGGTTGGGCGCCCCAGCCGGGTTGTTGCGGTGTCATTGGCGAGACGTAGTTGGATTGTGGTGATGGATGACCGTAGGGTACCTTGGCGGGATGAGACTGCAGCTCGGGTGTCGGCGCCTGGTTAGGGGGGAGCTCAACGACTGGCTTTCCTCCGTAGAGCTCTGGTTTCGGGGAAGATGTTGATGAGAGCTCAGAGACAGCGGGTGGTGCGAAGTGGCCCTTGATGTACTCGCTGTTGCCCATGAGTTCCAGCTGGCCGGTGTACTCTGGGGGACCATCATGACCATCGCCAGCGTTTGAGATCTCTACTCCCCGAGACTCACGCTGTCGCCTTCGTCGGATGAACATGAACAACCCAGTACCGATGGCGGCGAGTACAACGACGCCGGCAATTCCTCCCGCGATTGGCACGATGTTGGTTCCGCTCGATTCCTCCTTGTCCTTATCGTTCCCTGCGCCCTTGTCATCGCCGCTCGAGCCTGAAGAACCAGTTTCTTCAGGAAGACCATCGCTGCCAGTCAAAGTCGCATGACCTGAGCCAGTTCGAACAGGACCGGTCGCTCCAGCTCCAGCCCCGGCTCCGGAGCTCGCAGTCGGATACGACTGATAGATAGATTCACCGACGGTGGCGACAACAAGGCTCTCAGCCGCGCTGCAGTAATATCGGAAAACGTCAACGGCCGAGGTCACGTTGCCGATATTCGTACTGTCGCAGTAACCCTTGACCAATGAGGTCAGACTGCTCGAAATGATCTTTGACATTCCACTCTTGATACACACGCATGAGGCGAGTTCCTGGGGTCCATTGCCGCATAGCCAAGAACTTTGCTGTAGTCGAGTTAGCGAGAGGAAGCACACCATAAACAGGAATAATTACCCCCAAGACAACGGACTCGATACCGCTCTGGGCGCACTTGCTAAGGGATTGATACTGAGGCAGAGCAGTGATGTAGTAAGACACTACAGCGGGTCAGCAGATATTCTCAGAAGCATACCAGACGACTGACTATCTCCAGGAGGACGCTTTGGAGGCGCAAAGGACGTGGTGCCGTCGTTCATGGCGCAAAACTCGCTGTAAAAGTTTTGCGCCGATGTGACGTCCTGGTTGTTGGAGCAAGAGTACTTGACTGAACTCTTGAGAGTCTCGGTGATGTCGTGTACGACGTCCTTCTTGTTGCAGACGCAAGGTGCATTCAACTCGGCCGCCTCGGGACATCGATATGCAGCCTATGACTTTTGTCAGCCATCAACACATACCCTTAGACCCTCAAACATACCACTCCGACGACAGCATATGATATTCCCGATTGCGCGCATGGCGGCAAGTAGGCCAGCTGCGGGAGGTCGGTGATGTACGCCTCAACAACGTTTGTCGTCGGGGAAAAGAATGTGACGTCCTTGTCCTGGTGACAGTACTTGTCCATGATCTTGGACGCGCTCGAAAGATCATCACTCGCACTCGAGCCGCAGCTATATGTGACGTCGCTCGAGATGGAAGACGCGACCTGGTTGAATCTGGTGGAGCAGATGCATTTCTGCAGCTCAGTCTCCGAGTCGCCGCACATGGTCGAGTAGGTCTGCATCGCGACATTGTACGAGATGGCGCTGGACACACATGGCGCCTAAGGGGTCAGTATCACGTCCGAGTTGTCGTCCAAGAGTCATACCAGGTATGTAAAGATTTCGAGGTCAGTCACGTAGGAAATGTCCGCAGCGGTCGAGAAGGCGGCCAGGCCGACCAGACAAGCCAGCGAAAGGCCGTGTAAGTGCTTCATGGCCTGGACCCAGCTACAGCAAGTGTATCAACGAGAGAAGAGAAGGAACAAGAAAGGAACGGCACCCTCAGCCGAGGGATCACAACCACGAGATTGGGACACAGAAGGAAGTTTCCGAGAGTAAAGGACCAGGCCAAAAGCCTCGTCGAGGCTGCAAAATGCCCTCTCTCTGCCTGGTGGGGGAGCCTTGAGGAGCCCCAAAACGCGCCTTGGCGAGTCCAGATGCAGCTGGCGCCAGGGCCCCTGAAGCTAGTCCGGATGGCTTCTCCAGCTGAAGGACCGGCTGCATACAATCCCGTGCTGACATTGAGCATGTTCCTGCATCAGTCCCTGATTTGCAGAGGGTAAAAAAATTCGAGGAGCGGGACGACATCCAGGAGGATTCATGCATGTCGGCATGCTTGGGAGATGATCATGTCGTAAGATTGGCAGCCTTGATGACCCGGTAGATGTCAAACGCCATGAAGGCATTCACACACTGAGCGTGAATTCCAAGCACAGGTTCATTTTTCCTTAGCGTCCCTGAGATCAACGCTTCGCGCATGGTCAGAGCGGAAGCGTAAATGAGCATTTTCCAGCCTGACGAGCGGCAAACACCAATACGGCAAACACCAATACCCAAGCGGCGATCACAATGGACATTTGCGGTCATCAAGCGGATATGGATACCTGATCGGCCTTCAGGATCGGGAACTCGTATATCCCGTAGGGCTGGGCATTAAACAAGCACTCGCTTGTCTCCTCAGCAGTCGGGCGTAGAGATGGATGGAGACGAGACGACGGGGAGATGGAGAGACTGTCTCCATCTCGCAGAGGGGACGGCATTCCCCGATGAGGTCAAGGGTCGCAGCGCCACTCGGATGGTGACTGAGGTAGATCAGCTCCCATTGGCCTCTGGCGAAATTAGCAGAGACACCTGCAGAGTGGTCAAACAACGCCAAGGTGTTGAAGCACAGAGGAGCGAACGAGCGGAGGGGATTAGGCGAAGCCAAGCGCTGTTTGGTGATTCACGCGACGAGAAGCAAGCATGCAACCGGTTGGAGGGGATTGTCTCTTTGCTTGCTTCCCTGCTGAGTAAGTTCAGATGATGCCGAGGTCGCATCACGTGGGTACCCCGGCAAGGCATCGTAAAAAAAAGTGGCCCACCCAAGAGTACGTGAGCTTTCAGAGAGGAAAACCATAAAAGATAATATA